>BDMB01000054.1:900416-1069614 GCA_016859785.1 Macrotyloma uniflorum
CGTCTCGAGGCGTCACGGAGCATAGTATACAAGACGTCTTTATTCGAGGTAAGAGGGGGAGTGGGGAATGTCTCGCATATGGGATGCATATGAGGATTTTGGGTAGAGAGGCAACCCCTAAGCCTCATAGGATTGTTTATTTTGAGGCAACCATAAGTCCTCAATATGAATTTGAGGGAATTATACTATATTTATAAAAGTTGATGTTTTTATAAATTATTATAAATTGTTCTTTTTATAAATTACTATAAGTTGTTGTGTTTATAAATTACTATAAATTGTTGTTTTTATAAATTACTATGAGTTGTTGTGTTTATAAATTACTATAAATTGTTGTTTTTATAAATTACTATGAGTTGTTGTGTTTATAAATTATTATAAGTTGTTGTTTTTATTACAAGTTGTTGTCTTTGTGTATATATAAACAAGGTATATAGGCTGGAAACCAGTTGTTAACATCCCTTCGTTTGAAGGTCTAAGATGCATTCTGGTATAACAACGCCACGTACCACTTTTCTTACTCATAGTTTTCTTCTTTTACAACAACATTTAAATATAACTGGAGATACTGGTTGAAATGTGATAAAAAGTTATAATTAAACTATTTAGTTATGTGATGTGTGATTTGGTGATGTGTTGTGATTGGAATTGGATTGTGAAATGTGATATTGTGAAAATTTCAATAGAGTATTGAGAGACTCATGAGTTATTGCGTTGTTTGCGAGTTTGTGGTGTGTTTTGAGAAGTCTAAGCGATGACTTAGCAGTGTGAAAATCCAAGTTATTCTTGGTCATTTGTGAAGTCTAAGCAGAGGCTTAGCAGCGTTAAAATCCAAGTTATGCTTGGTCATTCGAGATGTATTATGCATTTGTGTGTTGCATTTGGGTGATCATATTTCATTCATTCATTCATTCATTCATACTTTTGTTAGGGGTAGATGCAATCTATGAAGGAGGGTCTTTATGGTCTTCTATCTTGACCTTGGGGATTTTAGAGCAGGGAACCCCTCATTTGAGAGTTAAAATGAGGGGCCACCACGGCCGGCTATACTATCCCGACTGGCTCCTGTTAGACTCGTTCTAGTGAGAGTGGATTGATAGGGTCCTTAGATCCGGTCCATGTCCTCCTGGACTACTCATTTGCGTTTGCGTTGCGATGGTACCACATGCATTTAGAGATAAGAGCATAATAGCATTAAAGCATTTGAGGCAATTGAGTTTGTAACTGAGTGTGTATTGATGTGTGTGATGCCTTTTGTGTGTGTGATGAGTGTGATTAGTTCTACCTATTTTCTTATGTACCTAACATATGTGAGATATATTCCTCACTCTTTTATTTGTGTGGTTGGTGTTTTGTTTAGGTTAAATGTTCTTTTAGGTGAATATGTCGGTGATGAGAACAAAGAGGAGTTGACTGATGAAGCTTAAATTTCTATACCTATGTTTGGGATGCTCTGATTAGGGGTGACGTGGGGACATGAAGAAATTCTTCTTTTACCTTGAAGAAATTAATTTAAAGTTTTTTTTGTTAAGAACTTATAAAGGATATTTTAATGCCTAATAATATTTTGTTCGATTTTCTACCTCTGAAAAGAGTTATTACGGTTACTGGAGTAATAGCGTGTAGTGTGAGAGTGCATGTCTAGGAGAGTTCTGGTTAGGAAAGATTTGGTATTTAAGTGTGTCCGTTAGTGACCCACCTCTCTTTCCTGGGAACTTACTGGGTGTACCAATTCACGATCTACCGTCGTTGTTCTAGTAGGCAATATGACTCAGAGTAAGAGTTTTATTTTGAAATTGTATTTCCTTGTTTTCATAATTCATTTTTATAAAATGAATATAAATAAGATAATTATTCTTCTAATTATTCTTCCGTGATAATTTTTATATTCTTGAAGTACTTTTTCCTTCATTTGTTCTTTGACTTGATTTTTTGTTGTTACTTTTTTTAGGAAAATCTCTCATCGTTTATCTCATTTTTTAGAATACGACTTATCTATTTATTAGATCACTTCACTTAATATCAATTCACTTAATATCAATTAATTTTAAGATAAAATTTAATATAATATTGAGAATTAGATTTGGATTAGAATTATTATAAAGTAATATATTTTATGTCGACATTATTTAAAATTTTATTGAAATTATTTAAAATTTTATCGTGTTAAATTTTATTCTGAAAAGAAAAGGATTATTAGAAATTATAATGGTCAAAATATTTTTAATATTTTTTATATTTAATATTTAATAAATACGATAATTTGATTTTAAAAACAAACTTTATAACTTTACAATTAATGATGATTCGATCATAATATGTTGATATATGAAAATGTTAAAATTAACCTGCCAATATTGTTAATTCAAAGTAATAAAATAACTATCAATATTAAATTAAACCATTTAATAAATATTCAATATAAAAAATGTTAGAAAATAAATTATAAAATCAATAATAAAATAAATCAACTTTTGAAATACCAAAAACTTATTTAACTATATTAGTTATTCATTTCAAACATTATATTTTAACCTGCATCATTATTTGTTACACACAAATAATACATATACAAGTTCTAAAATATTTAATTCAAATCATAACATTTTATTATTTATTACAAATTTGAGATATTAATTATTAAGCTCTACAAATTTGAGATATTAATTATTAGGCTCTAATACTCTCTAGTATAAAAAAAATTAATTTAAATTAGAAACCCATTCTTTTATTTTATTTATACATTTTCTTTTCTTACTCTTAATTATTAATGGTGAAAATGTGAATAAATTGATCACGTCTTAAATTTTAAAAAATATGAATTGAATTATATTTATGAATTTTGTGACGACAAAAACTTCAACTAGTAATATATTTAAATATAAAAATATCTAAATCTATATATTTTAAAAAAAATTTAAAATTAAATTTATCAATTTAAAAATGTAAGAATTAAAGATAAATTTTACAAAATATATAAAAATTAAAAACATATTTATTCCCATAGTAAATATTTAGATTTTTTATTTAAAAGTTGATGTAAGATTCAACTATTTAGTTGGTAAAATATAACCTCCAATTATTAAATAAATTTTAAAATAATAAATAATTTTTAAAAATCAATATTTTCATATTATTGCAAAATTCTGTGAATTCAATTTCCAGAATCTCATAATATATATCCAAAAAATTGTCTAAAAATGATTGTAATGAAAAACTTTTGATTTTAGTGTTGCATTTTTCAAAAACTTTATGAAATTAAATTTTATTTTTGTATTAAATTATCCATCAATTTACTTCCAACTTTTTATCATATGTACGTCTTGAAAAGCTGAACACCTCAATTTTATTTATTATACAAAATTGGCTTTGTCGTATTTTAAGTCTCTAAACTTTAGAATAAATTTCCTTTAATTATATAAATTAAAAAGAAAACATTTCTTGAACATTACATTTAAAAGACTAAAATAATTTTAAAAAATTCATTTTAATTTCTCAAATATAATATTTAGAAATGAAAAAAAAAAAATATATATATATATATATATATAATTTTAAAGTACTTTTATTTTAATTTTGAGAAATAAAGTTAAAATGAAAGACTCGAATTTGACTATGTTTGAGTAGGCCTTAGGCCCAATAGTTTGAGAAGAGAAGAGTGTATAAAATATTATTTTTTTCTAATATTCTCATTTTCTTCTTTTTTAAAAAAATTTTACTCTCATCCTTTTTTTATCTCTCTTAAAACTTTTCTCAAATTCCCTCATTTCTTCAAAAGATTTCACCCCGATCTTGCATCCAAATGAGAATCCGAAAATACTAAAGGATAGATCTTGAAGAAGGGATGAGTTTGCACCGATTAGAATCATCAATTAGGTAAGATTTAAGAATTCTAAAATATTTTAGGGTTTTTGATAAATCTTGATTTAGGGATTAGAGTTCCTTATAAGTTTTTGATGATTATTGATTCAATTTAGTAATAATTTAGAGGGTTTCATTATTAGATTATTGTAGTATTTCGTAGAACCTTGGGATTATCTTAAGTAGAAGATTAAGGCTTAGATTAGATATAAGAGGAGTTAATTAAGCAATGCTTGTATGCTAAGTATTTGATGAAATATTATTGCATATTTAAGTGCATAATTGGTGTGTTGAGTATTTTTTTTTCATAAGTTATTTAATGAAGGAACTTAATAATGTTGCCTCAAATATATTTAATATGCCAAAGATTTCATATGTGAGATGAAGATTAGGAATTAAATTATGGATTTTTTTAGATTTTTTTGTATAACACATAAGGAAGTTGGCTTTGCGAGCCATTTTCGCTTAGGGATACATCTTTAGATTTGCTCTCTGGAAAATTTTGCTTGAGAGACAAAATCTCATTTGAGGAAATCTTGCTTGAGCGACAAAATCTCACTTGAGAGAAAATCTTTCAGTAGTTCTCGAGTATTTTTACTTGAGTAACGAATCTTTGTTTGAGTAATGAACTACCTCGCTTGAGTGAGAAGTTCCAAATTTGAAAAACTACTCTCGAGAGTATTTTTTGTTTATTATGATCTATGAGAATTGGTGTTGAATGACTATAAATTATATTGTGATAAATTATTGAGGTTGTATACTTGTGAAAATATTGAAAGATAATGTGCAATTTATTAAGAAATGATTTGTGAATTTTACGTTTATGAAATATAAAATGTCATTGGGATTGTATTGAACTATTGAGTTATATAGGATGATTTATAGTGAATTGTGAATTGAGAATTGATATAATGATGGAGAATTTATAATTTTGAGTTATGCTGAAGTTATGAAAATTGTGAAAATCATGAGGCTTGGTGCTAGAGTGGCTTTATGCATGAGTGGCTATATGTCTGAGAGACTGGGTACCCAAGAGATTGTGATGAGTTATGGACTGAACTATATAGTTTGAACTAGACTGAAAATTGTATGTGTGAATGAATATGCGAAGTTTGTGTTTAGGTCAAATAATTATCACATGATACTATTTTGGTATAACTTTAGTGTAAATATATGAAATTCTCGAGATGTCTTTAAAGAGATATCCAAACTTTAATGATATTCTAGTAACGTAGATAGGATGTCATGTAGTGAGAAATCAATGAAGTTTTATTTGCACTTATCATGGATGAGAGTAGCCATCAGTTTGTGCTTGGAACCACCTTTTCACGTGATACCTAATTTGAGATAAACTTTGAATATTAAGGTGAAAAAAACTTTATGTGAATGAGTGAGTATGATAATGCATATGATTAAACATATTTATGATTACTTGAAAATTTAGATATAATAAAATAAGTAACTTTAGTGATTAAATTATAAATTATATATTAGTATGATTGATTTTGTTTATATTAGTTTATTTTTATTTTTATGTATGTGATTTTGTTGATAATATAATAATCATGTCTACCTAAAAACAAAACATATAATAGTTATAATAGTATAGATAAAAATTAAAAAATAACTTTTGTTTTGATGAGAAGAAGATTTTTAATTTGGAGTTTTATTGTAAATTCAGAAAAATTTGGTTGTAATATGATTTAGAATAGTATTTCAGTTTTTATGTAATAAACTTAATTGGTTTACCGGGAATATAATATGAACTTATGATTATGCATTTTGAGATATATTTAAAAATAATAAAAATATATAAATAAATTATTATTATTTTGTTATAAATATAAAATAAATATTGTTGTTTATTACATATAATTAGTATAAATTTCAAAAATTAAAAATATATTAATCTTATAAAAATTATTATAATTTTATACTAAAATAATATTTTCTCTATTTCTATTTAATAGTATATTTTTTTAAAATAATTTTATTTTTATTTAAATTTTATTTTCAAAATTAAAAAAACAAACATTATTTTTTTTATCATTTATATCTTTACATTCTTTACATAATCTTTAATTAATTAATTAATTATATATATATATAAAATAGGTAAAAATAAAATATCAAAATAGATAATCGTATAAATATTTTATTAAAATAAAAAAAATTATTATATTTTTTATATTTTTAAATCTTAAATAACATTTAAAAAGAAATGAAAATAATAATTACTTGTGAATTTTAAAAAATAATAAAAGAAAAAATTAAAATAATAAATAATATATAAAATTTATATGATTGAAAACCTTAGTAAAAAGAATTTAATAATATTAAAATAGTATTTTATAATATATCTATTAATACAAAATATTTAAAAAAAATATTATTTAGTTAATAATTTTCTGCATATTTTTATTATTTTTATAATATATTTTATAATTATTTTTTTATATTTTTTATATTTTTTATATTAATTTATATTAATATATTTATCTTTACGATTAAAAAATAAGATATTCAAGAAAACTATTACTTACTAATCTGAATTTTTAGGACTCAATTATTAATTTGAAGGTTTATAAACTTTTTAATTTTAATTTTTAAACTATTTAAAAGTTAAATTAGATATTTTTTAAGGCAATTTTTCATTAAAATTTATCTCATATTATTTGAATGAGTCTAAGATTTAAGATAAATTCTATTTTTTTTTATATTTAGTTGTTTTTCACATTTAATCAATTATTTTCTTAAAATACTCAATTATTTTATGCTATGTTTAAGGTAAAAAAAATCATCAATAAACTAATAATTAATTATGTTAATCCATTTAACCATAAGCTAAATAATCCATTATAAATAATGTTTAGTAAATTATTGAATTTTGTAAGGACTTTCTAGTAACATAAATGAATATTAAATTATAATGGTTTCCACACATACTTGTTGATAAATTTTCTAGTAAATTATTTGTAATGATATAATTTTTTTTAGACACATTTATTCACTATTATTATTTTTTTCTTTTCAAGCATTTTTAGGTGTATTGGAAATGATTGATATAAGTACTCAACATAATTGGAATTGTTCTCTATATAGTAATTTCTTTGCACATTAATTTTATTATATTAACTTTCTCAAAATTTCACCTATTTTCTGAATTTGTGGCACATAATTTTTTATTATTTTTACATCAGAACATTTTAACTTAATTAATAATTTTTTAAAGCCTATTTTCGCTTCTTGTTAAAGCATTTTATTATTGAAAATATTATTAATTAACAAATGTTAAACATAAATTGCTTTTTTTATTGCACAAAAATTAGAACTTAATATATTATTGTTTACAATAAATTTAATGACGAAATGTTGTCTCTATGCAAAATTTTACACAGTTAATTAATTAATTATAAAAAAAAAATTTATCTAATACTTAAAAATATTTTTGAAAAAAAAATTATTTTCTTATAATTTTAATCTAATAATAAAATCTTCATTAAATTATACTTTTAGCCATCTTTATGTTATTATGTTATTGGTTTACCGTCCTTCTATTTTTTTTTTTCATTATTTTAGTGTTTAGATTTTTAAACATTCCAAAATCAAATTCTCAAATTTCATACATTTTTTTATTTTATTTTACATTTTACTTTATTAAATTAATTCTTAATAATAACTTAATAAATATGTAAGGTCTAAATTCAATTCATCAAAATAAAAAAAATATAATATATATGAAATTAAGAATTTGTTCTTGTGATTTAAAAAAAAAAAATACAGACTAAAACAGTAAAAAAATATTAAAAAAATCAAATCACTAATTAAGAATTAAAAAATTAAAAGAAACCAAAGTTATAATTTAACTTAAAAACTTTACGTCTAATTTAATATTTTATTATATTATTATTATTAACAATTTGACCATCAAATGTTAATATTTTATCATATTATTATTATTAACAATTTGACCATAAAATATTTTAGCATTAAATTTTTAATTTTAGGTATTTTACCCATTCGTTAAATGTCTTAAACGTAATGACATGAGTTAAAAATTATTATAAATAAATGGTGTTAAAAAAATAGTGAAATATTTAAAAAATTAGTAACATATAAGAGAAGTCAACAAAATGATAAAAAATTAAATAATAAAATTTATAAATTTATAATATTTAAAGAATAAAAACTAGAACTAAACTAATTTTTTTAATTTAAAAATTTAAAGCCATGAATTACAAAGAGATAAAATTTAACATTAAATTGGCGTTGAGAATTTGGGACCATAGTTTGAGGAGGAAGGTGTAAGGAAAATATATTAAATATAATTTTTATTTTTATTTTTATTTTTCTTATATATATATATATACCCCATTCCTCTTGTCCTTGTTTTCCACATTCATTTTCCTTCTCTTTCTGTATCAATTTCCCTCACTTTCTCGCTTCCCAAACGCCCCTCTCTCTCTCTCTCTCACCTCCAATGGCCGACCAGCTCACCGATGACCAGATCGCCGAGTTCAAGGAGGCCTTCAGCCTCTTCGACAAGGACGGCGATGGTCTCTCTCAGATCCCTCTGTCCCTCTATTATATTTTCTCTCTAATCCCTTTTTTTTTTTTTTCATTTTTTCCCTCATTCCCAGATCTGGTTTTCGCAATTCGTTTGTTCTTGATGCATGTTTTGTGTTTATTTGCGCGTAAAGTTTGATTTTTTTGGTGGGGTGGATGGGGGTGATTGAATTCGTATGAAACTTTTACTCGGTGATCTAGGGTTCCGTTTCTGTATGAGCTTTTGGATGTTGATGTGGAAATTTCTCCGATTCTCTTGGTTTTGTGGTTGTTGATGTGGTGGTGTTTTGTGGGATGATGATTCCGTGTTTGGGGTGGATGTGGATCGTGCGATTGGAAATGGATTTATAGCGTTTTTGGATTTTGAAGTGGGTTTCATTTTTGTTGTTTGATACACGTGTCGAAAATCGGAATGGTTTTCGTGGATGTGGAATTTGTTGTAATTGGTTGTGATTTGGAAGGTTGAATTTTGGAGGGATCCCGTTATGGGTTTCTGGGGCTGCACATGGGTGGCAGTGTGTTGAGTTAAATTTGGGGATTTTTGTTTTTGTGATGTCTGAGAATAGAATGTTGGCTTGTTTTGGTTGGTGGATCTGTTGGTGTCATCCTGTTGGGTTGGTTGATGACAAGCCTCGTGCCTATCTGATTAGAGTGCGGGATTTAGCATTCTAGACTTGTGTATGGTTCTGCTTATCGTTTCGGGGAAAACATTTTTCATGCTTTGTGCATTTGATATTGAGGATCTAGATTTTACCAAGGATTTTCTGTGATTTGTAGAGTCAGAAATGTCCAAGTTTGCCCCTTGAAACTACTAAGATTACAGGTGTTTGTTTTGACAACAGAAGTAAGCAGTGATTGTGAATCATGTGAATATTTATTTTTTATGAACTCGGACATTTGGATCTTTTGATGGTTGGATTTTTGGTTTATCTAGACATTCCTCTGTGTTTAGATTTTTGGTTTGGAATATGAATTTCATTCTGTCTAGATTTCTTAACTATTGTTTCATTATGTAGATGTTTTTGCTGTGAATGTCTCAGCGGATGGGCAAACTCCTACTCCCATGGATACTCACAATAACTTGTCCACAATGTTAATTAAGCATTAGTGTGAAAAATCGTTACCAAATCTATAGCATGTGTGTTCCTTTGATGCAATGATACTTGATAATGTTCATCACTTTCCATTGTTATTATATCTGCTTCATGTTATCTTTTGCTTTTAAAATTTTTCTTCCAATATAACCGGATTTGAGTTTTTTATGTTCCTTCATATTTTCAAAACTTTGACCTGCATTTCTCTTGTGGGTTTGAGTGAATCATGTTTGTGTTTAACTGTGTAGGTTGCATTACTACCAAGGAACTTGGGACTGTAATGCGGTCACTTGGGCAAAACCCAACTGAGGCAGAGCTGCAGGACATGATAAATGAGGTTGATGCTGATGGCAACGGAACTATCGATTTCCCAGAGTTCCTCAACCTGATGGCTCGCAAGATGAAAGACACTGACTCGGAGGAAGAGCTTAAGGAAGCTTTCCGTGTGTTCGACAAGGATCAGAATGGTTTTATCTCTGCTGCTGAGCTCCGCCATGTTATGACAAATCTCGGCGAGAAGCTGACTGACGAGGAGGTTGATGAGATGATTCGCGAGGCTGATGTTGACGGCGATGGACAGATCAACTATGAGGAGTTTGTCAAAGTGATGATGGCCAAGTGAGGACCAATCAACCATAACCAAAATTTGAAAAGCATACAAAGAGAAGAGGGACAGGGCAGATAAGTTTTGGGGTTATTAGCTTCTTTCTTTTAGTTGAGTGTCTATTTTCTTGTTTGCTTTAATTGGTACTACTGCTACTTAGTATCCTACTTGTTTGCTCTGTCCCTCCTTAGTATCTACTTGTTTGCTCAGTCCCTTGTTTTAGTAGCTTCGGTTAGCTGTGTCTTACCATGCTTTGTTACTCCATTTTCATCTTTTTTGGTTATTATTATGAACCTAGAACTATTGGAAGCGATTTGTGTTTTTTACATGTGGGTTGCTAATGCTGTTAATATTTATATCTTCTGCCATGTATTGTTTCTATCATCTTTTGAATTCAATGCTATCTGCTTTCAATTTAAATCGCAGAATTTGTTACGCTCTACACTTTGTTTCCATCAATTGATAAAGGATCTAATAAGGAATTGCTTTATATAATCTTAATGGCCTTGCCTTCATGCGGTTACAAAATTATGGTCTAAACTATGAAGTTACTATATATTACTTTCCAATATTTAAGCATAAGCCATGATTTAAAAAAAAAGGTTATGTTCTTAGAACAGCAAATGTATCTTAAAATTGCAGAGTTCAAAATAAGTGTTCGAATGATATAAAGGGTAAAAGTTGACAGTTTTCATGTGTTTTCAAAAAAAAGAAAAGAAAGAGATGGCATGAGAGTGATGTCAGAAAGGAGGAGCGATAGTAAGGAAATAGAGGGTGGAGATAGTTCTTTTCAATTTCAAATTTGTTTTTACTTTAAAGTCTAGAATAGATACAAATGAATCCAGGCAATGTTCAGTGAACCTTGATATCATCACTTTTTGAGGTGTCCTAAATTTAATTAGTTATAAAATAAAAATCAACTGGCCATGGTTTGATCAGATCTCGTCCTGCTTAGCCAACTAGACCTAACAGTAAAACAGACATTGGTTTTATCAACAACTTAATAGTTTCACATGATCGTGTGTATTTTTTTGTCTAAATTTTAACGATTTATTTTATCAATAATTATAACCATTTTCCTGTCTAAATTTCCAATAAAAATTAATTCATCATATATAACTTTTGATTTTTACCGTTTTTGTTTTCTCGGGGTTAGGTCATGACTCGTGACCATCCACGTAAACCGACCAACACAAATTTTTCTCTGATGCATCTAATACTTTCTTTGCAATTACCGTTTTATCTGCCACTGAACACTCACGACAAGTTTTAAGTAGATATATTTTTCTGTTTGGTTTGAAATTTAGAGTTTCATATAAAAAAATGGAAGTTTTTCACATATTTGGAATTTAGTAACCCTAAATCCACCTGAAGGGAATGTTGTAGGGGTAGTTGTCGCAATGTCCCATCCTACATAACTAGGGACCAACCATCCTAGGGTGTGGATTCGCTAATGTGCGTTCTCTTTGAATCACTTGATGCTTTTGAATGATACAAAACTTTTGTGGTCACGTCACCTTAAAAAGCATTAATTGGGAGAGACCAAAAACTGTGGATTTGGACCTGAATGTGGTCATGGCCTTTAGTTATGTTTCGGCCTTCATGGAATAAAGCTGCCAACACGGGTTGTTTAAAGCACTTGTGGGTGGTGAAAAAGTGGTCAAAAGAACCAATCCAAAAGGAAACAAAATATCTACAATGAAACCAAAACACCTCCTCACAAAACTAAAGAACAGGAGGAATAAAGTGAATGCATCTCATGATTTGAATCCAAGTGCGGAAGCAAAAGGAGTTAGCATCATCTCCAATTGAAAACCATAGACCATCTAATTCTTTTGATTCATATTCACTCACCACCATTTCGAATCTCAACTTGCTTTCTTTTTCTATATATCTACAAATTCACTATACATCACAGTTAACAACCATTCATACATTCTGTTAATCAACGGTGAAACTTGGTTTAACACTCACCACCAAGTAGAATAACTATGTTTTTTAATATTCATGGAATGAATTGAGGTAAACGAATAATTTTATAGGGTATAAAAGAAAATTACAAATTCTATATACCAAAACGAAATCAGGTTAATAATAATAATAATAAAAAATCATCGTGTACAAAAGAAAAATTCAAATTCTATATATGGATTTGACTTAATAAACTTTTTCTAGAAGATGATTATGTTTGGTCAGATAGAAAACCAAAGAAATCCAACTGATTCAGGTCAAGTCTTGGATTAATAAAAATACAACACCATTCAACTTGACTGATTAGACAACTTTAAACTTTCATATTTTACACAAGCTTCTGAAAAGTAATAATATGACTTTATCTAAACTAAATTGGATTTGACTTGCAAGTTGAATGCAAAAATGAGAAAGGCAAAGAGATTGAAATTGTTCATTTATTAATGGTTGATGCATTTCTTGTTTTAGTAACATGGGTACTTTTCATTCCAACAATCTTTTGTTGTGAACAGAAAGAAGAGAAGAAATGATGTTGTAAGAGCTAAATTTGGTGTTAGAAGAGGTTCAAGGAGATCTAAGAAAGGTCATTCCCTCTTCAAAGATGGATGTTTCATTCTCTAAATGAATGTAAAACTATCATCATCTCTATCTATCTCTTTCTCTATATGAGAAAGTTATAATAAGTTCACAAAATAAGAATATTAGTGAACAATAAATGAAGTGAATGATAAGTGATGGCTTTTAGTTATATTTTTACCTTCCTCTTCCCCATAAATTATTAGACAGTTAATAATTATTATTTATTTATAGTCTCCACTAATCTTTATTTAACATAAAACTAATATTTTAATTATTTTATTTTATACTTAAACATGTCACTTAGTGTGCATTTAATTTGGTTATTCTATTGCAAGGTAAGGATAAAAGTGCGAAGATTATAAAATAATAGTTTCTTCCCCACAAATATGATAATAAAAGAGAGAAAAATAAAAAGAAAGAACTATAAAAATAAATGAATATAGAATATAATGTTAGACATAATCAATTATATTTTTCGATAATGATGTTAATAAATATAAAAAATAAAATCATTTTACATTTCATTCATTTTCATTTTTTTTTTCAACTTATCTAAACCATCTAAAATTCTACTTTTTTTTTATTCATTTCTTATCTTTTTCTACTATCGCAATTTCTATCTCACCATCAAGTATTAAAGATTGTTCAAGATCATTTAACAATTTGTTCATGTTTTAGAGTTTAGGTTTAAGATTTTAAGGTTTAATTTTGTGCATATAGTCAAGATACTTAAAGAAAATTTGATTTTATTATAATATGGGATATCAAACATTGGTAGAAGATGATTCTAAGAATCGTGAATTCAGGAATTATAATTCTTCTGTATAATAACTAAACTCAGTTTGGTTAGTAAAATATTTTCTTTTAATATTTTTATAAGTTTTCTAACAGGAGGAAGAGAGAAATGTATTATTTTATTAAAATAATTAATTTAATATTATATTTATTCTTTTAAATTTATATTATAAAGAAAAATAATTAATTCTTGTTTTTATTCATTTTATATTTTTATTTTTGTTAAATAACATTAAATCATATTTATGTGAATAAAACATTACTTATTTTATATTTATAATATAATAATATTTTATTCATATTTTAAAATATTATAAAAGGTGAAAAGTTTTTACATTTATTATATTTTTTTTTATTTCTTTTTTATTTAGATAAGATTTATCACTTGAAAATAAAATGTTTTTACAATAATCATAATAAAACAAAAATTGTAGAGTTATTATCAGTATAAAATAAATTTATCTAAGCAAAACTTCAAATTATTATTTAGTTTTTACTTACATTGTTATATATTCTCGTATCTAGACACAATCATCACAATATCAACAAAATCACAAATATAAACATAAACAGTAATGGTAAGTTAATATAAACAAAACCAAATATAATATGTTAGGGAAATCTCACATTGACTAAAAATGAGGCCGAACTATGGTATATAAGTGAGGTGTAAACCTCACCTTCTGAGCCGGTTTTAGAGGTGAGTTAGGCCCATAATCGCTTTCTACATGGTATCAGAGCCTGGTTAATAAGATTGTTGGGCCTAGATTCGGTCACTTGTTAATATATTGAACCTTGGTTTGCAGGTTGTTGGGCCTAGATTGGGCCACTAGTTAATAGATTATGATCCCTTTCTACATGGTTTGCGGAGCCCTGATGGTTAACAAAGTTGTTAACGGGCCGTTGTGAAGAGCCTTGATTGTTGACAGGTTGTTGGACCTAGATTAGGTCACCTGTTAACGGGTCACGTTCGAGTTGAGAATGACTCCTCGACGTGAGGGGAGGGTGTTGAGAAATCCCACACTGAACCGGTTTTGGAGGTGAGTTAGGCCCATAATCACTTTCTACATATTGGGAAATCTCACATTGACTAAAAATGAGGCCGAACTATGGTATATAAGTGAGATGTAAACCTCACATTCTGAGCCGGTTTTGAGGGTGAGGTGTGGTGGGCCCATAACCCACATGTTCCAGGATCGAAACTTGGCTCTGATATCATGTAGAAGGAGATCATAATCTATTAACAGGTGGCCCAATATAAAGTTTACATTTATATCATATTAATCATTTAATTGAATAAATTCAAAGTTCTCAAATAATTATAACGAAGTATCAATTCATACACAACTATCACACTCATTCTTTCACAAGTACATAATATTTTAAATAAACTATTTTGAAAAATTATATGAAATTCTTGACCTTTAAGATTAACATTTGAATATGCTTCTTTGGTTACTTGGATATAGAAGAATCCTAAAAGTCTTTTTCATCTCTAGATTTTTCTTCCTATTTCCTTTTAATGTTATTGGCATGTCAAGATGATCGTACACATATACCTATCAAAGAACTAATGGCTCAATCTACCCAATAATAAGTACAATAAAAATTTCCATTGACTTCTTACTACATGATACTCTTATCTACGTTATTAGAATACCATTAAAATTTGGATACCCCATCTTATATCTCTAAATTTTCACATGTACATAAGTTATATCAAATAGTACCATGTGGGAACTATTTGGTTCATACACAAACAACACATAATTATTCAATATTCATATCAATATATCAAACTAGTTTCACTATCACCACTTCCATTTCCATCCTTATTAGCTTCACTACCATTTTAATTTTCTTGGCATCGTTGCAATTACAATTTCCTTGACACCACTACCATGAATTTCCACAATTCTCATGACCTTAGTCACAATCACAATTATAATTCATGTCATAATCACTAATCTCATTCCATAATTCACCAATAATAATAATATTTCACAATTCATTACATTTCATAATATTTTCCACAATTTACCATAAGCATAACACAATTAATTTTCACATTTTTGTACATATACAATGACATCTTATATTTCATAAATTTTACCAATATCAAATCCACAAATCTCATATCAATGAAATACACAATATTTCCTAATATATTATCATTATTATATAATTTCAATAATTCAATACAATATAACTTTTCATACCAAATTTTTACAGCACATATTCAACATTCCACTTATATAACAATCATTTCATTATATTATACCAAAATCTACACTTGCTAACTATTTTAATTCATTTTAAAACTTAACTAATTTTCTAGGCATAGAGTATTCTTGCTCAAGCGAGACATTTTTCCTAAAGTGAAAATGTTCTCAAGAGTAATTTTTCAAGTTTAGAGCTTCTCGCTTAAGCGAAAGAATTCTCGTTCAAACAAGGAAGCTCATTACTAAAAGCAAAGGAACTATCGCTCTAGTAAGGAAATTCGTCGCTCAAGCGGAAAAAGTTCTAAGAGCAATTGGAAGATTTTTGCTCAAGCAAAAATTTCTTCCATAAAGCGAAATACTCTAGAGAGCATACCAAGGGAGTTTTGCTCAGCCGAAACATTTTTGCTCAAGTAAGGGTCCTTACGTACCACACAAAAGACCTAAAAAATTCCTAATTTAACACCTAATCCTCACTCCTCGTGTAAAATTTTGACAAATTAAATATTTTTAATGCAATTTCATTCAATACATATAACCTAAAGAATATCTCATTTTTAATTAAATCTCCAATTCAAGGTTTTAATTAAAAATTCTAAAATTAAATTTTTTAAATTTTATCTAATAAAAATATCAATTGGTACAAAATATTTCAATTAGACGAGGAATAAGTGAAAAATCTTCGAAGAAAATAAGATAATTTAAGAGAAGTTTAAATAGAGGTTAAAAATAAAAATAAAACTGGAACAATTAAGAAAAATAAACTATTTAAAAAAATTTCCTTCTAAACAAATAAGTACACGGTTCAATAAAAATTCGGTTCTTATATATAAGAAATAAATAAAATTTAAATTTATTAAAATTGTAAAATCTCTTATATTAAGATCAATATTTTCACCTTTTATTGGATTAATTTTTTTTTTCGTGAAAAACTTGAAAAAAACAATTATCGGGAAACATGGTTTCATGGGAATATTATTTTTTAAAATTTAAACCAAACATGAAAAACATATTTTTCTAATCTTAGATTTCTGGAAAATTAAAAATTTCTTGTCTACCAAACATATTCAAAGGATATTTTTTTTTTCCTTTTCTTTATGAAACAATTTTTTTTTTTTTAAAGTGGGGGTTTATAGCAAGTCCCATTGGAAACTCTCCATCCATACCTTACTATCTCCCCATGAATTATGGGCCAGTGGGCTACTTTTGCCTTAGGAATGAAAATATGTCCTGGAAGTGATTGCTTCTCTATTGTCCTTCTCAACGTTCATTGTTGTTTCTCTGATTTTTTTATTTTTTTTATTTTTTTTTTGCCTTTTCTCCTTTTAAACCCCAAGTTTAGAAATTTAGGCATTTTTTTGTTATATAAGACTATAAAGTTCATTGGGTAAATTATACATTAAAATTAGTTTATGCACAAAATATTTGTGGAAACTCTCGTATAGATTCTCTACATTTTAATTTTGAACTTTTGCATAAACTAATTTGAATTAATGAAAAAGTCAATTTCACCTTTTTTTTCTTCATATTTTTCTCTCCTAAGAATTCTTATAGAAAAATTTAAATATCCAACCATACGTATCTACAAAAGTGAAGAATGGATACATAGAAAGGAAATTATGTTCCAAAATATTATAAGTATGAACACGCAAAGAAATTATCTTTGGAGATTGAAGTGATTTTGTACTTTCTTTGGAGATTGAAGTGATTTTGTTTTTTACCTTTTATTTTAAAAAAATTCTCTGATAAATCCAAATTATGTAGACATTAGTGGTTACTGGCTATTATAATTTTTCTTTCTCTGATAGATTTTGTTTATTTTTACCTTATACCCCTTTATACTGCTAATATATGTTAGCCAAATGTAGAGCAAGATTGTAGGTAACAAAATGTCTCAGGTTTATTGGTACTGGAGCATCTTCAATTTTTGCTAAGTCATGTAAAGCATCTTCAATTTTTGCTAAGTCGTGTAAAAGGAGCATGTCTTTCACTTGGACGTGCAACATTGCTTAGTTTGGTTTTGGATGAAGTAAGTAAACGTGAATGGATGTGAAATTGAAAATACAGAAAAGACTGGCAAATTTTGGTAGCTTTTATAATCAGAACAATAGGATAAGATCTTTATATCAGTAGAATAGTTTACCAATTGAGTCCTTCTAAAAGTTTGTTTGATTAAACTTTGCTATAACAACATAAGTTCTCTACCCATTCATTTAAATAATAACCACTCAAAACTGTAAGAAGATATTTCTTTTTAAAAATTTGTTGACCTAAACTGACAAGTATACGGTTAGTTCGCAGATTTAATTAGTCATAAGCTTTAACAGACTTTATTAACAGACTCAATTTGATGTCCCCGAATCTCGTTCAGAAGATAAGCTGGTTTACCTTCATTTGAAGTAATTAGTTGTTTTTTCCATAAATAATCGTCTAAAAAAGGTAAACATCATCAAATCACTTTTTAATCTTATTTATTATATTTTTACTGACCTAAGAATTAGAGTATAATTTTATTATTACCGAATCACAATCCAATCATAATATTTTAATTATTACATTTTTAAAGTAAAAATAGTTGCATTTTAATTATTAGTTATAATAAATATTTAATCCAACAATTGGTATGAGAATTAAAATTACAAGTTTAATTTTTAATGAAACAATTATTAAAAAAAAAAAATTAAGATACATCAATTGTCCCCTAACATAACATAAATGAGGTGGAAGGGCTTGCAATCAAATTAGTCATAGACTTTATTTAAAAGTTATTCTAATGGTGATTTGTTATTAACACCAATTTTTTCACATTACAATTTAAGACTAACTTTACGTGCCTATAAATCGGCCATATGTCTCAATTCTAAAACAATTTGAACTAGTAGATGGACAACCAAGAGCATAGATTTTTCTTTCATACTTGAAATGAATTATGAATCAGCCTTGATGCTTTTGACCTTCAATTTGGCAAACCTTATCATTGCTCTAAGGCTCACCGTCAATATCTAGAACTAATATGCTGAATAATAAGAACTGGCAAACAACTATGTTTCAACACATCAATATTAACTCAATAGTTAAGAAAAAAAATTGTAACAAATTATCAATGGCCTTGAAGATCTAAAGCTTCCTCTGTTCCTGACTCCATAGATTTCTACATCAGACTAACAAAGTTCTCCATCATCAAGGATCAATTTTAGGCATCAAGGTCAGACTTGAATATAGGAGAGAAAAATGTAGTACAAAGTTTTACATGTTCCAGAATTCACTAATAAAGTACAAAGTTTAACTTGTTTTTTCTTTTGTAGTTTTCAGGAAAGCCTTAGAACAAAAAAAGGAATTATTACCCAAAAAAAGACCAATTCCCAAAAGAATAAATAATATATGTATTGATAAAATGCATTTTTTTTTATAATATCATTCAATCGCCTATATTGACTTTCATAATAACTACATTATAAGTCATATCAATGAACCATTTATTTTATAATAACATTGTTAAAAGTCATATTTCAGTGCATGTTTACTATATTCGCCAAAATTAAGGCGCAGCCAAACAATAAATTACACGTTCATGGTAGCAAACTGCAGCAGAAAACATAATAAACAAACTTTTCTTTTGTTATTTCATCTTTCTGGAAAACTATCTCTACAGATCACACTAATTCTCATAGCTTGATTTTCCCCTAAACACTTACAGACAGATATCAGTTTAATCTAATACAATATTGCAGTTCAGAAATGCTAACAATAACTATCTTACCTAGTTTCAGCTTTTTTGGTAGCCACCTTTCAATAACTTAACTGCCTAATAATTTCCCTAGTACACACAGATAATGATTATACAAAAAGGCAACTAACTTCCAGGCTTCCATTTGCTTCCAATATTTCCTGATACTGTTTCCAAAGCTTATGAACATCAAACTTTTGCTGCATATGTACCCTATAGTTAGTTAATTGTGGATAGCAATCTCTCCTCTACTAGAGAAAACGCAAAGCAGTAGCAACAGCAATGACCAATGCAGTGATGCAATCCTGGGCATGTCCTCATCAAATCAAGAACACCAATAACCAGAAAACTCCATTGCAGATTACATGTCAGAAAGAGGCAGAGTTATGTCTTCGAAGTTGATATTTTGGTTCAGGCAATGAATCGGGGGGTAACCTTTCTTCAAATTCCTATTAAAGGGGAAGTCCAAAATATGAAATCAGGAATTCAATTGTAGCAAAAATATCAAACTTCAACATAAAACTTCATGGTTTAAGTGAAATTATCTGGAAATAACTGTCAGAGAATGGTAGATTTCTATCACTACAAATAAAAGCCATGGAGGTTTTCTAATTTGAAATAATAAAATAATGCATCAATAAGCATCCTGGTTAGAATATTATACAATGAGCTTAGCATAAAATCAACAACAGAAGATCATATAACATGGATAAATCAGGAAAATGAATTTGTAAAAGAAAACTACATTTCTTTGAGAAACAAAGGGACATTTTGTCAGCCTATAAGTTAATAGAAAGTCGGACGAGTATCAACCAAATGTAGATGTGGTGTGAATATGTATAAAACCATTATCCATAGTGCAAAGAAGATTGTGAGTATGAGAGAAAAATGGCATGAAATATTGAAATTTGAGTAACTTTTTTCTAAGAAATATAGTAGCATATAAATAAAAGGATGAAAACTCAAACACCACGATGTCCATAACTAACATAATACTTAAAAGTTGATTAAATTTCAATACTTTGATTTCTTCTTATACAAAAGCATCACCAGCTTGGCTTCTTACAACTCCAACAAATTCAAATTACCCAATGCACTGGTACTACCTACCCATGCCCTTTTTCTAAACTATTGAATTGGTCAGTAAGCAGAGGATTTTATTATAATAAGCTAGAACAAGCAGCTTGTATACATAATTTAGATAAGATGATCCAAACTCCCAAAAACATATATAACAGATTATTTAGACTCGTCTAAATTTGTTAGCAAAAAGGACACGATTAGGAAAATCGCAACTGAAAACTTAGATTGATGATGTTAAAAAGATGTTTCCCAACAAAATACTGATCAAAAGAAGTAATACTTAGGAACCAATATGGCAAATCATGTCTACTCTCATTGTTAAGCAACATTGTTATAGGGAGTTAAAATATAAGTCAGTGGGCAAACTCCACCCAAACACACTAAAACATTATAATAGTTAGAGGTGTCAAAATTCTATCCAAGTACACAACATTTACAAGTGTTAGCCTTTTTATTGGTTAATTGGTATACTTGATTAGACCAAGTGAATCTAAAGTTGACGCACAAAAATTAAAGAAACCCCATTGTTCAAACTGACATTTGCTCACACTACAATACATACTATGAGAACCTACACATTTGCAACAAACATATAGCATTATAACATAAATAATGGAAAAAGATTTTAATAGAGCACATACGTTGGAAATAAATAAGGATCTAATCTTCAACAACAATTATGCCTATCTAATTTGGTGGGATTAGATACATAGATAAATGGAGGTCATCAGGCTCTACTGCAACCAAAGTTTTCAGTAAAACCATTTACATAAAAGTATCTTGTAATAATGGTTTCACAATCATTAATAGAACATGTAACCCCTCAAGTCTCAGATAAATATTACCATCTGCAACAGGTAAAGAGTAAAGACACATGCCCAGATTGTACTGTAATTAGTCACACTCAGAATACTAAGAGTGGATTTAAGCATAAGGGGCTAACATAAAACAACGCACAAATTTTTCCACATAAACTAAACATCTGAACAAATGATTCAATATTATACCAAAAGTATTTTGGAAATAAGCAAAAAGGGAGTATGTGTATAAGTACAAGATAAAATTGCCCTTTCATAAAACTACTACATAATGGTTTATATTTTTGTATTTATATAAATATAAATTATATACATTTAAGAGGCTTATTAAGGTAAGTACGATTTACTAATAGTCATTATATTGCTGTGAAGAATTTCATGTTTCTGTGGTAATAATTTAACAACTCACTTAGCTTGGTGTTAATGTAACATCACCCTCAACCTCAAGAGGTTCCAAATTCCAATTTATTGAAATAAAAGAGACATTAACTCAGAAATAACTGACAGCAAGATTATCAATGGAAGAAGGCCAAAATCCTGCCATATAAGCACAGCATTGTGCCATAGTGGGCCTCCCTTCATAAATTTCCCAAGGCTAAGGGGTTGAAAATAACAATGTGATAGCATTGTGACGGCACTATAACGGTTATTTAACAACATTGACTAACAGAACAGAAGATCATTTATTCATATCTCAAATGTCATTTTACTCAAATAAAATTAAAATATTGGAGTTTTAACAAATATGTGGGAATCTGCAACTTCCCTTTTCAATCCAGTACAAGGCAGCCAAATAATCTCTTATTTGCAAAACAAATTCGATCCACGGAGCACATCCTAAACTTTTTAATCAAGTGAACTAAATCACAAATAAACTCCACAGATTTTCTAACAAAAGAAAATACAAACATCTATGCGACAAACAAAAGGAATGTTGAAGTGAAAACAAAATCGTGAATGACGTCTGATACCTTCTCTTTCTTTAGCTTTACATTTTCTTCTTCTAGACGAGAAACCTTGCCAACCAGTTCATTATGGTAAGCCTGAACCATGAAATGTTGATAAATAGTAAGTGCTAGTAAAAACTAATATTCCCAACAGGTAAAATAATGTATTCATTTCACCAAATCAAAATATGTAGTACATGAAGGATAGACCTGTTTTCGTGCTCGTGACCGAGCAGCAGATTCCCTATTCTTGATTTTCCTCCTCAACCTCCTTTCTAGAGTTTTCTCATATGCATCAGGAGCATCCCTTTTCCGGCCAGGTCTCGTGTCCGATAAACTGCCAATAGAAGGGGAGGATGACAGGCCTGTTTTCTGCTGGAAACCTTGAGCTGCTGAGCAATCCATTGTATCAAATCCCACAGCTGGACTGATAGAAGCTTCAGCAAAAAGCCCTGCTTGCACCAAGAAATCTTCCAAGGTGGTCTCACCAAGAGTCATTTCTCCCTCCTGAGTTTTCACTTCCTCTCCATATCTTTTCTTCTGACCTTGCTGAATTTCCCTCCATACATCATCCACAGTCTTCCCACTCAACGCACGAGCCAGCGTCAGACTGGCCTGCCGTTGAAGCGAGGAAGAAGATGACATGTTCTCACTGTCCGTGCCTATCACCGAAGACTTACTTGCTTCAGCAGTCCACACATTTTGAAGAAGCTCATCAAGGTTCATGCTCCCCAATGGCTTCCCTAAGTCTCCTAATTGACTATTAACCTCATCAAGAGTAAGATTATACCATGAACCTTGCCTAGACAAAGATGAAGGCTGTAAGTGAGGCTGTTGCCCATTACCTTGAGATCCCATTGTCTGAATCCCCATTCAAACCAAAACCTGTAAGTTGTAACCACAAAGCAAAAATCAAATAAATAAGTACCTAACATTGACCATTGCACTTGGATCCCTATAACTCACTCAAACCCCCCCAAATCAAAAACATCACCCCAAAGCCTTTCCCTAAACAACTTTCCAAACTTTTTCAAAATCTCAACACTCCACCCTATCTGGGGTCCTCAGAAAGACACCATCACAACGAGAGATTTGGGGTTTCAACCCAAAGTACCCATCAAAACTCAAATTTTAAGATTCACAAATGATTATCAACCCCACTTAATCAAACCCATCACAGAAGATCACAGAGTAGAACGGCAGTCTAAAAAAATAGATTTTTACCTGAAAATAGGGGGAAAGAGAAGAGAAATGATCTGAAAGAACACAGAGAGACCCTATGATTTCGGGGTTGGCAAGTGCAGAGGGAAACACATAATTTGGTGGGGTGAATCAGAGTGAAAAAGGGAACAAGTTGAGAAGAAAACGGAAAGAAAAAAAAGGGTAGTTGGTGTAAACTTGAGTTACGATGTGATGTGGGAGTGATTCGGAATTTTGTGAGAATTGATGGCAAGTGGCAAACGTTGATAGGGTCGCATAGGGCTTCTTATTGGGGAACCATCCTCGTCATTTTGTTTTGCCTCTTCAATACCATGTTTGTTACAATAATTGATTTTTTTATTATTTTTCTTTTTATCACCTAAAATATATTTCAATAAAATATAAAAATAAAAAACCATTTAAAATGGATTTTCACGATTAATTTTTATTTTTTTATCGTCTTAACTAATTTTGGATTATTTGACTGACTTTATGCACAGTTGGTCTTTATAAATTGACATTTTTTCTATATTATTTTCATTTTACCATTTATTTGACTTTTTTTTTTATAATTATTTGGTACATATTTTAACATTTTTTTTATAGAGAATGATTTCTAATTATATTTATTCCAAATTTTTTAATTTTAATAATTTCGAATATATTAGTTTTAGCATTTCATATGTTATTATTTTTTCTTATACTTAATAGAAAAGACAATTTTATTCATAATAATAATTAAATTACTATTATTATATTATTATTATTGTTGACTGTTATTTACTTGATATATTCTTTTATTATCATATAACGATCACGGAAATTATTTTTTAATTACGTCAAAAGTACTTCCATTTTTATATACATAATAAATATCTAATATATGTTAGTTGTTAGTTGTATTTACATCTTTAAATAATTGATTTTTTTATAAAATAACTTAAAATAAATATCTAAATATATAAGTAAAGAAAACCTATCTATTTAGAATTAATTATACTAGTTTTAACTTACAATATTATATTAATATATGTAATAAGTATTATCATCATATAATATAAATAAATAAAAGAATAAAATAATTATACAGGTAAAACTTTAACACGCATTACAATCATATCATTATTTTTTATAATAATAATATATTATATTCTAATATAAGTATTATTTTGGTTACTTTTATATTTAAATAATTTTTAATATTTTTCTATGATAGAAATGAATATATGTTAACGGATAAAAATATTTTTCAAATTTTCATTATCTCATATTTTAATCTATCTATCTATCTATATATATATATAAATATAAATATAAAAAAGACTAGACTAAAATCTAAGTATTTCATTAAATTTATTAATTTAATATTAACTACTCATCATAATTTTATAATACTTTTTTAATAATTATTTATAAATTCTCATATTTAGGAATTTAATTTCAAGTACACAATTATTATATATATTATTTTAAAATACAATTCTAAATATTTTTAATCATATTTTATCTAATTTAAAGTCAAATTAACGTGTATATTTATCAAATATAATATATTCAATCACATAATTAAGTCATCATCTTTATCAAATTTCATAACACATAATTCTATTCAGTTATTTGAAAAAGTTGATAATTTCATATTTTATGTATAACTTCAACTCAAAAAACAATACAATCTTCTATTAATAAGAGTTGAAATTCGAAAAATTCCCTCTAACAACTCCAATGCAAATTGATTTAGAATTCATACATATCAAAATAGATTTAAGTACACTATTTGATTATCTTTCCCTTAAATCCCAAATGAAAAGAAAAACTGAGAGAAAGAAAACCTAATTATCTAAAAGTATTTTATATTTCACTATCTTATTAGAAATATTTTATATTTCGCTATCTTCTAAATAGTGTATGGGTAATTTATTCTGTAACCTGTCATAAAGAGTGAATTATTCCATAATCTCTTAGTTTGCGTGAGAAGAATAAATAAATCAAGTATCACCTTGACCTTTACTACTTTTAGGATGTGTTTGAATTAGAGAGTGAAAAATGAGAAAAATGAAGAGAAAATGAAGTTGTTTGGACTAAGAGAAAGAAAGTAGAAAAGAGTGAAAAATAAAATAATATTATTTATGTCGCAACCGAGGTCATGACGGGGCCGGCGAAAGTAAAACGGTTTCACCCTTTTTAGGGGAACAAAGGAGTCGCCACCATAGTTTATTAAGGAAAATTATGGAAAAGTTAAAATGATTTTCGAAACAAAAAAATGAGTTCGGGAGTCGATTACGTGTAGGAAAGGTATCAACACCCTACAACGTTCGTCTTAAGACGATTACCTTTCAATTAAATATGCAAGATAAATATGACCTTATAATGTTTGTTTCCCTTATAAACAAATAAAATATTATAAAGTAAAAATAATTTTTAAAATTATTATTGTTAAAAAAGAAAAATATTAAATTAGAATTTATTTGGGCCCGACAAGATATTAACTTTGCTCCTACGTATTTTCATTTAAAATGGAAAATCAGGGTTATGTAGTTCTTCTTTAAGACATTATTTGTTTTTTTTAGTAATTTTAAAGAGAAATGAGTTTTAAAAAATAAATTATTCTCTTTATCAATCATATAATAAATCAAGATAGTGTAAACTATATATAAGATGACGTGTATAGCCATACATATATTTAAATGATTATTTTATATATAGGTGATATAAAAAAAAACTTAAATATAATAAGCATTGGATGTAAGACAATACACATTATTGTATAAATATCTAAACAACTTTTTAACATGAAAAGGAAGAGTAAATTTCACAATTATATTAAAAGTTGGTACCAAAATTTTTTTTAATTAAAAAGGGTTTATTATAGAATCATTAGTAAATATTTATAAAATTATAATTATAATTTGAATAAAATTTGATGAAAATAACGAAATATATAATGACGTGTGTGGTCATATATATATATATATATATATATATATATAAAAGGAAATGTAGGATAAATCATATAATTCAATGATTATAAATTTATATAAAAATATTAATAAAAGATGAGATATAGGATATAAGATAATGCACGCGATCATACTTGATCCTTACCCTTCTTAAGATAAACTGATATAATATTGATATCATAATTTAGTATTTAAAAAAATCTATTTAATTTAAATTAGCACATTACGATTATTATTCGAGATCAGTATATTAAAATTATCATTTTTATATAATTGAATACTAAATATACAATGACTGTGCAGTCATATATATAATTAGAATTCAATATAATTTTCCTCCTTTTTTTTAGTAACATATTGAATATTAATTATCGAATGAATTGCAAGTTGGGCAAAATATTAAATTAAATTTTAGATTTGTTAATTATTATTATTTTATATATATATATATATATATATAAATGGTCAAGATTTTTTTATTATATGATAAATAGACTAATTTGAATAAAAAAAATTAAAAAAATAAAATAATAACAATAAATAATAAAAAAATGATAAAATGATAAAATGAAAGAAAAGAAAAAATATATAAAATAAAATAAACTACAATAAAATAAATGAACAAATAAATAAATAAATAAATTATAATAACATGATATAGGTAAATAAAAAAAGAAACTATAATAATAAAAAAACAAGAAAAGTGGTTTGGCGTTGGGGACGAGGAGAGGGTTTTCTTTGGGGAACCATGTGATGTGACCATTGTGTTGGTTGAAAGCATAACCCTCTTGACTCAACCTCATCCTCTCAACTTCCCCTGCCGCTGCATGCAAGAGATCCCAAGTGGTTTTCGCAGAAGACATCTTACAAACACCATCAGGACTACCCTGACTTGACCTTGATGATCAGGTTCATCAAAATAGAGAGTAATAAAAGAGGGAACTTGGTGAGAGGTTAAGTCGAAATAGTTCAAAACGGTATCTACTCTGTCCTCAAAGGGGACAGAGCCGTTGTAGGGTTGACAGAAGGCCTTGGGGGCAAGTCCAGGGGCCTTTGGAGACCTCAGAGTCGGACCAGAAGTAGGTGGCGGCGCTGAGGCCGTTGAGGACGACGGTCTCCCAGAAGGGCTGGCCGAGCCACCACTTGGGGTCGTGGTTGGACATGGTGAACTTTTCGAAGGTAAGGGGGGTCGTAGAAGACATTGTTGATGATGCCGTGATGAGGAGGGTAGAGGCCAGTGACGATGGAGTAGTGGTTGGGGAATGTGAGGGTGGGGAAGACAGGGATGAGACCGGTTTCAACCTCTGTACCGTTGAGGATCAAACGATGGATGTTGGGAGCGGGGGTTTTGAACTGGTAACCGAAACGGAAGTCGTTAGAGGAGATGAGGATGACAACGGGGCGAGGGAGATGCGAGGAGGAGGTCGGGGCCGGGCCCGTTAATGCAAGAACTATAAATAAAGGACCAAGATCTCCTATGAAATAGAAAAGATCATTCATACATAGCATAGTCCAAGTAGACCCACTTAAAATCTTTACTGAACTATGACCGGCCATCATATTAGCAAATAAACGTATTCCTGAGCTTAATGCGCGAAAACAATGAGGGATTAGCTCAAGGAGTACTAAAAAAGGTGCTAACGGCAGTGGGACCCCTACGGGTAATGAGCATAGGGTGGAGCAAGAACCAGAGTGTAACATAGAACATCCATTAATAAAGGGGATTGTGAATAAAGAAGAATGCGGATGGTGGCTATGATCCCACGACACACTCCAGAAAAAAAAAAAAACAAACGCACCAACCAAATGTGCAAAATAGTAGTAATAAAAGCACAAGAAAAATACTAAGAAATAATACATCAATCCTGTGTCTCTTCCCCTCCTTTTTTTTTTTTGGTCCTTTTCTCCTCTCCTTTCTCCTCTTTTTTCGTGCCCCCTATTTACAGCCACCACTCCCCTTTTATTACTGTCTCCCTTTGCTTTAGGGTTACCCTTAGGTTAAAAAAAATTAGGTTACTTCCCTTGGGCCATGGGTTCATTAGGTTTGGGGCCTTTTTTTTCATACTTCATTTTTTATTTGGATCCCCCCCTTTTTTCTTTTCTTTTCTTTTTGTTTATTCATTTATTTCATTTTAAGAAAATAGATAAATACATAATAAAAATAAAATAAGTAAATAAAAATAATTATTTCTAAAATTTTTTTTCCTATTTTATTTTTAGTGATCTCTAACTTTATAACTCTCTCTTTTTTATTTAAAACATTATCTTTTTTTTTATAATTAAATAATCATAATTAATAAATAAAGAAATATATATATATATATATATATTTGTATTATTTATTTTTTATCTTTCGAACGAAATTGGGTGTCAACAACTGCCCCTCTTTACTTAGCTTTTACAAGATAATATGTAATATAATGTTTACATATTATCATTTTAAAAGATAAGTAAAGATATAGACATTAATTTCGTCCGGGTCCCTCAACTAGATAAAAATAAGGAAAGAAAACCAGAGACCATCTATATAAATGAAGAGGGTCGCAATCTAAAGATAAAACAATAAGACCATTCATATTAATGAAGCCGGTCTTGGTCCCACAATATAAAGAGCAAAGATTCGATGACCATTCATATGCATGAAGCGGGTCTCGATCTAACAGAAAAACAGTTGATTCGATGACCATTCATATGAATGAAGCGGGTCTCGATCTAACAGAAAAACAGCTGATTCGATGACCATTCATATGAATGAAGCGAGTCTCGATCTAACAGAGAAACATATTCGATAACCATTCATATGAATGAAGTGGGTCTCGATCTAACAAAACAACTTATTCGATGACCATTCATATGAATGAAGCGGGTCTCAATCTAACATAAAAACAACAGGTACAGTGAACTTGAAAGCATAAATGTTAAGTAACAATTAGATCCCAATGTAGATGCTATGCAGGTACAGGATTTTGGTATGAATGAATATGCAAATACTAAGGCGATACTAGACTCTAATGATAAATATGAATTGATCTTAAGATATTACTGTGCATGAATGCATGTGATAAAAATGTCTCAATTTTTGTTTTTGATTTGATCATCACTTTTTTTCTTATTATTATTTCTTTTTGCATAAAAGCAAACTTTAGAATCAATTGTTTCTCCGACAAATATCAAATTCATATAATTCCCTCTTTCTTGCCATCACTGAAACATCTCTGATATTTTCCATTATTATTCTTTTTAGAGGTTGAAAAAAATGAATGCGGTAACTTTTGTGGTTGAATGTATAGAATAAGGTATAACCTTTTGAAGTATGACTAATTCATGTGCATGTTGGAATCAAGCATCGTATCATGTGGATGGATGAACACAAACAAAACAATGCGACTTATTACTCTACTTCCTTAGTAAAAGTTTAAAACCAATGTATGAGGTAAAATAGGAATGGAGTAAATAGGTGTGATAAGAGCAAACAAAACAGAGTTAGGTTGTACAAAGTAGCCCTTTTTTATTTTTTTTTTTATTTTTTTATTTGGAAGAATTGGCTTAACTACACATGTACAGACGAGGTTTGGGGAACAAGACAAAAATATAAATTGCCCCAATCTGAGTCTCATTTAGTTTATTTATCAATTGGACATTTTTCAAGTATTTATGATGGCAAGTGCTAAAATTCCTTTTTTTTCAATTTTTTTTTGTTAAATGCATTCTATACCAATATGTTAAAATCTAACTATTTTGCTGCAGGACTAGTGTTTATGAAAACAAAAATAATCGATCATCGATCAATATGGACTTTTAATAGGCTTGTAATGTGGCTAAGGGCTAAAGGATATGAAGAAAAGGATAAAAAGGCCCAAATAAGTATTTTAAGGTTATTTGAAACAAGGATCACAAGTTAAATTCTCCATTAGATATTCTGTCTCGAAATTCATTTTCATGAATATTTTTCAAGCCCGATTTTTCAATGATTCCTCAATCATTATTTTTGTAAATTTCTTCTAAAATTTTCTTCTTTTCCCCTTTTTCACTTTTCTACTCAATTTATTTGCTCATTCCTTTTTTCTCTATACAAACCATTGGATGCACTTGACTTGACCCTAAGAGTGAGGGTGATCCTTGTTTAAGGGTGATTTGAAAGATAAGAAAATATTATTTTATTTTGGCTCAAATTGGGTAACAAAGGACTTTTATTATTATTTTTGGATAAAGAAACATGGCCATATCTCATGTCAAATCCTGATTTTTTCTTATTTTCATAAAAGTTAATTCTGCAGCAAAAAGATAGATTCAACATATTTTCCTTATTTCCTTCTTTGCTCTTTTGTTTTAATTTTGCTTAGACCGCCCTTGCAGGTTTTCGATCTAGCACACCCCTCTTAGTACTTGCCTTGAAAAGATCTAGAAAAAATCAATTAATGTCCGACATGAAAAACGTCTTGGTATGAGACTTTAATGTATTGACTTGCACAACTGGGACCACAAAAGACTCACAAACACTATAAGGCCAATTCTTCTTATTTTGGAATACAAAGGTTGAAGAATTTTCAAGTACATGAATTAGATCAATTCTTCAAAAGAAAACTTTATTCTTTATTGATCCATTAAACCACGGAAAATCATCACATCATTTCTTACTATCCTCTCTCTCTCTCTTTTTTTTTTTTTTTTTTTTGAATTTGACCATTTGTTAAGGAAAACAACAAATCCGACAGATTTATTTTTTTTATTCGCGGCACCCTTTAGGACTCATGCTAAGCGAAATCTTGTAGAATTATGAGATGAATCACTTCTCTTCATTATACTGTAAGCTGACCCATGATGTTTTTTAGTGGACAAGCATTTAAATCCAAGAGATAAATAAAATGACATTGAGCAAACTCATAAAATAGAGTTGATGAATTTGTGTATGTACAATGGTATAGCAAGAAATTTGGCTTAGAAAGATTGTGACAAGAGAAAAAGTTTCAGTAAATCCTATAATTAAACAACATCAACATCTCGCCACATTACTCCCAATCATTGTAATATTCATCTCAAGCATAATACTTCTTGACTGCATCAGAATTGACTGGGAGATTTAAGTCTTCTCCATCCATTTTTGTCAAAATTAAAGCTCCCCTTGCGAAAGACTTCTTCACCACATAAGGCCCTTCGTAATTTGGAGTCCATTTCCCTCTATGATCCTTCTGAACTGGCAAAATATTCTTCAACACTAGATCCCCCTCATGGAATTCTCAAGGACAAACTTTCTTATCAAATGCCTTCTTCATCCTTTTCTGGTATAGCTAACCATGACATGCCGTTGTTAGCCTTTTTTTCCTCAATAAGATTGAGTTGATCATAGCGAGTTTGTATCCATTCTGCTTCTTCTAATTGGGTTTCCATCAACACTCTCAAGGAAGGAATTTCCACTTCAAAGGGAAGCACGACTTCCATTCCATATACCAACGAAAATGGAGTTGCCCCAGTTGATGTTCGAACTGACGTACGGTACCCATGTAAAGCAAAAGGGAGCATTTCATGCCAGTCTTTGTATGTTACCACCATTTTTTGTATGATCTTTTTTATATTCTTGTTTGCAGCCTCTACTGCCTCATTCATCTTCGAACGATAAGGGGATGAATTGTGGTGTTGGATCTTGAAGTCATCACATAACTCTTTCATCATCTTATTATTCAAGTTGGTGGCATTATCTGTAATAATCTTACTTGGCAACCCATATCTACATATCAACTCTCTTTTCATGAAGTTTATAACCACCTTTCTAGTCACATTGGCATAGGAAGCTGCCTCAACCCACTTGGTGAAATAATCAATTGCAACCAAAATGAAACGATGTCCATTCGAGGCTTTCAGCTCGATGGCCCCAATAACATCTATTCCCCACATCGAGAAAGGCCACGGTGCTGTTAGAACATTCAAAGATGTTGGAGGTGTATTCATATTATTAGCATATGTTTGGCATTTATGACACTTCCGTACATGGGTACAACAATTACTCTCCATAGTTAACCAAAAATAACCAGCCCTCAAAATCTTTCTATCCATAGCATGCCCATTCATATGAGTCCTGAAAGATCCTTCATGAACCTCCTTAAGTATTTGATCTGCTTCTTTTGCATCAACACATCTGAGGAGTATCATATCGTGATTTCTTTTATATAGGATGTCTCCAGTTAAAGTTAGCAAGAAACTCGAGGCTAATCTCCTCAATGCTCTTTTATCATTCTCCGAAGCCGTCTCAGGATACTTTCTATCTTTGAGATAACACTTGATATCAAAATACCAAGGCTTGCCATCTAACTCTTCCTCAATGAAACAATAGTATGCAGGTTGTTCATGACTTCTCATCTTTATCAATGGTAATTCTCTTTCTTGATTCATCTCAAACATTGACGATAGGGTTGCTAAGGCATCTGCTAGTTGATTATCTTCTCGTGAGATATGATGAAAGTCAATGGCTTCAAAGTATTTTGTTAGCCCTTTGATATATGCCTGATAAGGGATTAATTTATGATCTCTGGTTTCCCATTCTCCTTTCAATTGATGGATTACCAATGCTGCATCCCCATATACCTCTAAAATTTGTGCTTTGAATTCAATAGCTGCTCGAATGCCCATGGCACATGCCTCATATTCTGCAGTGTTATTGGTACAACTGAAACACAACCTTGCTGTCATTGGGGTGTATTGATTTTCTGGAGATATGAGCACTGCCCCTATTCCATGCCCTAAAGCATTAGAGGCTCCATCAAACCACAACTTCCACCTATTGTCGTCTTGATCCTTTATATCATCCGTCAAAAGCACCAAAATGTTTTCATTAGGGAATTCTGGCTGCATGGGTTGATGATCGTCTATGGGTTGATGAGCCAGATAGTCTGCCAAAGCACTGCCTTTTATGGCTTTTTGGGTGACGTATATGATGTCATATTCTAATAATAACATCTGCCATTGAGCTATCCTCCCTGTTAGAGCAAGTTTCTCGAATATATACTTAATGGGATCCATTTTGGATATCAACCACGTTGTATGACTCAACATATACTACCTTAACCGATGAGCAGCCCATGCCAACGCACAACAAGTTCTCTCAAGTAAGGAATATCGTTGCTCACAAATGGTAAACTTCTTACTTAAATAATAAATGACATGCTCCTTTTTTTGTGGTTTCATCAATTTGGCCTAGCACACAACCCATTGATTCATCCAACACTGTCAAATATAAGATGAGAGGTTTTCCAAACACCGGTGGAAGCAATATTGGAGGATCTTGCAAGTATTGCTTAATTTTATCAAAAGCTCTTTGACAATCTTGATTCCATTCTACAGTTTGATTCTTATGCAATAACTTGAATATAGGTTCACATGTAGCGGTTAATTGAGAGATGAATCTAGCAATGTAGTTCAATCTACCCAAAAAACCTCAAACTTCCTTTTCTGAGCATGGGGCTGGCATTTCCAAGATTGCTTGCACTTTATCTAGATCCACCTCTATCCCTCTTTGACTAACCACAAACCCTAGTAACTTCCTAGATTTCACACCAAAAGTGCATTTGGCTGGGTTTAACCTGAGTTGAAACTTCCTTAACCTTTCGAACAACTTTCGTAGATTAACAATATGCTCATCCTCTATTCTGGATTTGGCAATCATATCATCTACATAGACCTCAATCTCTTTATGTATCATGTCGTGAAATAAGGTCACCATCGCTCTTTGGTAAGTCGCTCCAGCATTCTTTAACTCGAATGGCATTACCTTATAACAAAATGTTCCCCACAACGTGATAAAAGTTGTTTTCTCCATGTCTTCAGGTGCCATCTTTATTTGATTATAACCAGAGAAACCATCCATAAAGGAGAAAAGAGAAAATTTGGCCGTGTTGTCAACCAGGACATCGATATGTGGTAACGGAAAATTGTCTTTAGGGCTGGCACGATTTAAATCCCGATAATCTACACACATTCGGACTTTGCCATCTTTCTTTGGAACGGGAACCACATTTGCCACCCATTGAGGGTACCTAGCTACTGCTAGAAATCCAACATCAAACTGCTTTTTTACTTCTTCTTTAATCTTCAAGGTCATTTCGGGTTTCATTCTTCTCAACTTCTGCTTGACCGGAGGACATTCAAGTTTCAATGGAAGCCTATGTTGTACTATATCAGGATCTAACCCAGGCATATCTTGATAGGACCAAGCAAAAACATTTTTGAACTCTCGCATCAATTTAATTAATTTCTCTCTCGTTTCTTTTGCTAGGTGGGTGCCGATCTTTACTTCCTTCCTCTTACTCTCACTTCCTAAATTAATTATTTCAATTCCTTCTTGATGTGGCTTTATCTCCTTATTTTCTTGTTCCATTAATCTTATCAGTTCCGGAGAAGGTTCACAACTCTCATCAAAATCATCCTCCGCGTTATCAATTGGACATGAGAAATCGTGGCAAGCAATATTGACATTGTTATTTTCATAGGATTCACTATTAGATCTGCATTATTCAAAGTTAGGAAAGAAATGAATAGGCCAACATAGGTATAGAAGCAAAGAAAGGACAAAGGAAATGATGAAATGTATTTATTAATGCTAACATCGAGATAAAAGTTGTGCCCAAACAAAACATCCTAAAGCCTTGGGCAGAGCAATAAGATTTCTAGACAAAGAGAAGAAAAACAAGAACAGATTACATTGTCTTTAAACTAAACACCATGGGTAGTTAACGAGATTCCCAGTTGGCGAGTTCCATATTAGGAGGGCATAGATGCACTAGACTCGAGCTTTCGAAGTTAGAATCATCCTCAGCTGTAGCCACCTAGTCCAGATTCACCCAGCCTGCACTCCGAAAGCTTCGCTTGATATCGAAGATGGGAACTCTGCTCGTCCTCGGCTCACGTCCCTCTAAATGAGCCAGACTTTTCTCTCTTTTCTCCTCTATTATTCTCTTTTTGTCTGCTCGATTGGGCTTATATCCCAAGCCATATCGACCTTTATTATCTTCCATCTTCAACAAAAACACTGAACCTTTTCCATTTCTACCCAGACCAGCTCCAAGATAATATCCTTCTCTCAACATGATCTTAGCCATCATTAAGGATGCACCTGACAAATGAGGCTCTATAGGAGTTTACTCGACATAAGCCGTATCTACAATCTCTAAAGCCTGGAATGAAGTCTCTAGCACTTCCTCCGTGACATCAATGTATCGGGTAAATGATGGCCCACTCACCAACAAATCTTCCTCTCCAGAGACTATAATCAACTTGTCTCCCATCACAAATTTTAACTTTTGATGCAAAGTGGAGGGTACTACCCCAGCGGAATGTATCCAAGGGCGGTCCAGCAGACAACTATAAGCAAGTATAATGTCCATGACTTGGAACATTATTTGGAAGATACAGGGTTCAATTTGGATTGGGAGCTCAATCTCTCCCATGACCTCTCTCCAACTTCCATCAAAAGCTTTCACCACTATGGCACTTGGCCTCATGTGAGATACGTCATAAGGCAATTTTTCCAAAGTGATTTTTGGCATGACATTCAAAGATGAACCATTGTCTATAAGTACTCTTGCTATAATATGATCCATGCATTTGACTGAAATATGAAGAGCTTTGTTATGCCCCCTCCCCTCAACTGGAACCTCATCATCGGTAAAAGTAAGGTAATTATTAGCAGTGATGTTGCTGATAATTCCTTCAAACTTGTTCAGGGATATGTTTTGTTCCACATGTGCTTCATTTAAAATCTTCATTAGCAACTCCCTATGAGTGGCTGAATGCATTAGCAACTCTAACAGGCTAATTCTGGCCGACATGCGATTCAACTGATCTACCACTTTATATTCACTTTGCTGAATGAATTTAAGGAACTCACATGCTTCCTCATCAGATACTTCTTTCTTATCTCGTCCTCATTTTTTTCTAGGTTCTTCTTCAGTCTGAACCGTCTTTTCTTTTGGGAAATTTTTCGTCTCTTTGGTCATATTTGGCTCATTTTTTCCTTCACCTCTGTGGTTTATACCTCCCCTCAACTCGGGAGGTGTAAATAGTCGACCACTCCTAGTCATGCCTCCTATCCCAGAGATGTTGCTAATAGCTGATGCATCAACATCATGTGTCTCATCCACTTGTTGTTCTTGAGACTCTGAATTCCTCACATACGAATCATACTTCCAAGGGACTGCCTTCTCATCCTTATAAGGAAAAGGGGATGGCGTGTGTATCACAATAGGCTGTCGTCCTTGGGGCATGAGCGTAGATGCATTATTAGTGAAGTGAATTACCAATGGCTTAGGTAAAAATGAGTCTTGCTCCCCATTTGAGTTCATCAGTACTTCCTCTTCCTTTCTTGGGAAGTTGACTTGCACTAAATGCATATCCATTAACTTTTGCAACATCTGCTTAAATTCTGAGCAATCCTCAATAGAATGTTGGGCTTGGGGATGAAGAGAACACATATCCCTCTCTTCATACTCACATGGTATCATCTTGTACTTGCACAATTCGCTGAAAATGAAGCGCATAGGTGTCTGAATTTCACCTACTTCCTTCACTAATTGATTCTTCTCTTCCTCTCCTATGGCATTCGCAGAGGCACCTTCATGTGTTGTCAATGGATTATTCTCAATATTAGGCTTATCCTGCTTGAAACTTAACCATCCTGAATCAATCAACGATTGCACCTTATGCTTAAGAGCTAGGCATCTTTCTGTGGAATGTCCAATAGCCCCTCTATGATAATCACACTTTGCATTTGCATCATAACTTTTGGGGTATGGGGGTACTATAGACTTCATGGGACAAATAGCAACCAAAGCGTTGCGAAGAAGACTCGGCAGCAACTCTGTATAAGTGATAGGAATTGGAGTGAAATTTACAAATTTCTTATCAGGGTTGCTATTTTTTCCTTGTTGGGTGTTTGGGCTAGGATTCTGATTGAAACTATGGTTAGTGTTTGGGTTAGGACTTGGTCTCCAAGCTTGTTTAGGTTGAGGTATTGTATTCTGATACTGTGTTTGGTGTAAAGCTTGTGGCGGGTGAGGCATCCTAGGCTGATAAGGTTGAGGGTAATAAGCAGGTGCAACATTGGAGACATATGGGAATTGGGTTGTGGAATGTGGGTAACCTTGTCCATAGTGAACTGGTGCATAGCCCGCCCATGCAAGTGTGGGGGATATCACATGAGTCTCTCCTTCTTTCTTTTTACCAGCATTAAATGCCACCTTTTTTGTATTTGATGAACTTGGAGGATTATGTGCAATTTTTCCACTCTTCAAACCAATTTTCACTCTTTCCCCGATGATGACAATATCTGCAAAGTTCGACGAAACACTACCTATCATGTGTTCATAAAAAGGAGACTGTAGAGTGTTAATAAACATAGCTACCATCTCTCTATCATGGAGAGGCGATTCAACTTGAGCAGTTACTTCTCTCCAACATTGAGCATACTCTTTGAATGTCTCGGCTTCCCTCTTAGTCATGCTTTGTAGTTGCAACCTATCAGGGCCTATATCCACATTATATTTGTATTGTTTAAGGAAAGCGTCCACCAAATCCCTCCAGGATCGAATGCGGGTAGGTTCTAGATGCATGTACCAATTTAAGGCCGCACCAGCCAAACTATCTTGAAAGAAATGAATTAATAGTTTATCATCATAGGCGTGAGCCGCCATCTTTCGACAATACATAGTCAGATGACTTTTTGGACAAGTGATTCCTCTATACTTTTCAAATTCCGGCACCTTGAATTTATGAGGCACCAAAACGTCAGGGACCAAGCACAATCCTGCAGCATCACCGAAACCATAACTTCCTCCTCCCTCTATAACCCGCAATCTTTCTTCTAAAACTTCCAGTTTGCTTTTTGCTTCAACATTTTCGACTATCCCCCCTGGAGTAGTAACATGGGTTGCGGGTTTTGACTGAGATTCCTCTCCCATAGTAAAATGCAAGGCTTTTGGTTGGGCAAGGACATGAGGATTCGAGATAGCAGCCATTCCGGACACATTACCTCCCATTGCATAGGTTGGATTTATATGGTTTGGCATAACATGGGGATATATTGGTACTTGAGTGGGTTCAAGAGTACTTGTTTGAGGTATAACTCGGTCTTCCTCAGGCTGATCACCCACTGGTAGAGTGTAACTAGGAGGGAGACCGTATGGAGGGATGATGAGTCAAATATTTATCCTATTTTATTTATCTAATTATGTTTTTTTAATGTTTATAAGTTGTTAATAATGATAAATTAAGTGTTATTTGAGTTATTAGACCATTTGAGGCCTTAACACTAAATTGTGCATAAAAACAGTAAATTAAGCATTATTTTGTACTAACCCGAAACTGACATGGTTTACTGTTTGATTTATTGTTATTTCTACAGAGATCCAAATTTATTCATTCTGGTTGAAGAGAGTAGACACGTAGAGCTTTAAGCCAAAATTTGAAGCGTGCAATTTGAACAAAAATTGAAGATTCCACACGCGTTTGAAGTTGGCCCATGTGTAGCTGAAGCACAAGCTCACGCGTCTCACGAGTATCATGCACTTAAATTGGGCTCCAGGATTCGATTGATCTCTGAATTGAGTGAAACTTGTTGGGTTATTTAGCTAACTTAAAGGGCCTTAATTGGACGCTGATTTCATGTAATTTGGACCTGAATTGAAATTTATATAAATTTATGAAGTGGGGTTCACCAGGCTGGATTGGCCCAGTGAACATGTCTCAGTGTTTTATTTATGGAAAGCGCGCCACAACGCCAAGTCAAGTGGGAATGGTGGCGTTTTAAATTTAACTCACAGAGCTTTCTAGTGGCTTTTGAATCGTCGCATTTGGAGCTAAAAAGAAGAATCTGTGCGCGTTTCAAGTCAGCTGAAATGCATTCCACGTGTGTTTGCGCGCCAAAACGTTTCAAATTCTATGTAACTTTGATTGTGTACATTCGTTTCTATTGTAATTAAGTTGTACTTTAGTATATATTGTAAAACATAAGTTGTAAAGTTTACATTCAGATCTAATGCATAGCTATTCGAATTCTCTCTTCTCCTCACGCATCCATGGCTTGATTCGAATTCTCTCTTCTCCTCACGCATCCATGGCTTGCACTCTCTTCTCTCTTGCGCGCCATTGTTTCTTCACTTGTGTATGTGATTCCGCTTCTTTCTTCCATAGATCCTCTTGTGTTTGATCTGTTCTGTGTTCTTTGCATCTTCTCTTTAATGTTTTTTTAATTGCTTTGAGTTAGAAATAGGATTTTACACCGAACAAGGTCCACAAGTGTGGTGTTGCGGGCTTAGCATGGCTTGGACTTGATTTCTTGGTTCGCCTTAACTAGTGAATGCTATCCGGATAGGAAGTGGAAGCTAGCAAATCTTTGATGTTTCCTAATCTATTTTAGGACTCTTAATACCAAGAAAATCAAGAGCTAAGGGTGGCTCTAAGCGCGTTACCATTGCTTGCTAGGAAGGCATTTGGTTGCTTTGATTTTAATTTCATGCGTATAGTAGTGTAGTGATTTACATGCTTTTGTTTAAATGCTTTGAAGCTTGACTTGCTTGCAGATCCTTGTTGGGGAATAGGGAGGTTTCTTTCGGACCTAGGGTTGTGTGTGAACTACTTGGATGTCTTCCAAGGGGTACGTTAATTGGGGCCTAGCCATGGGTTACACCAATTCTAGGTTGTAGCACTCCCAAACCACTTGGATTTGTTTGCTTGTCACATTAGGGTAGATTTAATGCTTTCTTTAAATGCTTTTCTAGTGTAGATTTATGAGCTTTGCCACTGTTTTTAATTTTGCATTAGTTTAGGTTAGTCTTAGGTCCATTTTCATTCATTGTTCTTCACTATTTCACCAAAACCCCCCCAAAAAAATAGAAAAATTGAAAATACTCATTGGTGCATTCATTCATATTCATTCATACATCATTAACATCCATTTCCCACTGGTTTCAGGTCTGGTTTAGGTAGCTATAGACTAGGTCAGATTTTGAGCCACAAACTTCACCATTCATAGCGCCATAACCATAACATTCGATCATCTCATTCATAGAAAATCAAAAATTGAAAAATAACATCATTTCTCTCGGCCAACCATACATTCCATTTCATTCTTGGTGCAGCAAAGTTGGCTGAATTTAGTTCTTGACCGAGAAGGCTTGATTTGTGGCTAGTCTTGGCTAGTTTTTGGCTCGGTCAGAACTTGATCTTGGATTTTGGCGTAGCCATCTTCAACTTTTCCCGAACCATATTTTTACCACTTCATTCTTTCATCCATTAGATCATTTGAGCTCGGCCAGAGTTTAAAAAAAATCAAAAACAGTTGCACTTGACCGAGAGGTATACTCTTTGGTGCATAAAACTTAGCCAAATCCTTTGATACTCGGTCAACTTTCATTTTTGTACATATTTTACTAACCTTGTCTTTGTAAAAAGTGTTTGGTTTTGTGTTTACTAAAATTTGGTGCAGTTGCTTCAAAGTTTTAACCAACTTCAATTTTTGACAAAGGTAAGTGCTCTTAACTTGAGTTTGAGTTGGTTAATTTATGAATGTTGTACTGATCTGCATTGCATTTTTTTTAATTAGCATTTTGTTTTCCATTTCATTTCATATCATATAGAATTTAACCCATTTAGGTTCATTTAGTTTTAACTTGATTTTTAGGTTGCATTTCATTCATTCATTTTTCCCTCATTTGAATCACTTATCTCTTATTCTTCTTTACTCTTTACTTCCACGGATTGATATCTTGGTTCCCACTATTACTACATTGCTTATTTGTTGAGGGAATCATTGTTTGTAAAGTGTATTGCGACGTGCACTTTCAAGGGAATGGTTGCGATTGAACCTCATTTGTGCCTTGAGGTTGCAGGTTATGGGGAGGATATGCTGTGTCAGTCATCACATTCCCTTGGGCATTGATCCTCTAAACTTTCATGGGGCCACTAGCAAAACCTGGGGGGTAGAGGGGTGTCCCATCTCCCTCTACTGTGGCTGAGATTTCTTCATTACTCTTCAAACTCTTCAGTGCCTCTAATATCTGGCTCATTTGATCCTTCAACTGGTTGATATAAGCCTTCATAGCTCCCTGAGCTTCTTCCCACTCTTCCATTGCTTTTCAGTTAGCACGAGTCCTATAACGGTGATGCGGTCGTTTTGCCGTTATCTTACGCACACTGTTTTATTTTTATTAACGAGATTAGAAGAAACAAATAGAAAAGAATGCATGTGTTTATAAAAAGTTTCAATTATAAAGAAATCATAAAGCTAAATGAGTATCACTTCCCAACTTGATCGGGTTGAAGATGAAAATTAATATAAGGTCAAAGTCGTGTAACATAATTTCACTCCTCCAATAAGTTCATACAGTGGGAGGGATTTCAAATCCAATACATTTCTTTTCCACTAGTTCAAGAAATATAAAAGAAGTACAAATTAATCATCGAAGATTCCTAGATTTGATGATCAAGTTCTTCATCTCTCCCACCAGCTATTTGCAATGATTGATGAAAATCTTGATCTCCTCGGGTGGGTTAAAGACTAGCATCATTGATTCTGCATCAGACAACATTCTAGGGACCTCATCTATTGCCCCATTAGCTAGAGAAGCTAGTTGGGAGAAGCATCTCATCCAATATTCTGCAACATTTTCCTGTTCCTTGATATAACCCTCCAGTTGTGCTATCATTTTCTAATGCCTTTCTTCAGCATCTATCAACTGCCAGTGCTCCTTGCTTATCTCCTGCTCGCATGCTGTAACCACCTCTTTCAATTGTTGTTCTAGCCCATTATTTTTAATTTGCATGTCACGCAATCTCCTCAAAGCTTTTAGTTTATCTCTTTTGGCCTCATCAAAGAGATATTTCCACTGGTGTTCCGCTGACAACGCTGCATCTCGCTCTTGTATCCTCATGGTTAGCTCTGTATTGACAGCAACAAGGTCTTGCTTGATTATGAAAGTATAATCTCTCTCTGACCTTTGGCTTTTGAGGATTTCTTCGTAAGCCTTCTCCTTTTCCAATTTTGCTTTTTTAAGATCGACATAGTGTTTTCAGATAGTTTTTCATTTCTTACTTTCATCTTCTCTAGCTCAGCTTTTAGTTGGCTTACTTCTTCAGCTTCTATATTCTCGGGTAGCTCGTCATCTTTTGGATGGGAGGAAATCGGCTTAAAGGGTAGCTTGATCTCCTCAACTCTCTGTGCAATCCATTATCAATAACTAAGTCTTCCTTTGGCGCACCACATTTTCCCAAACGCTTCGAACTTGTTAAAGCACCTCGGTAAAATGACCATCCTCATAAAAGAAAACTAAAGAAGCGAGCGACTCTGGGGTGGGTGATCTTTTATGGGATAACCAAATTGCCTCTAAGATAGAACATGATTGTAACTTATGCAAGCTCTAGTGCCTATGAGAGGCACATTGGGATAACTCCCAACACGAAAAATAAGGCTAGTTCTAACTTGCCATGATGGATGCCATCCAATCTTCTCTTCACTCAAACTATCAAAGTGTTGAGCCCATTCACTTCCACCCATCACATCAGGTTTACACCGTAGCAACTCCTCTACAGGGCATTTTAAATCAATCGGTCTCTTGAAGACACGCGTGATGAACCACACAAATAGCACTGGCAAACAACAAAGAATCATTTTCCCCTTTCTCTCGTGACAAAAATGCATAGTAGCATAAACGTCGGCCAATAGAGCTGTGACTGGGTTTTCCAATCTATTTCTGCTAGCGACACAGCATGTTGTTCTATATGCCGATAAGGAGTCTTTTCTTCTAGAGGCAAATCCAGAATTTGCTCAAATTCCTCTACTGTCGGGGCCAATTGGAAATCTTGAAATGTAAAACATCTCAATAATGGGTCATAGTATTGAGCCAAGGCAGTGATTGCAGATTCTTGTACCTCCACTTCTATCGGATTTAACAAGTTCCCATATTTATTTCTAAAAGCATCCCCTCGTATAGTTTTCGGTTTTCGCCCCAATTCTCTCAAACTGGTCATATTTGCACAACTAGCCTTCAACTGCAACTTCTTTCTTAACACAACCTTTTCAGATTCTCTTTTCTCCTCATACCCCATATTAATTTTCATCTTCTGGTGCGATACTCAAAAAGCTTTACAACCTCTTACCTAAAAGAACCAAAAGAATAATGAAACTAGTGAGAAACTAATGCATGCAATTCATGAGGAAACAACAAATGCCCCTTAATCTTATGACTTTGCTATATGTATGGTAGGGAAAGAAAAGAAACTATGTTATGCATGAGATGTAATTGATGCAAACACAATGTCATTCATGATAAGTACCACAATGCACGAACATACCTCTTGAGATGTTCCATATTTACATGAAATACAATGCGGACATGATGCACATTTTTATATGATATGTTATGATGCATATTAATAATAAAAACAGATAATTGGTAAGTGGTAACAGGATATCATATTCTCTCCCTTTGTGCCCTAATCAAGGTTTATAAGTGTAACACCTAGGGATCTAAGGTAATTTTTATATGCATACTCACAAAGGGTGGCTCCTAATCTTAAAGATATAAGGCCACCGGAGCTATAGATCGCTTTATGATATTTTCCACAACAGTTGGAAGTTTACTAGATGTGGGAATACCAATAAAGAGAACAAACTCCGGCTGGGGTTCTCACAATAGCCAAATAGGAAGTACATCCCAAATGACACTACTACACAACCCCTCTATTTCTAAGTTCACTCAGACTCGGGTGTAGAGCCTTACTCAATGCACAAGATATGCCATAGTGTGTGTGTGAAGGGAGCATATGATGCAAACCCATAACCCCTCACCTACAAAATAACCAGAAAAGTCCCAGACAGATATAGCAGTTGTCATTTACCTTAGGGTTCAAATGGTCAAATCACATACTTATTTGCAGCGAATAAATAGCAAAAGAAAAGACAATATACATAAAATATTAAAAAGGAAAATAATCAAATATTCATGACAAACAACTAGCAAAAGAAAACACAAAAATAGAAAATATTAGAAAGGAAACACAAGCAAATATTCACGGCAAATAACTAGAAAAAGGCAACACAATATATAGAAAACATTAAAAGGGGAAAACAAACAAACAAGAACATATATCTTGCATATTTAATTAATTAGGCTTGACTCTCTAGACAAATATCTCCCCAGTGGAGTCGCCATCTGTCGCAACCGGGGTCACGACGGGACCGGCGAACGTAAAACGGGTAAAAAGAATAATTTACCCTTTTTAGGGGAACAAAGGAGTCGCCACCATAGTTTATTAAGGAAAACTATGGAAAAACTAAAATGATCTTCGAAACAAAAAAAATGGGTTCAGGAGTCGATTACGTGTAGGGAAGGTATCAACACCCTACAACATCCGTCTTAAGACGATTACCTTTCAATTAAATATGCAAGATAAATATGACCTTATAATGTTTGTTTCCCTTATAAACAAATAAAATATTATAAAGTAAAAATAATTTTTAAAATTATTATTGTTAAAAAAGAAAAATATTAAATTAGAATTTATTTGGACCCGACAAGATATTAACCTTGCTCCTACGTATTTCCATTTAGAATGGAAAATCAGGGTTACGTAGTTCTTCTTAAGACGTTATTTGTTTTTTTTAGTAATTTTAAAGAGAAATGAGTTTTAAAAAATAAATTATTCTCTTTATCAATCATATAATAAATCAAGATAGTGTAAACTATACATTGATATTATAGATTGTTATATAAATTTGTTGTATAAGATAACGTGTATAGCCATACATATATTTAAATGATTATTTTATATATAGGTGATATAAAAAAAACTTAAATATAATAAGCATTGGATGTAAGACAATGCACACGATTGTACAAACATCTAAACAACTTTTTAACATGAAAAGGAAGAGTAAATTTCACAATCATATTAAAAGTTGGTACCAAATTTTTTTTAATAAAAAAGGGTTTATTATAGAATCATTAGTAAATATTTATAAAATTAAAATTATAATTTGAATAAACTTTGATGAAAATAACGAAATATATAATGACGCGTGTGATCATATATATATATATAAGGAAATGTAACTTAAATCATATAATTCAATGATTATAAATTTATATAAAATATTAATAAAAGATGAGATATAGGATATAAGATGATGCACGCGATCATGCTTGATCCTTACCCTTCTTAAGATAAACTGATATAATATTGATATCATAATTTAGTATTTAAAAAAATCTATTTAATTTAAATTAGCATATTACGATTTGTACCGGATAGGTATCGGCTTACCCTAGTCGGTTATTAGACCGAAGGGGTGTCGTCCTAGGCCGGTATAGTATCGGCCTAGCCCAATCAAAGCCCACTAAGCGTGGATCTCGCGTAGTGGATAGTCAGTTACTATCCACTCAGGTATTCTGTTACTACTTTCTCTTATTATAAATTGAGGGTCAGGTAACCAGGTAAACTCACCTTTTTCATTATTCCCATTATCTATTCTAAATCCTGTTGATCTCTTACTGACTTGAGCGTCGGAGTGCAATCATAGGTACCCCTCCATTCGGTTCACTATCGGCTCGGATACTAGAAGATGTGAAGGCGTCTGAGAGGCACTCGGTCTGTGTAAGTACATTTGGCGCCCACCATGGGGCCGAGAATATCTCAGGCGATGGCGATTACGAGAAGTCAGTAAGAAGGAAGTCGAGTAGCAGAGGCTCCTCCTCCTCCCCAAGTCACACAGATGTTAGAAGCCATGATGAAGGAGCTGTAGGAGCTTAAGCAAGGACAAAAGAGAGCAGCTGATGAGGTGGGACAGTTGAAGGAGTCTCATAACAAGATGAGATGGAAGAAGGAGGACAAGGAGGAGTCACCACCTGCTGAAGAAACTTCAGTAGTCCGGCCTCCGCCACCTCCTGCCGACAGCAAAGTGGAGTCGGGGCCGGAAGCAGCTAGCAGTCGTCCAGCTGGTCAAGCTGGAACCAACCCGAAAACTTCCCGGGTATTACCACCTCAGCACCAGCATCCCTTTGTCGAAGGTATAATGGAAGCCCCTTTGCCTAAGGGATGGAAGACCCTCGATATGGAAACATATGATGGATCTTCTTGCCCAAAGAACCACCTTAAGGCGTATATGACCCACATGAATGTATATTCGTCGCTTGATGAGATCGTGTGCAGAGTCTTCCCTATGTCTCTGAAAGGACCAGCGTTGAGCTGGTTTTATTCTCTCCCCGCCAAAACAATAGATTGCTTTGGAGTATTGTGTCAAGCTTTCCTGGCACAGTTCGAGGTTAGCACACCTCTCCCCATCACCACCATGGCACTAGTGGATGTTAAGCAACAGGAAGATGAATCGCTAAGGAGCTTTATGGACAGATATTCGAAAATATGCCTTAATCTCCCAAATCAAGGAGGTGATGTAGCTATACACCATTTGGTCCTATCCCTCAAAACTGGACCCTTCCTAAATCACCTCACCAAAAATCCTCCGGCAACTATGCAGGAGGCCTGTTAGAGAGCAACCAAGTTTATGCAGATGGAGGAGATGAACAACTACCGAGAGGTTATCGGCTTGACTAATCACGCCAAGCCGACAACTAATCCGGTAAACAAAGGAAATAACGACAGGAGCAGAAGAAACCAGGAGAACAGACCTCGTCATCTGAGACTTCGAGAGGGAAAATACTCCCATTACATGCCTCTAACAGTCAATCAGGGCCGAGCACTAGATGAGGCCTTGAATGCTGATTTGATGCGCACTAAGACTCTACCTTCCCCCATAGATGCTGATCTCAGGAAGCACTGCCGCTATCACCGAAATTATGGGCATACAACCGATGAATGCACGACCCTAAGGGACAAGATAGAAGAGCTCATCTAAGCTGGACACCTCAGGAAGCTAGTAAAAAAGGAGGAGAAAAGATATTCCACTCGAGCCGAAAATGATATCAGTAGACGGGATGCAAGAGAAAGAAGAAGGAGAGAGCCCGAGAGGCGTCTGAAACCTGTTCGGGAAGTAATTAACACCATAGCAGGGGGATTCGCAGGAGGAGGCGCATCCAGCTCGGCCCGCAAACGTCACTTACGAAGTTTGCAGCAAGTGCACCTGACTGGGCATTCGAAGTCTAAGCCGACAAGACCTCGGATGCCTCCAATCACCTTCTCGGACGATGATTTTCATGGGATAGATCCTCATCAGGATGATCCTATGGTTATCACTGTCGAGGCGGCTAACTTTGCCATACGGAAGACGCTAGTAGATCAAGGAAGTTTGGTTGACATACTGTATTGGCATACATTTCAAAAAATGGAGCTCGCCGAGTCGGCCTTGCGCCCTTACACAGATTAGATTGTGGGTTTTTCCTACGAAAGGGTGGATGCTAAGGGTTACATCGACTTGTACACCAAGTTCAGGGAAGGGGATCGACAATACCGGATTGTGACGGTAAGGTATCTAGTTATTGAAGCCTCTTCGTCATACAACATGCTTCTCGGCTGGCCTTCGCTAAACCAGATTGGAGCAATAGTCTCCACCCCGCATCTAGCAATGAAGTTCCCAGCACTCGACGGTTCGATCATCACACTTTATGGCGACCAGAAAGCGACAAGAGAGTGCTATGTGGTCAGCCTAAGGGAGACGCCACAGCGGGAGCCGGCAAAAGAGAAACCAACGGCAAGAGCTGAGGTGGCCCTCACTAATATTGACCCCCGAGTAGAGGACGAATGCCGAGTAGAACCGGAGGAAGAGACCATGCCGGTCATTATACAGGGAGATGACCAGGAGACGTATGTGAGCTCTCTAATGAAGGAGGAAGAACTAGCCAAGGTGGTGCAATTTTTGAAGGAAAACGCTGACTTGTTCGCCTGGTCAGCCGATAACATGCCGGGAATAGATCAAAAGGTGATTACCCACAGGTTATCAATATACCGTGAAGCCAAGCCGGTTTCTCAGAAGAAGAGGAAGATGGGGGAAGAAAGAAGACAGGCTATGAAGGAGGAAGTGAGTAAGCTACTGGAGGCGGGCTTCATTCACGAAGCCAACTATACCACTTGGCTTGCGAATGTGGCCTTGTCAAAAAATCCAACAATAAATGGAGAATGTGCACCGATTATACAGATCTAAACAGAGCATGCCCGAGAGATACTTACCCCCTGTCGAATATCGATCGATTAGTTGACGGTTCTTCGGGTCACCAGGTGCTAAGTTTCCTAGATGCTTATTCGGGTTACAATCAAATAAGGATGTACCCGGCTGATGCTAGCAAGACAGCTTTCATAACGGAGGAAGCGAATTATTTTTATGAAGTTATGCCTTTCGGCCTTAAGAATGCAGGGGCTACGTATCAGAGGTTGATGGACAAGATGTTTCGTCAGCAAATAGGCCGCAACATGGAAGTATATGTGGATGACATGGTGGTGAAGTCAAGCTCCAGTCAAGGGCACATCGATGATCTGGCTGAAATATTTTCGGTCCTACGAAAGTACAACATGAGGTTAAACCCCAAGAAGTGTGTGTTCGGAGTTTAAGGGGGTAAATTCTTGGGGCAAACAAGGGCATCGAAGCCAACCCGGACAAGTTTCGGGCCATAACCGGCTTACGAAGTCCTTCCAACATTAAAGAAGTGCAGCAACTCATAGGTCGACTAACAGCCTGGTCTCATTTCACACCAGCCCTAACTGAGAAGACCAGGCCTATTATCTGCTTGTTGAAGAAATCTTCGGCTTTCAGGTGGGACGAAAAATGTGAAGAGAGTTTACAAAGTCTGAAGCAATTTCTTACATCCCCACCAATCCTCCAGAAATCGACAGTCGGGAAAGAACTGATACTTTACTTATCGGTATCCAATAATGTCGTAAGTTCGGTGTTAGCTCAGGAGCAGAATGACAAAGTTCGCCCCATTTACTACGTTAGCTGAGTTCTTCAGGATGTCGAGACAAGATACCAACTACTAGAGAAAGTGGCCCTTGCTCTTGTGGTGGCGGCAAGACGGTTGCGCCAGTATTTCCAAAGTCACAAGGTAATGGTGAAGACTGACTATCCCATTGCTCGGATACTCCGAAAGCCAGAATTTTCAGGGTGAATGGTAGCATGGACGATTGAATGGTCAGAGTTTGACATAGCGTACGAGAAAAGAGGACCCATTAAAGCACAATGTCTTGCTGATTTTGCAGGGGACTTACAGCCGGAATCCGACTCCATGCCAGAATGGAAATTATTTGTCGATGGCTCCTCAAACAAAAGAGGAAATGGAGCCGGTATAGTACTGGAGGGACCATCCGACATACTGATCGAGCAATGTCTGGTGTTACAATTTAAAGCCTCGAATAACCAGGCCGAATATGAGGCTCTGGTGGCAGGCTTGGATTTGGCAAGGGACTTAGGCGTATATAACCTGAAGTGTTTTACAGATTCTCAGCTGGTTGCCGGACAGATAACGGGAGAATTCCAAGCCAAGGAACCACTTCTCCAACGCTACTATCACCTCGTCACAGGAAAATTAAAACATTTTCAACAAGCTTCCGTATCACATATTCCCCGAGAAGATAACAGCCGAGCATATGTACTATCTAAGCTAGCAAGTGCTAAAGGGACAGGCCACCATCATACAATTATTCAGCACACTATCCAGCAACCATCCGTCTCGGCGAACGAATGCTTACAAACGGAAGCAAAGGTAACTTGGATGACCCCATACATCTCTTACCTTACCACTGGGCAATGTAGTGATGGCCCTAGAGAGGTAGTGATATTCCGGAAGAAAGCATCCCGGTTCTTGTTAATAGGTGATGAACTTTTTCGAAGGGGATATTCGACACCACTCCTAAAATGTGTGGGCGAGGAGCAATCGGCGTATATCTTGAAGGAGCTACATCGAGGTATATGCGGTTTCCACTCAAGAGGACGAACAATGGCAGCCAGGGTCTTACGAGCAGGCTTCTATTGGCCCACCCTTCAACATGATTGTGTAGAGTACATCCGAAAGTGTAAAGAATGCCAACTCAACGCAGATCATATCCATTTAGCTCTTGAGAAGTTACACCATGTCACTTCTCCTTGGCCCTTTGTCATGTGGGGAATGGACATCCTTGGTCCATTTCCCCCGGCAAAGGGACAGTGCAAATTCTTGTTGGTGGCAGCCGATTACTTCACTAAGTGGATAGAGGCCGAACCGTTAGCGAAGATAACGGCCCAGTAGGTGCAGAAATTTGTATGGAAGAACATTGTGTGAAGATTTGGGCTTCCTCACACTATAGTAACCGACAATGGTAGGCAGTTTATTGATGGCTCTTTAGCCGAATTCTACAAGGGAATCGACATTCGGCATATCACTAGCTCTATTGAGCATCCACAAACCAACGGTCAAGCAGAAGCCGCTAACAAAGTCATCCTAATAGAATTGAAGAAGAGGCTGGGGAAGGCAAAGGGAAAATGGACTGAGGAACTATTAGAAGTTTTATGGGCATACAGGTGTACTCCTCAGTCCACAACACTTGAGACTCCCTACAGTTTAACCTATGGAGTGGATGCTATGATACTAGTCGAATTGGGTGAAACTAGCCTGAGGAGACCGCTATTAAACATGGACGAAAACGAGGAAAACATGAAAGTGGAGTTGGATCTCTTAGAGGAGCTTCGTGACAATGCAATGATTAAACAGGAGGCCTGTTGGCTACGAGCTTCAAGAAGATTCAATACCAAGGTCAAGTCGAGAAGTTTCCAGGAAGGTGATCTAGTGCTCAGACTTCGCACTCTAGCCCGAAAGGATTCCAGTGAAGGCAAGTTTGCTTCCAACTTGGAAGCACCTTACAAAATTATCAAGGTCCTAGGAAGGGGAGCATATCAGCTACAAGACTTAGATGGCAAAATGCTGCCTCGATCTTGGAATGCTAGCTCATTAAAGTTTTACTACAGTTAGAAGTTGTTTTTCGACATTATTTCCCTGCTTTTGTACAGATAAGCGTTTTCCCTGCTTTCAATAAATGAAGATATTCAGTTAATCCATACTTATCGGATAAGCTCTTAGGAAAAATCACTTAAAACGCTAAGTGATGCCTAACCGAGTACTTAACGTCCTGCTCTTAGAAAAAATCACTTAAAACGCTAAGTGATGCCTAACCGAGTACTTATCGTCCTACTCTTAGGAAAAATCACTTAAAATGCTAAGTGATGCCTAACCGAGTACTTATCTTTTCACTCTTAGGAAAAATCCCTTAATAAGCTAGGGGAGACCTAACCAAGTGCTTATCTTTTTACTCTTAGGAAAATTCACTTAAAAAGCTAAGTGGAGCCTAACCGAGTACGTATCTTTTCGCTCTTAGGAAAAATCACTCACAACGTTAAGTGATACCTAGCCGAGCACTTATCATCACGTTCTTAGGAAAGTTCACTTCAAAAGCTAAGTGATACCTAATTGAACATTTCCTGAATAAGCTCGTAGGAAAAACCGCTTTAAACACTACGTGGTGCCTAACCAAGTTTGCATCGGCTGCACTCTTAGGAGAAATCGCTTAACAAATTAAAGTGATACATAAACGAGTGGTTGTCGGCTAAAATTTTCGAGGTAGTTATACAAAAGATAAATCATCACAATTCAGAGTACAAAATATAAAATTTGATGTTCAGAATGTTGAAATAAACAAACAACACATAACATTGTTCTGGATGCCGCAATAGAAAAAGCAACCAACAGCCTAATCTATTACATTAGTAGTTTCATCCTCGACTTCTGGGGTTCCTTCGGCTGGCGGCGTCCCATTAACAGGTAAAGTCCCTTGGGCACGTGGCGTTGTCTTGGCAGGCGGGGAGCTAGATTCCTCTGGAATGTCGTCAACCGACACCAGCTCGCCCTTATAGATGTCACATTCAATATTAAACCTTTCAGCCGAAAGAGTCTCACCTTTCTCCTGAATGTATAAGGCTTGGCGGAGGCACTTTCGGAAACCATTCTTATGCTCATCCAACGCCATGCCGAAAACTTCCACGACCTCTTTGTAGAGTTTCTCATTTTCAACCTTAGCATTTTTCAAGCTCCTCTCCAAGCCCCAGATGTCGTCCACCCGCCTCTTCTCCGACCACTCCAATTTTTTCTCTAAGTCCAAAATTTCGTACTCATGTTTTGCAGCCATCTCGGCCATCCCGGCCTTGGTTTCAGCCAATTCAGATTCGGCCTTCATTCGGGCCGCCGAGACTTCCTCCAATTTTCCCAGCAACAGGGTATTGGTCCCTGCCACGTCAGCCGCCTCCTTCTCGGCCTTACACAGCTTCTCTTTTAAGAGTGCAACTTCACAGACCGATGCGATCTGCTTGTTCCACTCAGCCAGCATCTGAAAGCCGATGGCCGTAGTCTGGGCCTGCATCTCCACCCACGATGCTTGCAGCTCCGATGCCCCTACTTGTTGTAAGACTTCTTTTTCTTTGAGGGGGAGGCTTAGAGACACTCCGGGTGCCATCCGTAGATCTGGAGATAACAAGGCCAACTGGCCTGATAGACCCGAAGGTCCTTCAGTCAAGTTAGGAACCATTCGGGCCCTTTTTGAGCTTGGCGGCTCCGACCGTGGCTGTGCACGCTTCGGTTGGCGGCGAAGGGGCTAAACGGAGCTCCCCTGCTCTTCCACCACTATCACTTGTGGTTGTGCAATGATGAGACAAATATTTATCACATTTTAATTATCTAATAAGATTATGTTAATGATTATAAGTTGTTAACAAGGATAAATTAAGTGTTATTTGACTTAGAGAGCCATTTAAAGCCTTAACTCTAAATTATATGTAAAAACAGTAAATTATGCATTATTTTGCCTTAACTTGAAACTGATATAGTTCACTGTTTTATTTATCATATTTTCTACAGAGGTCCAAATTCAATGGTTCCGGTTGCATATTAAAATAGACATGTTAAGCTGAAAACCAAAATTTGAAGCGTGTAAATTGGATAAGATTTGAAGATTCTACATGCATTTAAAGTTGGCGCTTGTGCAAGCTCACGCGGCTGGCGTGTTCCACATGAGTTCCCTGTGCTAAAATTGGGCTCCCGGATTCATTTGACCTCCAAATTAAGTGAAACTTGTCAGGCTGATTTCCTAACTTAATCGGCTTCAATTGGGCGCTGATTTCATGTAATTTGGACTTGAATTGAAATTTCTATAATTTTATTAAGCGAGGTTCACCAGGCCTGACTGGCCCAATGAACACCTCTTAGTGTTTTATTTATGGAGAGCGCGCCACAAAGCCAAATGAGGTGGGAATGGTGGCGTTTTAAACTTAACTCATAGAGCTTTCTAGTGGCTTTTGAATCGTCGCATTTGGAGCGAAAAAGAAGAATCTGGGCGCGTTTCAAGTCAGCTGAAATGCATCCAACACGCCAAAACCGTTTCAAACTCCTTGTAACTTTGATTGTGTGTTTCGTTCCTATTGTAATTAAGTTAGGCCTGACTATATATTGTAAAAATACAGTGTATTTTGTGTGTTGAAGATTCATAAGTTCAGATCCAATACAAAGAGCTATTGCTTTTCTCTCAATTCATTCAAGCTTCCATGGGTTTTCTTCATTGTTTCCTTGCGCGCGCACATGTGTTGTTCTTCCATTGTGTATGTTCTTCTTTCCATTTCTTGATGGCTCTACTTGTGTTCTGATCTGTTCTGAGTTTCTTCACCACGTTTTAAGTACTTTCTTTTAAATTCTTGATGCTTTAGTGTAGTTTTACCGATTGATTTTCTTGGACTAGCCACCTCTTGTTCACAATTCTTAGTTTTTGGGCCTTGATTTGGTTTAATGTGTGGATACTCTTAGCGATTGCATTGTTGAAGCACACAAATGTTTTTGGTGAAATCCTAATTGAATTATAATATCAAGATCACTTGAAGGCTAAGATTGCATTGAATTAAGTGTGCTTATCTTTAGGAATGATATCATTGCTTTCTTTACTTGCTTTCAATTTAAATGCTTTGAATTTACATGCTTTTTAGTGTAGTTTTATGAAGCTTTGGTTCTGTTTTAGGTACTGTTTTAGGTACGGTTTTAAATTCTGCATTAGTTTAGGTTAGATTTTAGGCCATTTTCATTCATTGATCTTCACTTTGTTTCACCAAAACCCCTCAAAAAATAGAAAAATTGAAAATATACCTTGGTGCATTCATTAACATTCATTCATATATCATTAGCATCCATTTTCCACTGGTTTCAGGTCTGGTTTGGTTAATTTTAAACTAGGTCAGATTTTGGACCACAAAACTAGTCACCACCGCACCAAAAACACCATTTTTGAGCCATCTCCACCATAGAAAACCCAAAATTGAAAAATAATAACATTTCCCTCGGCCAACCATGTATTGTGCATCTACCATTTCGTTCTTGGTGCAGCAAAGTTGAAGGGATCTAGTACTTGACCGAGAGCCACCATTTTTGGCTAGTTTTGGCTAGTTTTTGGCTCGGTCATAACTTGATCTTGGATTTTGACTTAGCCATCTTCAACTTTGCCCGAACCAGATTTTTACCACTTGATTCTTTCATCATTTAGACCATTTGTGCTCGGCCAGGGTTTAGAAAAAATAAAAAATATTTGTACTTGACCGAGTGGTGCACTTTTGGTGCACCAAACTTAGCCAAAATCTTCATACTCGGTCAATTTTGTTTTCTGTACATATTTTACTAACCACGTCTTTGTAAAAAGTGTTTGTTTTGTTGTTTACTAACATTTGGTGCAGCTACTTCACAGTTTTGACCAACTTGAATTTTTGACCCAAGGTGAGTGCTTTTAACTTGATTTTGAGTTGGTTAAATTGTGAAATTTGTACTGATTTGCATTGCATCTTTTTAATTAGCATTCTGTTTTCCATTTCATTCATACCATATAGATTCTAACCCCATTTAGGTTCATTTAGTTCTAACTTGATTTTTAGGTTGCATTTCATTCATTTCATGCATTTTTCACTCATTTGAATCAATCATCTCTTATTCCTCTTTACTCTTTACTTCCTTGGATTGATATCTTGGTTCCCACTGTGCTACATTATTTTTACTGTCTTGGGGAATCATATTATTTGCAAAGCGCACGGTACGACACGCTGCTCTTTCATGCAACAGCGGGTTCGAGTTCATTGACCGAAGGATTCTCGGCCCTAGCTTGGCAGGAACCAGCGGCCACTCGGTTTCTCAGCTGTTGAAATGCGTCCCTCGACATATCTATGATATCACCTAAAGCCTCTACAAAACAACACCAATTTAGCCTTGTTAAATAGACAACAGCCAAATCATTGAAACATAAAACGTACCCGAAGGGTCATCGGGCAGATGCGGCTTCAGGAAGCTGCCGAGAAGAGGTTGGCTAAGTAGTTGGTGGGGGATAAGTTCTAGCAACTCCAGAATTCGTTGTTCATATCTTGACAATTTGTTCTTTGTAATAAAACTGTATTTTACGAGATTCCGAGTCCAGTAAAACGGGAATTTTGACCGAGAGCCGTCATAAAAGTAGGGTCTACCAACTTCCTGCACACACACCTTCAAGAAGCCCCCCTTGAAGTTCTTGTAGCTAGCGGTATGTGCCTTAAAAAGGATGTTCAAAGCTATGCTTACTAAAGATACCCAAGATATCAAGTCCCTCCCACGGGTAGAGAAAAAGTGAAGAAAGATACCCGGCATTGGGATGATGTCTAGAGCTCGACATAGTATCCGGAAGGCTTGGAGGAGTGCCCAACTGTTGGGATGGAGTTGCGTAGGAGCAACGTTCAAGTTGGCCAGCACTCCCATTGTAAAATTGTCGAAGGGAAGCCTTACCCGGAGATTTGTGAAAAAGCAAGCGTACATGTAGAAGAACTCCATGGGTGCCCCTTCTCGGCCATGGCATACATGCTCTCCGGGAGGACATCAGACAAAAGTTACCATCTCATCATCATATCCCGACTCCACGATGGTCTGCTCATCGGCGAAATTTATCACATCCCGTCGGTGGGCAAAACGAGGACTATACTCTCGTACTTTGGGATCCACCCAATTGTACCCCTCAGGGGAGGCACATCTCTCCCTTAAAGAAATTTCCTCACTTTGTGAGGTCGAACACTCTTCGGTGTTTTCCACTTGACGTGTTGGTATATTCCCGGATGTCGGCCTTCGTTCAGTGCTTGGCATCTCAATTGAAACTTCATTTCCCCCGTCACCTACCCTTGCCGAGGACCCTTCGGCCGTCCCCAAGCCTGAAGAAAAGGAAGAGGAAGACATACCGAAAGCTGGAAGTAGAAAACTGGAAGTAGAGAACTAGCGTCGTAAGAAACGGACAAGATCTCGGAGAATCGCAATAGCAAGATGTTAAATAATGCTGAGGACAGTCCTTTATATAGGAACTCCGAGAAGTTGAATCATTGCCAGTCACTTCTCGCCATTATGGGTGAGCACTTGAGTAGCTTGCCTCGAGCCCTGCGCGCAGTCTGCACGCGCAGACGTTACAAATTCCTTCCCCGCTAATCGAAAGCGTCCACGTGTCCAAAACGGTTAGGCGCTCAACGGCTTCCCGCTCAAATTTATTTCCAGAAGCTTCTCAACATCAACTCAGCAGAAAGTCAAAACTATAGTCATATCTACCTCCTTCCGGTTCAAGTTACCTCCTTTCGGTTTTCATGACTAGGGGGACTTGTATACCAGATAGGTATCGGCTTACCTTAGTCGGTTATTAAACCGAAGGGGTGTTGTCCTAGGCCAGTATAGTATCGACCTAGCCCAATCAAAGCCCACTAAGCGTGGATCTCGCGTAGTGAATAGTTAGTTACTATCCACTCAGGTATTCTGTTACTACTTTCTCTTATTATAAATTGAGGGGTCAGGTAACCAGGTAAACTCACCTTTTTCATTATTCCCATTATCTATTCTAAACCCTGTTGATCTCTTACTAACTTAGCGTCGAAGTGCAATCACAGGTACCCCCTCCATTCGGTTCACTATCGGCTCGAATACTAGAAGATCTGAAGGCAACTAAGAGGCACTCGGTCCGTGTAAGTACACGATTATTATTCGAGATCAATATATTAAAATTATCATTTTTATATAATTGAATACTAAATATACAATGACGTGTGCAGTCATATATATAATTAGAATTCAATATAATTTTCCTTCTTTTTTTTAGTAACATATTAAATATTAATTATCGAATGAATTGCAAGTAGGGCAAAATGTTAAATTAAATTTTAGATTTGTTAATTATTATTTTATATATATATATATATATAAATGGTCAAGATTTTTTTATTATATGATAAATAGACTAATTTGAATAAAAAAATAAAAAAAAATAAATAATAAAAAAAATAATAAAATGATAAAATGAAAGAAAAGAAAAAATATATAAAATAAAATAAACTACAATAAAATAAATGAATAAATAAATTATAATAACATGATATTGGTAAATAAAAAAAGAAACTAAAATAATAAAAAAAAACAAGAAAAGTGGTTTGGCGTTGGGGACGAGGAGAGGGTTTTCTTTGGAGAACCATGTGATGGGACCATTGTGTTGGTTGAAAGCATAACCCTCTTGACTCAACCTCATCCTCTTAACTTCCCCTGCCACTGCATGCAGGAGATCCCAAGTGGTTTTCGCAGAAGACATCTTACAAACACCATTAGGACTACCCTGGCTTGACCCTGATGATTAGGTTCATCAAAATAGAGAGTAATAAAAGAGGGAACTTGGTAAGAGGTTAAGTCGAAATAGTTCAAAACGGTATCTACTCTGTCCTCAAAGGGGACAGAGCCGTTGTAGGGTTGACAGAAGGCCTTGGGACAAGTCCAGGGGCCTTTGTGGACCTCGGAGCCGGACCAGAAGTAGGTGGCGGCGCTGAGGCCGTTGAGGACGACAGTCTCCCAGAGGGGCTGGCCGAGCCACCACTTGGGGTCGTGGTTGGACATGGTGAACTTTTCAAAGGTAAGGGGGGTCGTAGAAGACATTGTTCATGATGTCGTGGTGAGGAGGGTAGAGGCCAGTGACGATGGAGTAGTGGTTGGGGAATGTGAGGGTGGGGAAGACAGGGATGAGACCGGTTTCAGCCTCCGTACCGTTGAGGATCAAACGATGGATGTTGGGAGCGGGGGTTTTGAACTGGTAACCGAAACGAAAGCCGTCGGAGGAGATGAGGATGACAACGGGGCGAGGGAGATGCGAGGAGGAGGTTGGGGTCGGGCCGGTTAATGCAAGAACTATAAATAAAGGACCAAGATCTCCTATGAAATAGAAAAGATCATTCATACATAGCATAGTCCAAGCGAACCCACTTAAAATCTTTACTGAACTATGATCGGCCATCATATTAGCAAATAAACGTATTCTTGAGCTTAATGCGCGAAAACAATGAGGGATTAGCTCAAGGAGTACTAAAAAAGGTGCTAACGGCAGTGGGACCCCTATGGGTAATGAGAAGCTTAAAAATGAAGCCCATTTCTTTGAAATCCCACTATAGTAATGCCAATAAAAAAAGAAAATGAGAGACCCAAAGTAATGAGAAAATGACCTGTAACTGTGAAGCTATAAGGTATCATACCTTGGGGATTACAAAAGAACGAAAAAGTAAAAGAACATTAGGATGACTCTAGTGTCACACCAGCCAGTACGAGGGAGAAGAGAGAAGGCATTGGAGTGATCAAAAAGTTGGTCACCAAAGGAAATAGTAGAGGGTAGAGTGAGGGTGGAGCAAGAACCAGAGTGTAACATAGAGCATCCATTAATAAAGGAGATTGTGAATAGAGAAGAATGCGGATGGTGGCATCCCACAACACACTCCAGAAAAAAAGAAAAAAAAAACAAACGCACCAACCAAATGTGCAAAATAGTAGTAATAAAAGCACAAGAAAAATACTAAGAAATAATACCTCAATCCCTTGTCTCTTCCTCTCCTCTTTTTTTTTCTGCTCCTCTTCTTCTCCTCTCCTTTCTCCTCTTTTTTCGTGCCCCCTATTTACAGCCACCACTCCCCTTTTATTACTGCCTCCCTTTGCTTTAGGGTTATCCTTAAGTTAAAAAAAATTAGGTTATTTCTCTTGGGCCATGGGCTCATTGGGTTTGGAGCCTTTTTTTTCATACTCATTTTTTATTTGGATCTCCCCTTTTTTCTTTTCTTTTCTTTTTGTTTATTCATTTATTTCATTTTAAGAAAATAGATAAATACATAATAAAAATAAAATAAGTAAATAAAAATAATTATTTCTAAAAAAAATTATTCCTATTTTATTTTTAGTGATCTCTAACTTTATAACTCTCTCTTTTTTATTTAAAACATTATTTTTTTTTATAATTAAATAATCATAATTAATAAATAAAGAAAAAAAAATAATATATATATATTTGTATTATTTATTCTTTATCTTCCGAACGAAATTGGGTGTCAACAATTTATTATTAATAATTTTTTTAATATTTTTTTAAAAATTTATTATTATTATTATATGAAAAATATATATAATTTAATAATATTATTAATAAATTTATTAATTATTTTGAATTTATTATTATTATAAAATAAAATTAAAATAAATATTATTGTTAATATATTTTTAAAATTATTATTATAATAAAAAACAAAAAATAAGAAAATATATATATTATTTTAATATTATTAATACTTTTTTAAATTATTTAAATTAAAATAACAATATATAATTATTAATAATTTTATTTAATATTTATTAATTTTTAATATTATATTAATTATTTATTATTATAATAATATAAAATATATTAATATTTTAATATATATATATATATATATATATATATATATATATATAATGGATTATATAAAGAGAGGTGACTTTTATCGCATTTCTTCGTTTACATACAGAAAAAGAAAACTAAAACAATTCTTTTCTAAATATGTGATTTTATTCCCCGTTCAAACGAACACTTAGAATATAAATTCTCGATAATAAAAAAGAGGAAGGAAGTGATATGAAAATTTTTTAGAATACTCTATTTTAGTATTAGAAGAAATATAAAAAAATAAATTTAAAAATTTAGAGAAAATATAAATTCTAAAGAATTCATAAAAAATAAAATTTAAAAAAAAATAATTTTTAGTTAATAAAAAATAAACTAATTATTTTTTATTTATATAATTTTAAAAATTTACTAAATAATTTTCTTTATTTAAAAGGTTAAACCTTTACCTTCTAATAAAATAAGGTACCTACATGTTAAAATATATTTAGTTTTGTTATGATTGAAATTAATAAATATAAAAAGTTACACGTCTTTTAATCTATCATTATAAAATAAATTTATTATTAATAAAAATTATAATATTAAAATGTATTCTTATATATAAATTTTAAACATTAAATTTACTATTATATTTTTACATAATTATGTATATAAATAAATCTTTTAATTATAAATATATCTAAATAATTTATATAAATAATAATTTACATATTGTATTTATATTTAGTAATATTAAATTTTTTAGCTTTATGTTTATAAATAGTTAAATTGATTAAATTTATAATACTTACTCACAATTTTAATTAATAATAATAATTATTTATTTATTAATTTTATATTTTAATATTTATTAAACTAAATATTTATAAGATCCTTATTTTTATAACTAGATTAATAAAATAAAGTATAATTTTATATATATACAATAATTTATTTATAATTTAAATTGTTAATTAAAAATTTATGAATTATTTAAAATTCAAATATATTTTTATAAAATAATTACTTTTAATTATTATTTTTCTTGAAATATATTTTTATTGTAAATAATTTTAAAAAAATTGAAAATAATTTTCAATATAATATTTAATATTGTTTCTATAGCATTATATATCTATAAAGTATTTAATATTTGAATAAAATTAAATAAAAAATAATAAACACATTTTATTTGGAAAGTAATTATCTATGAGAAAAATAATATATTATTAGTATAACATTCATAATAATATTTAAAATCTGAAAAAAAAATGAAATTAAAATTATATACATAATAAGTTATTTTTTAATTTTTTTATTAATTATTAATTTAAAAATATTATTTAATAAATAAATATTACTAGAGAATATTAAAAATATTATATATAAATAATATTATTGAAAAAATAAATATATAATATTAATTTTAAAAATTATTTTCTTAAGTAAATTAAAATCATTAAATTCAGTTATATATAATGATTATTGTAAATTGAAACTTCAGTTACGAGAGAGAAGATCTTCAAGTCTCTCTTTATTCAAATAGGTTCTATTTTATTATTTTGTTTATTTTTATACACAATGCATCTATCCTATATTTTCTACTATGTTTGTGTGGGCATATATGCTTAGTGTTATGAGATTTGTTTAGTTTATGTATATAAATAGGTGTACTTTTTATTAAATTTATATCGTTTATTAATTTTTTATTAATTTTTAATTTATTACTCTTTTTACATAAATTATATATAGGATCCTTGGTAATGGTGTAAAAAATAATATAATATATTTAATAGAGAAAATAATGTTTACATTTTTTATATACAACATCTTATTTTTTTTAGAAAATAATAATAATATAGTAGATGAATATATATTCTATATACATTGTGTAATTTAATTAAATAAAATGTTTTATTCGATTTAGAAAAATAATATAAACAGAAAATATTGTGTGGGGATTTTTCTGTTAAATAATGTGAATCATGAATCAGTTAATAACAAAAACCCGATTCTACGGATATAAATAGGCTTCAGACCTTCCTTATTTTTCATTTCAAATTTTTCCAAATATTTGAGAAAAATATCAGAGGAGACGACTAGGGGTTACACGTGAGGAGTTAGGAGCATAGCGTCTCGAGGCGTCACGTAGTACATTGCGGAGCGTAGCATCTCGAGGCATCGCGGGACCTAGTATACAAGACATTTTTATTCGAGGTAAGAGGGAAGTGGGGAAAATCTTAAATATGGGGTACTTATGAGAATTTTGGGTAGAGAGGTAACCCCTAAACCTCATTAGGAGTTTGTTTATTTTGAGGCAACCATAAGTCCTCAATATAATTTTGGGTGGATTATGCTTTCATGGTGTTTTAAAGTATTGATAAATTTTATACTACATTTACAAAAGTTGTTGTTTTTCTAAATTATTATAAGTGATGATGAATTATTACAAGTGATGAGGAATTATTACAAGTGATGATAAATTATTACAAGTGATGATAAATTATTACAAGTTATTATAGGAATAAGATATTGTGAAAATTTCGGTAAAGTGTTGAGAGACTCATGAGTTCTTGAGTTGTTTGCAGTTATTGGTATGAGAAGTCTAAGCAGAGGCTTAGCCGTGTGAAATCCAAGTTAGCTTGTTCATTTGAGAAGTCTAAGCATAGGTTTAGCAGCGTGAAAATCCAAGTTATGCTTGGTCATTCAAGATGTTTGATGAGTTGTGTATTTGTGTGTTATTAATTTGTTTGTACATATGTCATTCATTCATATTTTCCTTAGGGTAGATGTGATCTATGAAGGAGGGTCTTTATGGTCTTCTACCATGACCTTGGGGATTTTAGAATAGGAAACCTCTCATTTGAGAGTTGAAATGAGGGGCCACCACAACCGGCTATAATATCCCGATTGACTCCTGTTAGACTCGTTCTAGTGAGAGTGGATTGATAGGGTCCTTAGATCTGGTCCATGTCCTCCTAGACTACTCATTTGCGTTTGCGTTGCGATAGTACCACATGCATTTAGAGATAAGAGCATAAGAGCATGAATACATTTGAGTTAATTGAGTTTGTGACTGAGTATGTATTGATGTGTGTGATACGTTTTGTGTGTGATGTGTGTGAATAGTTCTACCTATTTTCTTATATGTACCTATAACATATGTGAGATATATTCCTCACTCTTCTATTTGTGTGGTCGGTGTTTTGTTTGGGTTAAATGTTCTTTTAGGTGAACATGTCGGTGATGAGGACAAAGAGGAGTTGACTGATGAAGCCTAGATTTTCTATGCCTTGATTTTTGGGATGCTCTGATTAGGTGTGAAGTCGGGATATAAAGAGATTTTTTTTACCTTGAAGAAATTGATTTAAAGTTTTATAGTTAAGAACTTATAAAGGCTATTTTAATGCCTAATAATATTTTATTTGATTTTCCACCTCTGAAAAGAGTTATTACAGTTCTTGGATAAATAGCATGTAGTGTGAGAGTGCATGCCTAGGAAAGTTCTGGCTAGGAAAGACTTAGTATTTAAGAGTGTCTGTTGGACCTCTCTTTCTTGGGAACTTACTGGGTGTACCGATTCACGCTCTACCGCCGTTGTTCTAGTAGGCAATATGACTCATAGTAAGAGTTTTATTTTGAAATTTTATCTTCTTGTTTTCATAATTTTTTTTTTATGAAATGAATATGTTTGAATTCTTTTACTTTCATTTTTCATAAATTTATATTTATTAATTAAAAACGTCTTGGGGTAGAAGGCTCTGATACCACTAAATGTAACACCCTTCTACCCCAAGACGTTTTTAATTAATAAATATAAATTTATGAAAAATGAAAGTAAAAGAATTTAAACATATTCATTTCATAAAGAAAAATTATGAAAACAAGAAAATAAATTTCAAAATAAAACTCTTACTATGAGTCATATTGCCTACTAGAACAACAGCGGTAGACCGTGAATCGGTATACCCAGTAAGTTCTCAAGAAAGAGAGGTGAGTCATTAACGGACACTCTTAAATACCAAGTCTTTCCTCGCCAGAACTTTCCTAGGCATGCACTCTCACACTACACGCTGTTTATCTAATAACCGTAATAACTCTTTTCAGTGGTGGAAAATCGAATAAAATATTATTAGGCATTAAAATAGCCTTTATAAGTTCTTAACTATAAAACTTTAAATCAATTTCTGCAAGGTAAAAAAAATCTCTATGTCCCAACGTCACACCTAATCAGAGTATCCCAAAAATCAAGGCATAGAAAATCTAGGCTTCATCAGTCAACTCCTCTTTGTCCTCATCACTGACATGTTCACCTATAAGAACATTTAACCCAAACAAAACACCAACCACACAAATAGAAAAGTGAGGAATATATCTCACATATGTTATAGGTACATATAAGAAAATAGGTAGAACTATTCACACACATCACACACAAAACTCATCACACACATCAATACATACTCAGTCACAAACTCAATTAACTCAAATGTATTAATACTCTTATACTCTTATCTCTAAATGCATGTGGTACCATCGTAACACAAACGCAAATGAGTAGTCCAAGAGGACATGGACCGGATCTAAGGACCCTATCAATCCACTCTCACTTGAATGAGTCTAATAGGAGCCAGTCGGGATAGTATAGCCGGCCGTGGTGGCCCCTCATTTCAACTCTCAAATGAGAGGTTCCCTGCTCCAAAATTCCCAAGGTCAAGGTAGAAGACCATAAAGACCCTCCTTCATAGATCACATCTACCTCCAAGGAAAGTATGAATGAATGACATATGTACAAACAAAAGCATAACACACAAATGCACAACTCATCACACATCTCGAATGACCAAGCATAACTTGGATTTTCACGTTGCTAAGCCTCTGCTTAGACTTCTCAAATGACCAAGCATAACTTGGATTTTCACGCTGCTAAGCCTTTGCTTAGACTTCTCAAATGAACAAGCTAACTTGGATTTCACACGGCTAAGCCTCTGCTTAGACTTCATATACCAATAACCGCAAACAATTCAAGAACTCATGAGTCTCTCAACACTTTACCGAAATTTTCACATTATCTTATTCCTATAATAACTTGTAATAATTTATCATCACTTGTAATAATTTATCATCACTTGTAATAATTCCTCATCACTTGTAATAATTCATCATCACTTGTAATAATTTATCGTCACTTGTAATAATTTAGAAAAACAACAACTTTTGTAAATGTAGTATAAAATTTATCAATACTTTAAATCACCATGAAAGCATAATCCACCCAAAATTATATTGAGGACTTATGATTGTCTGAAAATAAACAAATTCCTAATGAGGTTTAGGGGTTACCTCTCTACCCAAAATTCTCATAAGTACCCCATATGTATGACATTCTCCACTCTCCCTCTTACCTCGAATAAGGACGTCTTGTATGCTAGGTCCCGTGATGCCTCGAGATGCTACGCTCCGCAATGTACTACGTAACGTCTCGAGACGTTATGCTCCTAACTCCTCACGTGTATCCCCTAGTCGTCTCCTCTGAGATTTTTCCCAAATGTTAGGGAAAATTTGGAATGAAAAATAGAGAGGGACTAGCGCCTATTTATACTCGTAGAGTCGGGTTTTTTATAGTAGCTGGTTCACATTATTTAACAGAAAAATCCCCCACACAATATTTTTCTGTTTATATTATTTCTCTAAATCGAATAAAATATTTTATTTAATTAAATTACACAATATATATATATATATATTCGTCTATTATATTATTATTATTTTCTAAAAAAAAATCAGGATGTTACACTTACTCTCTCAGAAATTTAGTTTAGTAATATAAAGACATTGACACTAGGTAAATTAGTTTAGTTGAATTTTACTTAGTACTTGGTAAGTTAGTTTGACTGAATTCTACTCGATCAACTTGAAAGACTTATTGGTTGAGCTCTACTCAACTACATAGAGGGGAATTAGCCGAGCTCTACTTAGTTGTATAACCAGTAAGTTGGCTAACCTCTACTCGGTCGTACATAGATGAGTTGGCTGAGCTCTACACGAAATCTTGGTGGAGACTCTAGTTGAGCTCCATCCAAAACTCGACATTAGATAAGATACAACTTAGTCATGTGTAGGAAACATTAAATGTAAAAGATAAGATGTTGGGCTAGACGAATAAGGAAGTAATAAATATAAGGGATAAGGGGATAAAAACTTCTCTTTTATGACATCAGTAGAGTATTAAAATAAATAAAAGAGCATGATTTTACTTGCCTATAAAAGGGGGAAGACTATTAAAGAGAGGTCAGGAGCAAAGATGAGAAATAAAGATCGAACAAGTAGAGAGCAAACTAGAGTTAAGCTTGTGCATTGGTTGACTAGGCTTGGAGAAGAAGAGAAATCAGGTACGGGGAGGTTATGTTTTCAAATTATAGTACTCGGTGGGTTTGACCAAGCACTCGACGAGTCGATCGAGCACTTAGTGGTTCTGATTAAGCATTCAACTAGTCTGACCAAGCTCTCGGTTGACGTGGCCTAACTTGATACTATAAAAAAGGTATGCTACTCGGTTTTGATTGGTATTTACTTTATTGGCCTAGTTGAGTACTAGGTCAATGTGGTTGAGCTTGATATGTTGTATTTTGTGAGTTAATCAACTCGGTTGATTTAGTGTGTTAATGGACTAGCTAGTATAGACTGGTCAAGTTGAGCTTCATGTGTGGTTGGCTAAGTTGTAGGTCGAACTCTATTTACTTGGTCGAGTCATATGTACTTGACCGAGATTAGTGTACTTGGTCGAGCTCTATGTGTGGGCTGAATTATGTATTTGACCGAGTTATGTAGGCCGAGTTATGACTATAGACTAAGCCATGTGCTAGTCGAGTTGAGTTATTATTGGTTGAGCGGTCTGTACTTGGCCAAGTTGAATTGTAAGGGTTAGTTCCTAGAATCAACTATGATTGTGTAATTGCATAGTACTTGGGGTGGTACAAATATACACTTAGTGTGGTGAGCTATGCGATTACGAATTTGATGAGATTCAGACTTCACTAATTAGTTGGGCTACATAAACTACGATATTAGTTGCAAGAAAGTCGATGGGTGCATGTTGGTGGCGCACCCGATATAAAAAGAGGTATGCTAGGATGGACGAGAGAGTGCTAGTAGTCTTACCTTGTGTGGTCAAGGTGCACTCCAATCATGATTGACATGGTGCAGACACACAAGTGGTAGTCTTTGAATTCGGTGTTAAGTGCAAAAATTTGAATAAAATATGGATTTTTATTGGATACTTAATAATTAAATTCTCCTTAAAAAAGCATTGATAATTTCTCCAAATGAAGAAATCATGTTTTTACTTTTATGCAAGAGTAGGTATCAAAATAGAAGAAAAAATATTGAATCAAAGGAAGAATGAGTTAAAAGTTAGAAAGGATAGAAAAACATAGGAGTCGAGCAACTAAAATAGGCAACAGTATAGAAGCATTTTTGCTCAACTATTATTTTCTCACTTGAGCGAACTTCTAGCAAAAAAGAAGTTGAGTTGCAACAACATTTGCTCACTCGAGCAAGAGTCTAACTAAAGCATGTGGCACAAATTTTTCTTGAGTGACCACAACTCGTTCGAGTTAAAATATTTGATAACATAATGAATTTTTCTATTTATTTTCATGATCCACGATTTAAAGGGAGATTCAACCTGATTTTCATCAATTTAAGAAGCGAAAAGGGATGAAAAATAGTGTGTCAAGCATTGGGTGTGATTCAAGAAGTGAGAAATTGCTAGGACAAGATAGGGAGAAGATCTGGGATCAAATGGAAAGATGATTCCACGATTCATTCCTCTCCATAAACATCCATCTTTGTGTCAAGGTTGCTCATGATGAAGAGTAACTAATTTCATTTTTGTTGGGATCGAATGTAATTTATTAAACTCTTCTGTATAACTATTTATTTATATATCATTTTTTGTTCAATGTTAATAATTTAATTCTATTCTTAATGTATAGGTGAATTAATCACTCCTCCTTTAATTTATGATTTAGGGTTATATTGGAAAATTGATCTTAAATCCCATTTGAATTGAATCATCTTATATGTTTGAATGCTAGGAATAGATTTGAATATAAATTTTGAACATAATATAAGTTTTTTTATTTTTATTTGAGGGATCAATTGTCAAGACATTACTTAGAGGAATAATTAGGGGTTTCAATAACATTAATAAATTGATGTATATATGAATAATTAGAGAAGTATAAAGTAAATAAAATTCGATTTCAATACTCTTCCTATTATTGTTTAAATTTTTTTATAATTATTTAATTTTATTCCTTATTAAACCATAAAAAAGATTAAATTTTGAAAGTGAAATAATTTTTATTAAATATTGCGACAAGTCCTTGTGAATACCACACTTGTAAGATATTACATTGATGTAGTCCACTTGCTGAAAGGATATTTTAAGAAAATTACATAACTAATAGTAATCATTTATGATTATGATTGCATAGTACCAAGTGGTATGAATATGTACTTAGAGTGATGAATTATATTATAGCGGATTTGATGAGATCTTAGACTTCACTAATTAGTTGGGTTATATAAACTACGAGATTAATTGTGAGAAGTTAATGAGGGATGTTGGTAGCGCACTCGGTATATAGAGGTATGTCAGGATGGGTGAAAAGGCACCAGTAGTCCTACATTGTGTGGTTAGAGTACACTCTAATCATGTTTGACGTAGTACATACACATAGGTGGTAGTCTCTAAATTCGGGCATAGCAACCAATGATTCCATAAACATCTTTATCATACGTATGAGTTGAGTAAACTCATTTTACTTCATAATTGTTTTAAATATTTTATAATTTGAAGGCATAACTTATCCTAATTTTTCTATATTTTGACGGATTACTTTTATATTTTATATTTTATATATATATATATATATATATATATATATATATTATCGTGTACCAATAGGAATTTATTTTATAATATATATATATATATATATATTCTTGTGTGTATAATCTATAAATGATATTACAAGACTCAATATTCATTTTAGTAATGCTTTAAGATTGTTATATGCATTTATTCTAATAATAAAATTAAATTTTTATTTTTCATTTTTACCATTTATTTTTTATCTAATGATATCAAATAATAATAATTCATTTTAATTGATAAGTTATAAAAGAATAAATGGTAAAATTTACAAATAAATTTTAAATTTTTATTTTTAATTATTATAAAAAAAACTCATATTTCCTATGAATAAGTTTATGGGTAATATTTAAAATTAGTGGGAAATAAAATTTTTCCTACAAATTTACCATATAGGTAAAATGTTAGTAGAAAATTATTTTCCACAAAAAATTCATGAAAAATTTTCACAATCCATACAAAATTTTCCATAAACAAATCAATGAAACTAATATATATATATATATATATATAGATATTAAAATTAATGATATATACTTTTTAAAATATACTAAAATATATTAATTAAATGCATAAAAAATCACTAAAAACTAAAATATGATAGTTTTAATTGATTAAAAACACAAATTAATCTATTAAGGTAGATTTAGTTTGTTTTAGTATATTTTAATTAATTATAATGTGTTTTAAATGGCTTAAAAAAAAACTCCTTTATAGACTAAAATAGAAATAAAATATATTACACCCATGAAAATAAATTTGAAACTATAATTTTATGTAATATTCAAAATCTTTAAAACTCCAAATCAAAATCAATACATAAATTAAAACCCAAATTAATACACAATTAGTGATCAAATCTTAAAACAACAAATCAATAAACTAAAATCTCTATCAAAATTAAATAATTTATAAAATCAAATCAACCCTAAATAAAAGAGATTTATCTTCAAAATCTCATTCAAATAATAATATTATAACTGATCAATTAAACAAAAACAAGAGAGATTGATGAAGTTTATTGTTATTTCTAGACATATGCCTTTAACCATTGTAAAAAATTATTTAACTTATGGTATATTAGTAAAAGAATTTTTAAAAGTCAAACTTTGGTCCCCAATTCATTTTGTAGTATCATTTCTCAAATCTTTTTGCATCCATCAATATCTACCATTAGCCAAAAAACTTTTCTCATATAAAAACATGTTACAAAATGGGTTCTAGAAGATGTTATAAAGAAATTTTTGTAAAAAAAAAAATTCTTTTTGAAATGTGTATCCAGTTTTAACCCTATCTATATAACACATTTTTTTGGAACCAAGAAATGCATCAAGATTAGCCTTTCCATGTTGAATTTTGCAATGTAATAAGCAAATACTGAAGTTTAGATTCCAAAACCTTATAATTTTTATAAAAAAAAAGTATTAAGAAGAAATACAATTTCATGAGGAACTATTCTATATTATTTCCAAAACTTCATAATCAATTTTTGAATTATCTAATTCCTCTTGTAATTAACTATTTTTATTCTAGTCTATTTAGCCTTTTTTTTTTAATAAACTAGTTTCTTTAATTAATCAAGAAACTTATTAAATGCATCCAAAAATTTAAAATAATTGGATATTGAATCTTTAATTTAGAATGATTAACTTGATGTTTTAAGATCAACTATAAGACAAAAATTGACTTATTCTTCTCATTTGAAGAGTAAGTTTTATTATCATCCCAAACAATATATTTTTTCTTTGTTTTTCTTTACTTTTTGGTTATATTTTCTACCGTCCTTTGATTCTCTTGATGATTTGGACATTTTATTTTTATATATACTTGTTTACCACACTCAAAACATATCAAATTATGTGATACTCCTAATTTTATATAAACTAATACTCCATTGTTCTAAAAAAATAAATAATAATCATTAATATCTTTCTAAATAACTCTTAATTAAATTTAAATGAAAGAATTTAAAACTTGATTTAAAAAATTGATTAATATGTTACGATAATTTAACTCTATTAGTTTAACATTTCTTTGAATTGTAATCATTTTCTTCTCTTAAAAAATAGGTGTAAGGGATGAGTTTCATCCTTCTTACTAAACCCACTGGTTGGTAATGTGCACCACAAATACAACATATATGAACAAGTTCCTATAATAAAAAGTATAGTCAGAGTGTCACTTAGAAATGGAGTGGGAGGCCTGTGATAACTCTCAAATCTACTATATACATCAAGGTTGGATGATTTCACCATCTTTCGATTTTCCTTCAAGTCTCCAAAATCTCCTCTAATACTTTATACCCTAATATATCTTTATAATTTATCCGCACATCTTTTTATGATTTCATAAAACACTAATTTCATAATTTCACACATCCCTACATCTTGATAGTATAATATTCTAATCATAAATTTTTTATTCAAATATCATCACAATCCTTATCTTATTCATAACAATAAATATAATTTATTTTAATAATTAATATCCACTCATATGAATATAAACAATTTCTCAAACAAAATTTTAGTAGTTTAATAATTATATTTATTATATTTCTATAATTTAAAACAACACATTAATGGTAAAGAAATAAAAAATAATTCAACAATATTAATTATAACAATTTATTCAACAACTCAAAATCATTTTAATTAGCCAATTAGGAAAAAATTTACTCAGTTAAATTTGTTACAAAATTTACTCAATTAACTTTTAATAGCATGCAAGGAAGCTTGAAAATATCAACTCGTTAAGCTAATTTGATTAACAAATTTATTTTTAAGTTTTTGTCACCTATTCTAGAATTTTTTTATCTAATAAATTTATTTCTAAACTCAAGTTTTTGAAATAATATATCATTCATTTTACTTAAAACATTTTAAAGTTAAAATTATATAATAAAATTACAAAATGTAGAATTAGTGTTTAAAGTAAATTTTCCTTCCTTTTGTCAAAGTTAAGTAAAAAAAGAAGTAAAAAAAGAAAAATAGAAATAAAAAACTCTAAATATTATAAGAGAATAAGAATAGAAAATAAAAAAAAGGATATAAATTTTAAGGAATTTACTTTGATTAAAAAGAATTAATTTAAGAAATAAGAATTTTTGAAAAGGAAAAAGAAATGTGTAATTTTTTTTAATATTATTCTTTATCTTTATTTTATTTAGTCATGAAATCGAGAAAGTGATAGTTTGATTTATTATTTATAATACGTAATTTACAAGACATCCACTTTTTCAATACATAGTAGTGAATTATAGAGAAAATGATAAGGATAATGATTATTGCTTTTTCTAGAATCACCTTCATTAATACCATTAATCATGAATAACCAAGAAGTAAAAAAAAAACATCTCCGTGTTTTTATCTTGTTGGTTATGAGTTTCAAGTGAATGGATTACGCCCATTTTCTTTTCAGGGCTTAAAGTTAGATTTAATTAACGGGTATACATTTTTTTTTACTAATTTCTCTTTTATTAGGCCCAAAGCATGCATTTTAATTTAATTACATTTCAAATTATTATTCTAGCATTTATTTCTACGAAATTAATGATATTTTACCTTATTTTTCAATTTTATAAAATTTTAAATAAATAAAATCCTATGATTATATAAATGACAAACTATCAACAAAAATTTAGAAGGGATGATAAAAAAAAATTATTAGAATTTTTATTCTCATATTTTTAATTTAATATATATATATATATATATTCATTTACTTATTTACATAAAATTATTGTATGAAGAATAATAAGATTTTTTTATCATTATATCTCTTATAGAATGAACTTTTATTTTTTTCCTCTTCTTTAAAAATATTTTAAGCTTCTTTATTGATAACGGTAAATCTTCATAATTTTTTTTTCTATTTCTATAGATTTCCTTTTAATTGATTCTTTGTGAAAAAATAATTTTAGTCCATCTCTTTCCTTCTTATTTCTCACTTCTTGTTCATCAAATTTATTTATCTTTTAATTCATGCTATCTTGCTAAACAAATATACAAGATTTACAGTAGACAAATCTTTTTACTTAAAAATTGTTACAAAGATCTATTACGACACTTGAGGTCTTTTATGTAATATCTTTAATTTTAAATGTATATTTTATTTATGAATAAAATTAAAATTAATATAAATTATTATTATTATTGATTTAAATAAAAAAAGAAGAAGAAGAAAATAAATATAAAAATAAAAAAAAAACAAAGAAAAAAGAAAAAAATAGAAAAGAAAGAAGAAAAAAAAAATAAAACAACAATTCCCTTGCGATATTTTATATATATATATAAAAAGCAACGAACCGTCTTCTTTTTTTTATTTCTCTCTTTTCACGTCATAATTTCTTCTCCTTTTTGTTTTAAGTTTTCTTTTTTAATCTTACTTTCGTTTTTTCATTTTTTTCTTAAATCAAAGTAATTTTACTCAAATCTAAACTTTCAATTTCATTATTATCGTTTCAAATTTAGATTAATAGTAAATTTATTGATTTAGGAAGGATTGAGTGTTATAAGTTTTTCAAACTTATCTGTTCTTGATCATTTAACGTTTTTAAGATAAAGGAAGTTGATTCCTTATTCTAATCTTCAATGTATGATGTTTTATGTGTTGTTTGTTGTTTGTATTTGCTTGAATTTTGAAGGTGGAGAGTTAAACCACATTAAATAGTAAAAAACTCAAAATATTAGACTGTAGTAGGTCAAATCCGCTCAACGGAAGAAATTTGAAACTATCCTTTGGAGTGAATCCACTCAGCGGATTAAATCTTCGCTGAGCACATAAAAAAAAAATTCGTTGAGTGGTGGTAAAATTTGTTGAGCAGATTTAGAAAAATGAAAGTAAAAAAAAATCTCATTACTATTCACACTTTCCGTTTTTCTATTTACATCCCAAAGTGATTTTTATTTATTTATTAGATAATATTTGATGATAAGGATTTGGAACTACCTAAAGAGTAGAAAAAACTATGAAATTTGGACAGTAATATCATTTCAAGTTTAAATTCTGTGTGGATGAGCCATAGAAATATACTAGGGTGTAGTTGAGGAAGGCTAGATAACCTAGGGAAAATGAAGGGTGGTGAATTGGTCTAGCCATTGATGTGGACGATGTGCTTGAGGACTATCACAGGCCTCACACTTCGTTCCTAACTGAATCGTTGACTATACTTTTTGCCAAAGGGGCTTGTGCGTACATATTGTATTCGTGGAGCGTAGTACTAACTGGCAGCAATCCACACAGGTGTAAGGTCAACATCACTTAGGTGGTAGGGTTTACAGTATTTATGGGGTCCAAAATAATAGTGAAAATTGTGAGAAAGGATGAAAGTGAAAGATGAAGAGATGACTATTTATAATATATATTATATTAATTTAAATTTGTGCATGCATGTTTACCAATTATTTTATTGATTGAGATTCTTATATTGAACGAAATTTATTGGTTTTACTTCATTTCATTTTATTTTTTTATCATTCTTTTATTTTATTTCATTTTATACGTTGCGATTACGAATAGGAAGGATCAATCATATATTTAATTATGATATATATAGAGGGAGTGTACGACTCCAAAGATTCATTATTTTGTCATGAAGCCTTCGATAACCCATGAATCTTACAAGCTGCTTTACAACAACAACAAGTCTCATGCTTTGATTGAGCAAGTCGTCTATGCGAAAGGAGAACTGGATAGAGGGCATGACTTCCTCCTGCATCGTATCCTTCTTATCCCTTCCTTGTTCGCTGATCATTTCAAAGTCATTATCCACTTCTTCCTTAAAAATTTCAACAACGGGAGGGGGATCTTCTTCCTCAGTTCTTATCTTCACCTTCTTCGTCGATCCATTGTTCTCAGGATGTGGCAGAGATTCTTCTTTCTCACAAAGATCAACGATCTGTGTTACTAGTTCTAGTTCCATGATCACGATGCTACCGGTCTACCCACAAGAGTGACAAGAGAAAGGATGATGTGGGCGAAAGTGACAACCCATGAGGGGGACATCTCATTGTCTGATCTTTCGTCTGATGAGTTGGAAACCTTTGAGGCTCTTTATGAAGACCTGTCTCCCTAGACACCGTAAAATAATTATAGTTTAATAGGAACATGCTAGATGATACTATATATATGTGACACTTTTATTTTGAAATGTTTTACCCATTATTTTTGTAATTGTAAATGTTATATCCTGATTCCTTTAGAACAAAAAAAATGACAAGTAAGCAGAACAAATAATTACTCATATACATTTTTTTTTTTCTCTATTTATATTTGTATATATATATATATATATAATATTTTTTAATAAAATATTTTGTAAATTATGAGGATCACATTTTATAATAAATTTTTATTTTTCAAATTCTTTACCCAAATCCATGATATCATAAATAATATGTGTGAATCTTTTCTAAACATTTGAGATAAATTATCCTTGCATTCTAAATATTTCATATTCTTGCATAAATGGATATTTTCGTTGTATTCTAAATATTTCGTATTCTTACATAAGTGTATATTTTTTTACTCTCTTGACATTCGTTGTACCTTCAAGTCTAGTCTCCAAGGTATCCAAAGTTATTTTGTATTAATATATTTTAAAATACAGAAAAACTTATAAAGATTTCATGTAAAAATTATAATATTCTTTATTTTAGAATCATTGAATTTTCTTATTTTTTTTATCAACTCATAAAAGATTCCATATAAAAATTATAATGTTATTTACTTTAGAATTTTCTTATTTTTTTATCACTCTAATTAGTTTATTAGTTTATGTTTTTTTCTTAATCAACATCATTTTTAGGAATGTAAGGATCATTAAAAGTAGCATTTCAAATACCTTTATCAATTGATTAAATGAAAATCCTCATCCTTACGTTTCAAATCTATAATTCACCCACTAAACATAGGTGGGGTCTATTGATAGATGCACCATTAATAAAACTTATCCTTTGTCATTTTTACAAAATTTTTAAAAACTTGAATAACTTGTCCTTTACATAGACAAAATATGTTGTATAAAATTAGGAATATGAAATTTCATATATCTTATGTATTTAAAAAAAGAAAACTATTTTGATAACAAATTTATTTCTTTTAATGTTATACATACATCATCATGTATTGAGATTTTATTCCAAATTTTATTTTGATTTTATAGTAATAAATGAAATCTACTTAATATTTAGATTTGATTCTCCAGTGAGTTTTTATATAATCTCTTATTTTCTTTTATATGATATTGAGTATGTTATAAATAATTGATATAATTTAGAATTTCCATCTAATTGAGATTACAAGTTATATAATGATATATATATATATATATAATTTTTTTTTAAAATTATAAGCTTTTAAAATTTTGTATTTGACTCATTTAAATTATTCAAATCTATTTAAATTTAAATTTATTTATTTAAGTAAATAGTGAGACTTGAAAATAACTCATTTATCCTTTTCCCACTCAAATTACCTCTCCGCCATCAAGTAAACGCTTCGACTGTGTAAATATACTTTTCGCTCTCTTCTTTCCCCGCACTTCACCTAACAACCTACCTTCAAGCTCTCACAGAATTTCAGAATCTCTCACACCGGTGAGTTTCCATTGCCTATTCATTCTCTTTTTCTACTTTTCTTGTTAATTTCTGCAATTTCTCCTTCTTCAAAATGATAAATAACAAAAGAAAGTAACTAATTATTTCCTTCTAGATTCGACAGAAACTCTAACTTTTCCATCTACAATTTATCTATTTCTAGGTTTTATATTTGGAATAATTATTGAGAGAATACAAGTTAAGAAGTTAATCGTAGGGAAAATGAAAGTGTGAATGTTGCACGGAAAATGAGTTTGAGATATGGCGGTGTGGTCTTAGTTGCTTTAGTGCTTCTGCCACTCATCGCTTCTGCAGCTTCCATTGTCAAGAACCTTCCCGGTTATGAAGGTCATCTTCCATTCAAGCTTGAATCTGGGTGAGTGTGGTTTCGTCTTTTCCTTCAATGATTTCATTATTTTATTTTTCCTTGATAATCAGTTCGATTAAAATACTGTGTTTAGTTTTCTTAATATTAAAATTGGTAGGGTTGACCACAGCTGTATAACATATTCTTCATGCTTTTCCCCATATATCTGTCATTTCTCATATATTAGGGATTAAAATGATAATTGAACCTAATTTCAGAGACCAAATTTGTCATTTTGCACATTTAATAAATTTGAAAAATACATTAAAATTGGACAATAAAATTTGTGAAATAATCATAAATAAGTGATAAAATATATAAATAAATTTAAACTATTTTAGATAATTATTGTTAAAATTAATGGAATTTATTTTATCTACCTAACAATTTAGATGATGATATAAATTTTATATATTTTTTATTATTCAAAAGTAAAACTTTAAGATATTTGTGTATTCGTTCCTCTTCTATTTCTTTCGCTTCTTCTTCCCTCTTTTAATCAATCAAATTTTAGTACAAATTGGTCGGTTTAGTTATCAAAATTGGTAGAAAAAATTAATGCAAAACCAATTGATGTAATTTTTTTATTAAAATAATTTATTTGACCAACATTTTATTCATTAGTTAATTATTTGAAAGACATTTATTTAGCCTGTCTTAAATGGTTAAGGAAAAATACTGTTTATAAATATGGATGTATATTTTCCTAAAATTGAAAAGAATATTATAAGATGAAATCATGCTCAAATAGTAAAGATAGTCAAAGAAAGTTATATATATATATATATATATATATATATATTAAATATTATAATATAATAAAACATAATAATTATGTGAAAAAATATAATTAGTTATATGAAATTATATCTATATAATCGATTATGTTTCATAAAAAAATATTAATATTTTATTTATTTATTATTTCATTATAATAATAATAAAATAATAAATAATTATTAATAATAAAAAATATTATTTATAATAATATTATAATTATTAATAATATTTATATTTTTATAATATTATAATTAAAAAGTAATAATAAAATATAAAATTAAATAAAAATTATTTTATTTTAATAATAATAAATAATTAAAAATAATAAAAATAATTATTTAACATTTTTTTCTATTCTTTTCCTTTAATTCAAATAATTTTAATTTCTTTTTATTTTTTATCTTTCTTTTTTCTCCTTTAAATCTATTCTTTCATCAAATCAAAACAAACCCTCATGATTCACACTTTTCCTTTTATATATACCTTTCACATGATATATTTATTATCTAAGAAGTGCATTTATTTTAATTTTGTCATTCGCATGATTTAAAAAAATATAATAAAAATTTACTAAAATATTAAATTTTTAATATAAATGTTTAATGTAATTTTATAGGTCTTACAGATAATCTAGATATTAATATTTGACGTATTTTTTTTATTAATATCTCTTTTACAACATAAATTTTAGAAATTGTACAATACGTATCTGTGGTCCTTGACGGATATCTTTGTGGTCCATACTCCTTCTATACATCAATGTCCCCTTCAAAATATTCCGTGTCAATTAATATTTGAAAACACAAAATTTAATAAAAAATATAGAAGATAGTTAATTTTATACCAGAAGTAGATTCTGATATATATATATATATATATATATATATATATAATTAGAGTATTCAAAATAATCATCCTTTTAAGTATAAAAGGCTATTTTTATAAATAATAAAATATTTTATTTTTAATAGACTATTTGTTTGGAGAATATAAAGATATGATATTTAAATATAAATATAATATTTTAATTATAAATTCTTATAAATTTACTATATAATTATTTTTTATCTTTAAAGATCAGTATATAGATGGTTAAGTTCAATAATTGGTTAGTAACTTATCCTACCTTATTTTGAGGGTACAATAACCATTATTTTAATGATTGGTATGTAGATATAACACTTAGGATCAGTTAGTAACTAACCCTAGTTTACTTGGAAGGTATATAGTCCCCTAATGTTGAGTCTTAAAGATAAAGACACTATTAAGTAATCTGGATATGTTTGTAGAGCAATATGTCTCATTGTATGCTAATATTTGTTGAATAAACAAACCCCCTCAAGTAACATTTTTATCTTTAAAATAGGGTGTTGACCATTCCGTTCTTAACTTCGACGATTATATTCTAATATGACTAATAAAAAATTGTTTTTTTAATCGATAAAAACAAATCTATTCATAAAATTGGTACCTGATAAAATTGGTACCAGAAGTACCTAAAATAATTACAAGTACATAATTGTAAAAAGATGTGCTGAAAATTCAACAATTAACAAGATAATTATCCCTCCCATTATTATTCAATGACTTAACCTACCCAACACAAGATAAAGAATTTATACACCATTGAGCAAAAGTCCCAAAATTCTTGTTAACTCTATTGATGATCCACGACCAAGTTCTGACTTGAATTAAATCAAAAATCTCTTCAGCACTTACCTTTTCATTCCGAAATAACACTTCATTTCTATGTAGCCAAATAGATCATACTACTCCAACCCAGAGTATATTCCATATACTCTTAAGATCTTTATTTCCCGTCATCCAACAATGTTGAAGCAAATGCCTTTTTAGATTACTTGCCCTACATGTATTTATTCCAAACCACAAATAACATTTATCCCAAACAGTACTAGCTACCTTACATTCAAAAAATAAATGTTGAACGTTTTCACTTTGCAGTCCACATAAATCACAATTAAGATTTGCCAATTGGATTCCTCTTTTTTGTAAGTTGTCCTTTGTTGCTATTCCTCCAATTGCCGCTCTCCAAACCAAATGTACTGCTTTAGGAATTGCTTAGCCTTGTGAAGAATTCTCTATCCTCCTCCTGCAAGTCTTGGTCCTGTTGAAAACTCTCCCATATAAGATTATATGCAGAATGTACAGAGTAACTTCCCAGTTCACCACTCTTCCATAACCCTACCATTCCCCACCTTCCATTCAATTTCATTTTGAAACTATTTCCCTTCCACTTCATTTGCCCCACAAATTTTTCTTAGATCTCTCCACCAAGTAGAACAATCATTTTCTCCTATCAAATCAAATACTACTTTAGATTAACCAAGAAGTGGTCATCCCCCATATTTTGATAACATTACCTGTTTCCATATCCCTCCACTTTCATGTTCAAGTCGCCACCTCCACTTAGCTAAAAGAGCAATATTAAAACACCTAATATCAGTTATTTCGAGCCCCCCTTTGCATCTTTCTTTACAACTTATATTCTACTTCACCCAATAGATTTTCCTCCCGTCATTCCCCCACCCCCACAGAAACCTTTTCTATATCTTCATTACCTCCTTAATCACGGTCCTAGACATTTTAAAAAATGACAAATAAAATAAAGGTACCGAATTCAACACATTTTTAAGTAAAAATATCCGACTACCGAAAGATATATTTTTACCTTTCCATTTTGTCAGTTTCTTCTGAATCTTATCGAGAATAGGTTTCCAAAACTGTATACGTCGTTGATATTTCCCAATTTGAATTCCCAGATACATGAAAAGAATTCTCATTTGTATGCAATTCAGGATATCTGAAAACACTTCCAACTTGTATTTAATCATTTTGTATGCTATAACTATTAGCATACGTGTTACAATATTATTTCTTTAAAAACCACTTATCAATGCTTGTTACTTCACTTTTAGGCACTACGATTTTTTATCTTTTACTTCGATGATTCATATTCTATCTTTCTCTTCGTAAGCTTCAACTTTCTTTGTTGGCATTTCCTTAGATATGCATCAAGTTTGTCTTTTTTTTTTTTTTTTTTCAATATATCTCGTTGTTCATAGTGAATCATTTCCTTGTACTATCTTTGTGTTGCAATAGTTACTTGTTATGTTTCTGGTAATATGATCTCGTCATAATTTATCGCTTCTAGACTTGTTAAGTGTAAACCTTATTGATTTTGTTTATCTAGGTTTTTGAGTGTTTGTAACTTTTGGGTTATGTTCCTTCCACTAATTTGTGTTTCTTCCATTTCCAGTTGCTTGTTTATAGTTTTTGTATACTGTACTTCAAAAAATAGATTATAACATTATAGAGTTGTACTCGTGGGTCAAAGATGAAATCCTATTCTAAACCTTTGGGTATTCTTTTATTAAGTTTTTGAAAAAGTTACGTAATGTTCAATCTTGAGTCGGTCTAATGATGAAAATAATGTAACCATTGTAATATGTGATGATAAGGAATCTGTATATAAAAATGAAACTCTCGATAAAGGAGAAAGAGTCTTTTTCTATTTCTATGTAACTTTATTTGCTAGACTAAGTATCCGATTACCCTTAAGTTCTTTTGAAAAATAAGTATTATCCATGATGAATGTTGTACCATCTCAACATCATCCCAACAATTGGATTTTTGTCAGAGTTTTCGATATATTTTATTCTCATATAAGAATTGAACTGATTGCACATATTTTTCTTTTTTGAGTTTAAAACCAAATAGTAAAACTTCTTAGATTTTAGTAAAAGGAGTAGATGGCCGAGATTTACTAACCCATTTCAATTGTCCTATAAGAATTTTAAAGGTGTAAAGTTAGGACGCCTTTGCATATAACCCTTCAATTCTTTAGGGCTTCCCGTTGTACTAGAAGTCTGAGTCACACCCCTAACCCTATAAACAACTAGGATAGTTGGATGGCGATGAAGTGACTAACTACAAAAAGCTTAAAGAGATAGAAACCGTTTTCAAAATTACCAATTTATTATCACTTGAATGTCGTCCTCTAAAATTGTAATTACTTATAGGTACATTGGATAATTTACCTTGTACATCATATACTTCCTATATTTTATACATTTGTTTTTTAATCATCTTTTGAATCGATTCTCTTTTTGTTCAAAAAATCAAATGTCTGTATTAAGAAAAGAAATCACCTGTCAATTGAAAGAGGCAAAGGCTAAGGCAACCTCATCTGTCACAGTCAGTATCTCAGTTAAAGGTTGAGATGGAAGAAATAAAGAGTGCTTACGACAAATCCCTTTTACACACAAAATAGAAGATTTGAAGGTCCAGACCCAAGAGGAGAGTAGAAAATGCGAAGAGTAGAAAATATTTAAAGTTTTTTCAAAAAAAATCTTATTCATTATCTTTTAAAAATCATCCATCCATAAAATTCTTATATTAGCGAAACACTTTTATTAAAAAAATTATGAAAAAAAATTGATCTATTTATTTAAAAAATACTAATAAATTATATTTCTACGTAAATTGTCAAAAAATAGGCTGTTCAAAAAATTCATAAAATAAATTAAATATCTTTTTTACCAAGTATATATTTTAACTTTTTGTTGATTATTTTTGTCTCATCCTTAGATACATTGGAGTGGGAGAAGAAGAAGAAGTGCAAATATTTCACTTATTTGTTGAATCTCAAAGAAACCCCTCCTTTGATCCTTTATTACTATGGTTCGTTGGAGGTCCAGGTTGTTCTGCCCTATCGGCCTTCTTTTTTGAAAATGGTAAATACTTTATTTATTTATTTAGTTGCTTTAAATAGAGTTTGAAAATGATAAATCTTTGATTAGATGTTTTTATTAAATAATTGCTCAAATAAAATATTAAAAATAAATATGATTAGATTTAGTTTAGTTTTAATTTAATATAAAATTTAAATTAAGTAATTCAATTTAAATTGGTATTTTTTTTTTTATTATAAAATAATTATTTTTTAATATTTTTTAAAATATTTTATAATAAATTTTATAAAATATATGTAACGAACCAAAAATAACTATTTTTACCTTTCGTAAATAAATTCAAAATATACTATTTTGTAGAAAGATATCCGAAATTATAAAATTTGCATAATAGCATAGTATAGCTTTCAAACAAAAATTAATTTATTTTACAATATTTGCATTACTAAAAAAAAAATCAATTTATAGAATACAAGTTCAACCTATTAGAATTATAGTCCTTTAAAAGATTCACCTGTAATAATATCTACTCTTATGTTAAGACATGATTATAGCAGTACAATAAAAACACAAACACAAACATAACTAATATAAACAAGATCACTTAAATATAAATCAGTTCAAGATATTTCAAACATACTTAATAATTTAATTTATCACCAATTCATAGAATCTACATAATCAAATTCACAATATAGACATTCTTCATATTCAGATATTTGTAAAAATCTAATGTATTAGACATACTCATCCAGATAATCATATAGAATCTTTGACCTTAGAGGCTAACACTTGTCATGTTTAATGGTCACCGGGTCATAGACCCTATCCATTCTGAGTCTTTTTCACCTTGGACCTCTATCTATCCCATTGTGGTGTCACATGACAAGTGATTTCCAAGCATCTATCAAATGGCAACAACCACTCTTGAATAATGCAAGTGAAACCTCCATCGACATCACACTAAATGGTACCCCTATCTACATGATTAAGATACCATTTGAAGTTTGGATACCTCATTTATCATAGGTCTCTTTAATTTCATATACATTAAAGTTATGCCAAATAATTCTCATTGATAACTATTTGACTTAAATATAACTATCACAGATAATTTACAGCATCCAAGAAAAACATAGATTCTTAGTCCATCATTTTACCTTGACCATTGTGCATTAATGTTCTCAAGCATTTCATTCTCATCAAGTGTTCACATATATACCATATTCATCGACAAAGGTATTTCTCAACCTTTCCTCTTTCCCAATAGTCTAAACTCAATATATACACTTGTATAAAATTCTCGATTCAAAACATCCACCAATCCCAACAACTTCTATAACATTATCCAGAAATAAGACCATAATCATTCATATAGTATAATCCCATATTAGTAACCATTTTGATTCCAAATGACAATTATTAATCTAGTATTTCATAATTCCTCAACATCTCATACAATTCAATGATAAGCATATATTACCTAATTTATTTTAATATGCAACAAATTATTGAGTTTCTATCATTTTTATTATTTATCTATATCTATAAATTTATTTTAGAACTTAACAAGTTTTTAAAATTCAGGTAGTTTTGCTCAAGCGGAATAACTCTCGTTCAAGCGGAACAATTCTCGCTTAAGTGAAAACCTTATAGAGAGCATCCTTAAAACTAAAGCATTTTCACTCAAGCGAAGAAATTTTCATTCAAACGAAGAAATTTTGCTCAAGCAAAGAAATTTTCACGCAAGCAAAAATGTTTCCGAAAGAAAACTTCAAGTTTGGTGTATTTTCGCTCAAACTAAAAATTCTCGCTCAAGCTAAAACACAATTTTCGCTTAAGTTAAAACGCACCTGACAACAAATCCTAAAAGTATTCGCTTGAGCAAAAATCACTCGCTCAAGTGAGAGTTCTTGCGTATGATGCAAGAGACCTCAAGAACCAAGATTAAAACCAAATTTCAAATCAAATAAAGTGATTCTAAGGTTCCTAAACATGTTTCATACAATTTCCACCGATCATTCATTTCAATTCAACATATATACAACATATTCTTCATCAATTTCACAAGAACCATTCAACATATCAACAAATCCCTAAATTTAAAAATGTTTAATCTAATTAACTTCCCTTACCTCCAATTCAACAACAACTTGTGAATCCAAAAGAATTGTAGGTGTTAAGAGTTATTGCAAGGATATAAAAACATAAAACATCCTAATTACCACCATTTCTAAACAAGAATTGACCAAGATTCTTTACCCAAATCCCCCAAATTAATCCCTAATGAAGAATCCAAACTTTTTTTTGATTGGAAAAAATTATCTAAACGTAGAATTAATCGATGCAAAACTTTCCTCTTATGATTTTTCTTCTATTATCCTCATATTCCAAAACAAATGAATAATGAAAAAGAATTTTAGGAAAAAGGGTTAAGAGGATTAAGAGAGTATTAGAAAAGATAAGAATATGCCAAAATCTGAAAAATGTGAAAATGAGAGGGTTTAAAAAACTATAAGTTTAAATATTCTCCCCTTCCTAATTTATTGATCTAAGACCCAAAAGTCTGATTGAACCTAAAACATTAAAATATATCTTATGATTTTTATATAACTATTTTTATATTTGTAATTTTAATTTTTTTAATAATTATAAATAAATTATATAATTTTATAATTAAAAATTATAATACAAAATTCTTATTTGATAAATATAAAATAATTTAATTATATTTAAATATAATATTACATATTTAAAGTTAATTAATAATTAAAAAATATAATATGAATATTTTGACTTCATTTATCATGATTGTATTATAAATTATTTATCATTTATATTTATAAGATAACAATTTATATTATAATTTTTAATTTTGACTGGTAATAATAAATAATTTACATGATTCTATTTTGATTCCATCTGAGAAATTTAAAAAAAATAATTATTTTTATAAATAATTTGAAATATTTTATAAAAAAATATATTATTTGAATATATAATTTTGAAAGAAATTAAAATTATAAAAACTTATAATAGGAATTTAATTATTTTAAAATAGATAATTTTAAAATTTATTTAAAAAAATAAAAATTTAAAATTATTAATATTTCTTGTCAAGATAAGATCCTTTAGTGATCTTAGTAATTAGTAAGAGTTTAAGATAATTATAAAGTTTGATGTAAATAAATAACTTTAATTCTAAATTTATTAACATCTATTAAATATATTTTGGACTCTAGATAGATATTTTGAGTTTCATATAATATTTACATTTTTAATCTAATAAGAAAAACTCCTAGTTAGTATAAGTAATTTATAGTTTTCATATAAATTATTAGATTTTTTTTTGGTTTGTTCGTCTATAATTTTTCTTGTTGCTATAGGATGATTTTATTTTTATAAGCCAAGTGTTTTTTTTTTCCTCAATCAATAAAAAGCATGTTTTAAATATATAGAGAATATTTATTTTTTAAAAAAGAAAAGTAACAATTTTACGAGAAATTTATGTTATTCTAAGATGATTCTATTTTTACAAGTTAAATTTTTTCTTTTGTGTCTTAATTAATAGAAAAGATATCTCAAATATCAAATATAATAAAGAATGTTTGTTTTTCAGAAAAGAAAATAATTCTTTTTATTAAGAACATTCAAGTCTTGACGCTCTACAAATCATAAAGAATTAACTTTCTAAGACCTCTATAAATTGGAAATTTTTTGTATGGCAACAAAGAAATTAATTGAATTACTTTACACATTCAAGTTTTATCACTTTATATTCAAGATTTGATTTGTTCTTAAGCTAACAATGTCTTATAGAAGATTACATTATTTTATGAGATTCATTTGTTAAATATTTTTCTTTAAGAAGTTATCTCACTGCAAAAAAAAGTTTTGTAACTTTCCTCTATCATCTCTAAGAGAAAAGTATTTTTGTGTACTTGTCTCTTAACTCAAGGGTAGTTAAGTGTTAAGTCAAGAGTGGCTTCGAGTGCTCGTATAAGTTAGACGTGATTAAACTTGTTATAATCAATTTGTTGATTAGTAAAACCTTTCAAGAATTCTTAAAGGAAAATAAAACATAACTTAATTGGAGTGAACTTGTATAAAAATAAGTATTTATTTGTTTATTACATATTTACTCAAATTTTTTTATCTTAATTTCTTTGAAAAAATTTTAAAAGAATTTGAAGCTCCATAATACATATTGTCTAACTATTATGTTGAATCATTTTTTTTTTTTTTCAAAATTACTTGTGAAAAACTAGAACTCTATTTAACCCTTCCCCTTTTTAAAATTCTCTTTTATTTCATTTCTTATTTATTAAATTTATGTCTTTTAGCTTATTATCAGTTATTGTGACATCTTTTCATCATAAAATGTTTTTCTTTAATAATTAAAAAAATATAGAAAATAAAAGATAAAAAATTTCACATATATCACTTTTTTTGAATAAGATTAACAAAAATAAGGAATAAAGGTTCAAAATAAAAAATTCTTAGACACTAGAGTAGTGTTTTTAAGTTCTTAATAATAAAATCATAATAAAACTTCAATTTCAATACAAAAAGATTAATCTTTTTGCCCCGATCTCACATATAATAAAATAAAGATAAAGGAAACCTAAGTTTCATTATCTAACACCTCTTTATCTTTATCGGAAACATGTTTACTTGTAAAAGTGTTAAGCAAAAGAAAAAACAAAACACAAAAAATTCAAATAGAAGAATAAGGAATATATCTCATACATGTTATAGACATATATAAGAAAAATAAGTGTAACTAAATACAGACAAATATCACTTGTATCAATACATATTCAATTACAAATTCATTCAATTGACTCAAATGCACTAATATCTTTATACTATTATCTTTAAATGCATATGGTACCATAACACATAACACGTGCATGCATATGAAATAGACTAAGAGTACGTAAATTGAGTCATAAAGACTTTCACAATTCATTCTCAATTAGAATAAATCTAACACGATCTAATCAAGATAGTATAGTTAGTCATGATTGTCGTTCACCTCACTCTTAGATAAAAGGTTCTCTATTTTAAAATCTCAAGGCTAAGGTAGAAGACCTTAAAAACTCTCCTTCATAGATCACATATATTCTCAAGAAAGTATGAATGAATGAATGAAGCATCTGCACACAAATACATTACTTATTATATATCTCAAATTATCAAGAATAATTTAGATTTCTACACTACAGTAATTATTTAGACTTCTCAAATAATCAAGTATAATTTGGATTTTTAATGTCCTAACCACTATTAAACTTATCAAAACATACAAATTACTCACAAACATATCAAAACTCTTATTATCATAACTCATAAACCTCTCAAAACAAAACACAAATTCTTATTCCACAATATCTCATTCATATAAAAATATATCAAAATATACATTTTTATATAGACACACATAAGATTTACACATAAAATTATTCCACAATATCTAATTCATATAAAAATATATCAAAATATACGTTTTTATATAGACACACATAAGATTTACACATAAAAGTTACTACATCTCATTTATCGACCACCATAGGTTCAAAGGGTAATCTTTTCCACTTATAAGATCATGATTCATCCCGATTTAATACAATTCTCATATTAATATATCCCAAAACTAAATTCAAACTCCACAATTCTAATAAGCATTAATTATATATATATATATATATATATATATATATATATATAAAAATAGGATATAAAGATCTAAAAATAATATAAATAAATATGAATTAATAATTAAATTATAATTTATCAAAATTATTATATTAACAAAATTTAATTAAAAATTTAGAATTACTTCGAAATAAAATAAATATGTTATAATTTATTTTTAATATTATATTAAAAAAATAAGTTTCTTCTCTATCAAATATATGATTTTAATTCTTAAATATTAAATTTAAAAAATTAAAAAATAATTTTAAAAAATATATTTTAATTCTTTAAATTTGATATTTAAAGATTAAAATCATATTTTTTTAATTTTGAAAAAATAAAATAAATATTTTTAATTGTGGAGACAAAAGTAGAATTATTCTTTTAAGGACTAAAAATATATTAATTTGTATTAAATTTTTACTATGAAAATGCAAAATAAAAATAAAAATGTTTTTAAGTTGGATTGGATTGGTTGTGTATTGACTTGTTGTAGGGCCTTTAATAATGAGTGGTGATTACAGTGGAAACCTTCCAAAACTGGAGTTGAACCCATATGGGTGGTCACAGACATTGAATATCATATTCATAGACATGCCAGTAGGCACAGGATTTTCATACTCAGAAACGCAAGAAGGGTATTACAGTAGTGACATGTTGTGGGTGGAGCATTCTTATCAATTTCTACAAAAGGTCTACCCTTCTTCTCAACCTCTATAATTTCCACTTTCATTCTCATTTTAATTACATATTTTATTTCTAAATTATTATCATTCCCAAATTTTATAACTTCAAGTGTTTTCTTTTTCATATTTTAGTGGGTTAAAGAGTTCAATCGGTAGTGGGTTTTCATACTTCATAACAATTTTGATTGATTATGAGTATGCAGTGGTTTATTGATCATCCAAAGTTTAGCACAAATCCATTTTACATTGGTGGTGGGTCATATTCAGGAATAACTACAGGACCTCTTGTTCAAAAAGTATATGAAGGTAATTACCATACAACAAACAATGTCAATTCATTTCATAATAACTTAAATTTTCCTTATAACCTAAATGTTATCATTTGTTGCTAAGAATTTCTTAAATGTGCTTCCTCCAAGAGCAGGTTATAAAGCAAGACAGAAGCCACTCATGAACATCAAGGTACAAAAGAACACAAACTAACCTTGCTTAGAGTATTTTTTGTTTTTGTTTTGCTAAATATTTTATATTCTACAATATATCTGAATTGATTATCCATCACTTTTTACCATCATTAGGGTTATATACTTGCGAGCCCAGGTGTTGATCTACAGTTTCAAGACCTAAACACAAAAGTTTTATTTGCATACCAAAGGAGTCTTATTTCAGAAGCACTCTATAAGGTTATTTCTCATCTTTGTCTAGTCAATGCACTTGACATTTCTATATAATATTCATTTCTATCAGTAACATAACAGAATACCAAAAAACTTGAAAACATTTTTGCAGTCTATGAAAGAAAATTGTAACGGTGATTATGTAAACATTGATCCTCAAAACACAAAGTGCGTCTCGGATTATGAAACTTATTCTGAGGTTAGTATTAATTCGTCACTTTTAGATGTGTACATTTTTATTACTCATTAAAGAAATGTTTTTATATAAGTTTTTTGTAAGTTAAAATAAGTTAATGCATGAACTAAATTATTTAAAAATACTTTGGTAGAATTTTGTTCTAAAGTTTATGTGATTTTCTACTTAACATGCATAAAATGTATTTAATAATGGATTGATTTGCAGTTAGTTCGCTACATAAATGAGCAACAGATTTTGGAACCACTATGTATTACTACACCTGGTATGAATAAAGAAATCCTACAAGAAGTTCAAGAGCCTCCAACATTTTGGTGTAGAGTTGAGTAAATTCTTCTCTCTTTAAACTTGTTTGTGACTCAAGAATTACAAGACTCTTTGAAAAATCACAAATGGATAAGTCTCATTTTATATTTAATAAATATTACTTACGATTTTATAGTTTTTAAATGTTTATACTAATAATAAAGAATGTGGCTTTAAGGATTTGGATTATTCATTTGCAAACTATTTTTAATCTCAGTTAGTTAACATGAAGTTGTGAACTGTGTGTTTAGAGCTATTATCACATCCTGGTTGACGCATGGGCAAATGATGAAAATGTGAGGACTGCCCTTCACGTAAGAGAGGTAATGCTGCATTGGATCATTCATTTAAATCAATTAATTATATTTTAAGGTTACTTAATGAACTTAATTAATCAAAGTTGTTATATATATATATATATATATATTCAAATATTCAACAATGCTTTTTCACAGGCAACTAAAGAGGAATACCTGAGATGCAACAGGACAATAGCATACACCAAAACTTGGTTAAACACAGTAGAATATTATCGAAATCTCACTGATGCCAACCTCGAAGCTCTTGTTTACTGGTAATTAACTCTTAATTAACTTTCACACCGTTTGATCCATATATCTATTAACTAAATCTAAATAAATTATAAAAAGTGATTATAAATTTAACTCACCAAAAATTTTATAAATTAATTGTAGAAAAATAATTTTAATATTTTAAAGAAATGTTTATGATTAATTGCAGTAGTGATCTTGATATGAGTATTCCACACCTGGGTACACAATATTGGATTAATTCATTCAATATGAGCATTCGTGACAAATGGCGTGCATGGTTCGTTGATGGTCAAGTTGCTGGGTATTTAACTTTTCATTTTCAATTTTCTCCCTCTTTCTTTGAATATTATATTTTTTACTTTATAAATTACTTTTCCAACTTCTCATTATTTATTATTCTCTCTGTTTATAATACTCAAATTAAAAGACATGTTATTTTTTATAAGACTCCACTTAGGATATCTCTTACCTTAACTAGTTCAAAACTAGAATACTACCTAATTAAGAAAGAGAGACATTATATTAACATAAAATTACAAGAGAAAAGAGTATAAGTAATAAGAATGATTTAGAAAAATATAAGTTTAGGATAAATTTATTATTATAAAATATTTTTTTTTCTTAATTTTAATGAATTAGATAATTGAGTTTGATAAATAGAAATGGAGGAGGAAGTATAAAATAATAGGTTTTAACTTTAAAGTTAAAAAAATTGTCTTGAAATTAATAGAGAAAAGAAAAATAGAAAGAGAGAGAAATTAGTTTGAAAAAAAAAAATGAAGAAAGTGAGATAAGAAAGAAGAATGTAACAACATAAAAATCATTCATAAAATAATATAAAGCTTAGCAAAATAATTTTTTATAAATAATATAATATTATATATTAATATCAATTCCTAGCTAGTATTATAAATTTTTTATATAAAATTATATATATATATATATATATATAATATATTTCTAACTCCCACATTTTCTAGAATATTTTTATAATATAGATATGTTTTAATTTTTTATAAAATCATCTTCTTTCTTTCGTACCATAAATACGATAATTATAATTAAATTAACAAATAAGAAAAGTGATAAATTAATTATTAAAAAATAATAATAGTTCAATAATATTATTCTTCGTATGTAAATAATTCATATTTAAACATTTTTATCATGTACTCCATATTATATATTCATCACACCATTGTTTAGTATTACAAATTTATTGCATTATATTTAACATCACACATTCGTTACTTCATACCATAAACATTTTTAAGAAACATTTGATTATTATGCTTAAATTTTAAAAATTAACATATCTGTATATTTTATTATGTGATATTACTCTATACAGCCAATTTGAATATCATTTCGATCACTCAATGATTATTTATAACCCTTTTCATCCTAACATTTTTTTTATACCTTAGACATAGATAGCAATAATCCTTCTATCAACTATTCACCACCTGATTTCGTAGTTTGCTTGTGAAGTTTGGGATCTCATTATTTTGCTTCTAATATAGCTATAACATATATCTTTGCACCTCCCTAAAACCAAACAACATATAACTAATTTTAGGTATCAATCCTAACGGTTCAAATCAACCACACATTTGTAAATGCCTCATTTCAGCAAGACACTTTTAGAATTAATTCTCTCTCCTCTTAATATTCTTACTTGAGTGAGTTTCTCTCGTCTGAGAGAGAAATCAAGCTAAGACTATGCTTTCTCCTTTAGAGGTATTTTGCCTTGAGTGACATACTTCTCACTTAAACAAGAAGGTCATCATCTTAACTCTCACTTAAACGACAACTTGTCACTTGAGTAAGCCATTATCATAAAATACCATCTCTTCCAACGCTAAGTGAAAAACTCATCGCTTGAACGATAGAAGCTCAAAATAGTAAAATAAGGTTGAAATACAAAATTTTCCAAACATGTGATAACTCATCTTCATAACTCATACATTAAATATAGTCATTATTTCCACAACAAAATATATAAGTTTTTTATAAAAAGATACTCTTGACAATCCCTTACAAATCAAAGGAATATACTTTCGAGTCATATAATAGCTTTAAAACTTATAAACTTTCAAAATTAATGTAAAATCATATTTTCATATTCAAAAGGAAGAGTTTGTATAGTATATTTTCATATACTATACAGACTCTTTCGAAAAATTATATGAAATCTTTAATCTTAAGGACTAACACTTGCTCAAAAATCATAAAAATCACAAATCTGACCACTCGGTCAAAAACCAGCCACACACGGTCAGAATGGTCTCACTCGGTCAAGATGGATTTTGAGACAAAATCTCTCGGTCAAGAAAGAATGGGAGATCAGAAATGATGAATGAATGTTACTGTAAAATTTTTGGTGCAAAAAAGTTGAAAGAAAAATGAAGTTGACCGAGCAAAACTAAAACTGGTGCATGTGTGGTGCCAAAAGTGGTATGACTCTCGGTTAGAAGCTAATCTACACAAAAATGTCTCGGTCAAGAACTTAACACAGGCTATAAAACATATGGTTGACTAAGTGAAATGCAATTATTTTTGAGTTTTGAGTTTTAGAAATGATAGATGACCGAATGGAGATGATTTTGGTGCGCGTGGCTCAAATCCTGACCGTGGTGAATAGTATCACTCGGTTAGAATTCAAAAACAGTGGTAAATGCAATGTATGATCAATGGAATGAATGCACTAATGAATATTTATATATTTTCCAGTATTTTCCAAGGGGTTTGGGGTGCAAGAAAATTAAAATGGAATTTCAAAGCAAAGTAAGCTAATCTACACTACCTAGTGCATGAAATCATATCTAAATTAATGTCTAAACTGAACTAACCCTAAAATAAAATCCTAAATCATCTAAGGACAGATTAAAACAATAAAGGAAAGCATTTAAATCTACCTAACAAGGATGCAATTGAATTAGAATTAAGTTGAAAGTGCTACAATCTTCACAAAGCTTAAGTCATGGGTGAATCCCAATTAACTCACCCCTCAAAAGACATTTGAGTGACCTAAACCTTAATCCAATTGAAAGAAACCTTTCCTCCCTAATTAAAATTCAATTACAGCCAAGTTCAAAGCAATTAAAGTTTCGGAATTCACAAAATTTCTACACTGCAAGGCATGAAAATTAAAGAAATCATGAACTCAAATCAAGGAAAATGACTTCGGTGCCCTAGCCAATCCTAAGGTTTGTGATTCTTGACATTGTAAAGGCTTATCAACCGATTAAACCCTTACCATAAACTGCACAAAAATGCTTACAAGCTTCAACCTCCAACCGGTAGGTTTCCACAAGTTAAACCAAGTCAAGAACACAAAACAAGGCATTGTGAAACATGCGTCATCAATTTCCCTAATCTTTGTTCAATAAAACCTAACCTAAAGCATCAAATCATTAAAGAAAAACAATAAAGCATGGTAGACAAAGAGAAAACAGGTCCAAATCAACAAGAATAATGGCGGAATTCAATGGAAACATAGATGGAAATGAGAGAAGAATGCATTGGAATGAAGAAACCCATGGTGCGCACTTGGAGTATTGAGAGAAAACGTTTGGAATGACTCAGATCTGAATTAAGCTTCATGAACCACGTTTTTTTTACATTCAGAAAAGTTATTTATACTTAAGACTAGTGTACAATTAATTATTACAAGGAAATCACCGTAGGTTATCCAAATACTTTAGAGAAACTTCAAGAGACGCATTATTCTCACTTCAGTGCAGTAGCGTACAATTGAAACACGTGCAATTTACTCGTTTCTTGTCCAAATTGAGCGCTTCAAATTCCCTCTGAAAGATACATGTCTTAGCTTCAAAAAGCCACCGTTCTCATTGAATTTGGAGATCTGGCGAGCAATTAATTTACTGAAGTATGTTAGCTGGGCCGGCCTAGCCTGGTGAACCCACTTCAATAATTTATGGAAAATTCAATTTAAGTCCAAATTAAGTGATTCAAAGGCTTGATTAAAGTCCAATAAGTCAGCTAATCAATAAATCAAGTCTCATCTAATTTGGAGTCCAATTGAGTTCTGTAGCTTAATTTAGGTGCTGATGACGCGTGGGACGCGTGAGCTGCACTTGTGCCAACTTCAAATGTGTGTGGTGAATGCAATTGTGGTCCAAATCATACGCTTCAAATTTTTTCTGAAAGCTGCACATGTCTATTTTCATTTGCATATAGAATCATGATTTTTGGATCTTTGTAGAAATTATGATAAATAAAACAGTGGACCTATGTCAGTACCCGTTTACAATAAAACAATGCTAATTTACTATTTTTATACAAAGTTTTGTGTTAAGGCTTCTAAAGGCCCAATAATACAAATTATACTTAATTAAGCTTTGTTAATACATTATAAACATTAACATAACATTATTAGACAATATAAATATGATAAATATTTGTCTCATCACCAATCTACGTAAGTGGAATAATATTGAAGTCTGGATATCCCATAATGAAATATCTAGAATTCCATATGTACACTAAAACTATACAAAATAGTACTTCGTTGTAGTTATTTGGTTCAAATACAACCATCACATATTTAATCATACATAACATTCATACAGTCCAGTTTAAAAGATTATAATCCAGTTTACAATCCATCCCAATCTCTTAGGTGCACAACCATCTCAAACACACAACCATCTTAGGCACACAACCATCTTAAGTACACAACCATCTTAGGTACAAGATCATCTTATCTCAGACACGTAGCCATCACAATCTTATTGGTACCACAACCATATAATTTTCACAATTTTCATGACCTCAATCACAACTCACAAACATAATTTCTATCATCATAATAAATTCTATCTCATTTTAAGCGTCATCACAAGTCACATTTCATCTCAATAATTCATCATACAATGTTCTCATATCATGCATTATAAAATCTCACAACACATACTCAACAATTTAATTATACAACAATTCTCAAATCACAATTTATCATATTCCATACATACAAATTCCTTAAATTCAATTTAGAATATAAATAGTTTTCTAGAAATAGTGTATTTTTTCTCAAGCGAAAATAATCCCAAGAGCAGTGTCTCTAGTTTGGCACTTTTCACTCAAGCGGAAGAATTCTCGCTTGAGCGAGAGAGCTCGCCACTCAAGCAAAAATAATCCCAAGAGTTACTGGAAGATTTTCACTTAAGCGAGATTTCATCACTTAATCGAAAATACTCTCGGGAGCACATCCAAGAGTTGTCGCTTGAGGGAAAATTGGTCGCTCAAGTAATGATTTGTTGTGTGCCAAGTAAGAAACCACGAAAACTCACTTTTCAACACTCAATCTACATTCCACACATAGGATTTTTGCACAATATACATCAATAATTCAATAATATCTAGTTTCTTCACACTAATCGCACTTCCACATATACAAGAATAGTTTTATCAATCACTTGACATGCAAGAAAGTTCAATTAACTTCCCTTACCTTTAATCTAAATTTAAGATGAATCTAAATATTTTACTTGGTTCTACAATATCGTAATCACAAAATCATCTAAATTACCATAAATTTAGACTAAGAATTGTCAAGAACTTAATAGGAATCAAAATCATTAATCAAGATTTAACCAAAAACTTTCAAGAATTAGGAAAACTAAAACTTAACCTAATTAGAAATTTTAATTAGATAAAAACATTTCTCACTTGAAGATCTTTCTCCTAATTCCTTTGAATATTTAATCGAATAAGAAATGGATAACAAATTGATAAAAAATCTTGAAAAGAATGAATAAAAATTGAGAAATACTTAAGAGAAAATTAAAAAGTGATTAAAGAAAAAAAAAATGAAGAAGAATAATTTTTCTAAAAAGTGAGCAAGAAAAAAGAAAAGAAACTTTTTTTCTTATTTATACTTTCTACTTTAAGTCAAAGGTCTAATATCAAAAGTCTGCCACATACAAAATATTATCAGATAGTTTCTCTTAATAAGTTTAAGCAATATTATACTGTAATACCAATGGCAAAACGGATTGTTATAGTTAAAAAAAATTAATATACATATCATTACAAGTTTATTTCTATTTGTAAATTCTGTAATAATTATTTCACAGGTACACAGAAATCTATAAAATGAAAGAAGATCACTTCTTTACATATGCGATAGTGAAGGCAAGTACACCCTAAGTTTTAAGATTAATTAGTTCTTTAATTTCTCTTCAGAATTTTGATTATGTGCTTTCTCATTCTAATGTAATGCAGGGTGCTGGACATGTGGCACAAACATTTAAACCCAAGGAAGTTTACCATTTGATCAATAGATGGTTTTCATTTTCTCTTATCTAATAAGATTATGTTTATTTATTTCTATTTATCTATGCATAAAATGTTTAAGATATATATATATATATTTTTTTTTTTTTTTCTTTCTTTATGTCTCTCCCAAATAATCATTTTTATAATTTATAAAATTGAGAGATAGTTATAATAGTAAAACGTCAATTATTTAACTTGTTCGACCAAAAAAAAAAATTTCATGTTTACTCAATAACTTTATTTGTTCAATTCAATGTTGAAAGATAATTCATCTACACTAAAATAATATTAAAATAATATTACGTTGATTAAAAAAATAAATTAACTACAATTTTTTTTAACAAATTAAAAAAATTAGAAATTGACTCAATAGTGGATGAAAATGTGAACAAATTTAAACTTTGAAAAAAAGTTAAAAAAATTAAAATTTATATAGACAATAATGAGACATGTATCTTGGATCAAGTTAATTGACTTCATAACTTAATAACAACAACTTATAGTAACTAAAAAAAACTAAAGACACAAAACTTATAATACAACAAAGCATAGCAAGAATACAAAGACCACAAAACACTTATAAAACCACATAACACTTAAACCACAAATGTTTATCACACAATTATAGTACACACAAAAACATGGTAAACACTCATGACACACTAACTAAATGGATCAACCTGGCTTTAATACCACTAAATGTAACACCCTTTTATCCTAAAACGTTTTTAATTAATAATGCAAAAAATAAAATGTAAAAGATTTCACATGTATTTTACTTCATAAATAAAAACTTACAAAAAGTAAGGACATATTTTACTATGAATAATATTGTTTACTATAACGACGGTGGCAGACCATGAATCAGTACACTAGGTAAGTTTCCAGTCAGGAGAGGTAGGTCAGTAAAAAACACTTTTAAATACCAAGTCTTTCTTAATCAGAACTTTCCTAGACATGCACTCTCACTATCTTATTGTTTATCTAATAACAATAATATATCTTTTCATATGTGGAAAATAAAATAAAATATTATTAGACATTGAAATAACCTTTATAAGTTCTTAATGATAAAACTATAATAAATTTCAAATCATCTGCTTCAAAATAAATAATTTCTTTATGCTCCGACGTCACACCTAATTAGAGCCTCCCTCGAAATCAAGGCATAGAAAACCTATGCTTCATCAACCAACTCCTCTTTGTCCTCATCAAAGTTATGTTCACCTATAAGAATGTTTAACCCAAACAAAAATACCAATAACACAAACAGAATAATGATGAATATATCTCACATATGTTATAGATACATATAAGAAAATAGGCAGAACTAAAAACACACACATATCATATGCACCAATACACACTTAGTCACAAGCTCACTGCATTAACTCAAATGCATTAATGCTCTTATACTCTTATCTCTAAATGCATGTGGCACCATCGCACGAAACACACATATGAGTAGTCCAAAAGTACATGAATAGGATCAAAAGACCTTCACAATCCACTCTCACCAGAACGAGTATAACAAGAACCAGTCAGAATAGTATAGTTGGCCATTGTGGCCCCTCATTTCAACTCTTAAATGAGAGATTCCCTACTCTAAAATCCCCAAGGTCAAGGTAGAAGATTATAGAGAACATCTTTCATAGATCGCATCTACCCCTAAGAAAGTATGGATGAATGAAATATGTACACGCTAATGCATCATACGTAAATGCATAAGTCATCACATATCTCAAATGACTAAGCATAACTTGAAATTTCACACTATTAAGCTTGTACTTAAACTTCTCAAATGATAAAGTATAACTTGAAATTTTACACCACTAAACCTCCGCGTAGACTTCTTATACAAATAACTCTCAAACATATCAAGAACTCTTATCATGAGCATCTTAAAACTGAACCCAACTAAACATATGTGTGTGTGTGTATTTGTGTGTTTATTTAACTAAATAGTGAGATTTCAAAATGAGTAATTTATCTTTATGTAACGAACTAATTAATACAATTTTCTAACTACAACAAGATATTAACTCACTAATTAAATTACAATGATAATGAAAATATAAAATGAAACAAAACATGTAATGTTCACAATAATAGTTTTCTGTTTATTACATGATATAGTAACAGTCATCAAATCTCATTATACAATTCAGCATATATCACAATATTAAATTTCTCTTCTCAACACCTCTAGACTTACTATTTATCTCTACCTATATAATTGTTTACTCCTTTGTCAAGACACAATTATCGTAGTATCAATAATTCTACAAATACAACACAAAAAAGGTAAGCTACTGTGGATAAAATCTAATATAATAAAATTAACAGTCACATTCTTATTATTGCAGTTAATCCGTTAATTATGTTGAAATTAATCAAGTCATATTCTTATTATTGCAGTTAATCCGTTATTATGTTGAAATTAATTAAATAATTATAGTAAAGTGTTCACTTACACACAATCATTACATTCAATCATTCACATCTATCTAAGAATATTATATAGACTCTTTCGGAAAATTATATGAAATTTTTTACCTTTGACGCTAACACCTTCTCATCCTTTCTAGCTATCGGGTCATAGATCAATCCTAAGAATCTTTTTTACGTCAAGTTTGTTTTGGTTTATCCTCATTCTGACAATCGCACCTCAGGATAATTCTTACACAAAAATCAAAGAACGAATGACTCTTCCTACCCAATGATAAGTGAATTTGAAACTTGTATCATCTTCTCACTAGATGGTACCCCTATCTACATAATTAGAATACCATTGAAATTTGGATACCCATTATATTATCTTCATATGTACACTAAGCTTATACCAAATGGTACCCCCTGAGGTAACTACCTAGATCACACAAAAAAAACACATAAATCATTTATCATACATAACAAATCACACAATTCATTCTCACCAGCATATAGCCTAACACACAACCTATCTCAATCTCATTGGTACACGGTCATCTCAATCCATTGGTACACAACCATCTCAAAATACAACACAATTATCACAACATTTCATTCATATCATAATTTATCATCACATATATTAAATATATCTGTTCACATGTATATACATATAAGATTTACACATAAAAAAATATTATTAAATCTCTTGAATTTTGCAGAATATTTTTTCACTTTGTTTTATTCTTTTATGACCATTATCAATTGTAAAATTGATATTTAATATTATATTTAACCAATTAACTCAATTTTTTTTAAATTAACGCAATTATCTACAACTTTTATTTTAACATCAAGATTTGTTTTAATCATTTACTATGCCTAAATTAAAGAAAAATACAAACTTTTATTCTCATATTGGCAACATAACCTTTAATTACTAAAAATATCATATCTTGAGTTATAAAAATTATTTTTGCGTGAAATCAATGTCATTAGTTAACTAACATCTAAGACTATAACTTTGATGCAGATCATCTTTCCGAATTCATAACGAAAATTGTAATCTCGAAGAAAAATAACTTTGAATTCAATCTAATATAATTCTCATATATATCTTAATAATAAATTTAAACCCAAATCTTAACTAGCACAATTTTCATAAATAGAAAAGATAATAGATCAATAATTAAATTATAATCCATCAAAATTATTTATTCATCAAATACTTATAATATAAGAAAATAATTAATTAATTTTCTTTATTTCTAATTCAAACTTTATTCTACACTATCATAAACACAAAATTATTTATTTTATTATAAATTTAGATAAAAAATTAATAAAATTGACTAAGAAGAATCCCTAAAATGTTCTAAAAATCAGAAGAAACTAAACTTACTTAAAAAGAAAATTAATTTATTTTTCATACTCTTTTATTTAATTTCTTGAATTTTTAAATAAATAAAAATTAAATAATTTTTTTTTTGAAAAATTAAAAGAAATTTAAGAAAAATTAGAAAAATTTTAGAATTTAAAAAAATAAGGAAAAAATTTCTATTTATACTCCTTTACTGTTCCTAGAAAATTTTACCTAAACCCCACTCAATAAACATCTAACCCTACCTTTCCATGCTTCTGTTAGTATAAATATACCTATAGTTATCTTCTTTTGCTCTCACAAAACTTCAGCATCTCTCACACGGGTGAGTTTCCATTGCCCACTCATTTTCATTTTCTACTTTTCTTGTTATTTTCTGCAATTTCTCCTTCTTCAAAACGATAAATAACAAATAAAATTAATTAATTATTTACTTCTAGATTCCACAGAGACACTAACTTTTCCATTTAGAATTTTATCTATATCTAGGATTTATATTTCGAATAATTGTTGAGAGAATATAAGTTAAGAAGTTAATGGGTAGGGAAAATGAAAGTGTGAATGTTGCAGGGAAAATGAGTTTGAGATATGGCGGTGTGGTCTTAGTTGTTTTAGTGCTTCTGCCACTCATCGCTTCTGCAGCTTCCATTGTGAAGAACCTTCCCGGTTATGAGGGTGATCTTCCATTCAAACTTGAAACTGGGTCAGTCTTCTTTCTTTTTCTCATCTTATTTCTCCTTCATCATCATTTCGATTAAAATACTGTGTTTAGATTTCTGCATAATCTTAATATTAAAACTGATACATTGACAATTGTTGTATAACATATTTATATCTGTCATCTTATGTATGTACATATGTATGTAAGATAAATCTTGTTTAAACTTGATATCATATGATTTCAAAACTTCTTATTTATCTTATATGTATATTTATGAAAACATGATAAGAAAATGAGAAGTTTTTTAAAAATAATATTATTTTAATATTTTATTATAGAATTATATTTTGTTAAAATTTAATTATAATATTAAATTTATTTTTTAGATTTTTTTTAAAGATAATATTATTTTTATATTTTATTATAAAATTATATTTTATTAAAATTTAATTATAAGATTGAATTTATTTTTTAAGTTTTTTTTAAAATAATGTTATTTTAATATTAATTTATAAAATTTAATTAACTAAATTTATTTTTTAATTTTATACATATTTTTTTAATATAAAAAAGTAAAAATAAAAAATTTATATATTAATTTTATTATTTTATATATAAATGTTATTTAAATTTTAAAATTAAAATTAATTTTTTATTTTTTTATTTTTTTATATTAAAAAATATATATATAAAATTAAGAAATAGATTTAGGATTATAATTAAATTTTATTAATGTACAATTATTTAATAAATATTAAAATATATTATTTTAAAAAAAAAAATTGATAAAAAATTTAAAAATTAAATTTAGTGTTGTAATTAAATTTAAATAAAGTATAATTCAATAATAAAATATTAAAATAATATTATTTTAAAAAAATTTTAAGAAAATTATGTTATAATTTTTAATTATAAAATTATATAATTTATTTATAAATATAAAAAATTAAAGTTTATAATTTAATGAATTGAGATAATGATTAATCGTTTGCTTCAATTATTAATGATGGAACCACATTTATTGTGATGACCCACTTGAATTTATCGTTTAATAGTGTTTGAGATGATATATCTTACAAGCAATTATTTAATATTTTCATAAACACCATGCCAATTAAATTAAATTTCGTCCAATGCTTTCACGTGGTGCCATGCAGAGTTGACTTCACAGTATAGAGCTGTCTCAAATTTAATATATAATATTTAATTTATATTTTGAATCCCTAAAATTTTACTTCAAATTTTCAACTTAAAACTTTTCATCAAACTCCATCACAGGGATGTCTTTGTGTCCATTTTCCTTTGTTTTGTTGAATGTTCATATATACAATATAATTATCAAAGGCTAGGTAATAATAAGTTTATAATTAAAAAATATTACAATAATATTAATACAAGAATTCATTTGACAATGTTTGACTCAATTATTCGATTAATATAATAATAAATAACAGATAAAAAATAAGAAAATAATGAAACAGAGAAATACTGAATTCAAAATTTAAAAATTTAAATGAATTTAATAAAAGATATTTTTAATAATATATTAAATAAAATTTTTATTAATAATTATGATTTTCTAATTAACTAAAAATTAATAATTTTAATTATAATAAAAATTTCATTATTATTATAACCTATTTAAAAAATATTATTAAAATAATATTTAGGATGAATTTGGTTTAAAGAATAAATTTGATAGAGTAAAAAATAAAAGAAATAGAAAAAAGAGGATGAAAATAAATAGAAAAAAAATATTATTTATTATTAATAATTTTTTTAATTTTTTAAATATTTTTTAATTTATTATTATTATTATTATTATTATAATATATAAAATATATTAATATTTTAATATATAATTAATTAATATATTTTTTTTAAATAACTACTTTTAGTTTTATTTATTATTATAATAAATTTAAAATTATTTATAATAATTTCTTCACAAATATTTTTAAATAGAGAAAAAAAGAAATAAAGAAATTAATTTGCTTTAAAATTTGCACGTCTTCGCTTATCAATAGTACTTCCTTGGAAATAAACAAATGCTTAGTCTTGTAAAAAATTTTAACATACTAAATAAATATTTACATATTATATACTATGATTATAAAATAAATCCTTATACAACATAGTATATATATTACTAAATTTTCACCCCCAAATCAAACTGGTACTTGTTGCTGCACCAGGGGCTATTGTGCCAGGTGCTAAAGCGTGGGTATTTTGTATCTATTGAGTAAAGATTGGCTATAATTGTATAACGGTATCTGAAAACATATATTGAGAGTGCCTTAAAGCGCTCGTGGTATTATTATGAATATACAAACCAAAACTGTGAAAACCTACAAATATACATACCCAGTTAAGATGTGATATGATTGCATCACTGATGTTTATGGACACGATCTAATAGATGATTGTATCGAATAGTCAGATCATAATCTCTTACCATAAAATTAGCTGCATGCCCAGCAGCACCGACTATGAGAAATCCACCAATCCACACGATGTGTAAACAATGACAGTTGTGTACCATAGTCAGTAGCTAGGTATGGATAAGGAGACATAGAATACATATGGTGAGCTACAACAATGGTCATAGAGCCTAACATAGCTAGATTAATAGATAATTGAGCATGCCATGACGTTGTTAGGATCTCATATAGACCTTTATGACCTTGGCATGTAAATGGACCTTTATGTGCCTCTAAAATGTCTTTTATACTGTTATCAATACCCCAGTTGGTCCTATACATGTGACCCGCTATCAAGAAAAGAATTGCAATAGCTAAATGATGGTGTATAATATCTGTCAGCCATAGACCTCCAGTTACCGGATCTAATCCTCCACGAAAAGTAAGAAATTCTCCCTATTTTGACCAATTCAAGGTGAAAAATGGGGTTGCTTCCTCGGCAAAACTCGGATAAAGTTGAGCCAAAAAATCTCGATTTAGGATAAATTCATGATGAGGAAGTGGTATCTCTTTGGGATCTACTGCAGCATTTAGAAATTGGTAAAGATACATGTATTTGATGTCCTGCCCAAGAAGAGACCCCAACCCTAAGACACCTGTCAAATTTTTTGAGATTTTTGATAAAGAAAATAAATAACAATTAGAAATAAAATCTTTTTAGAAATTTTATTAAAGATAATAAAAAAAATTAAAAGAATAAAGATAAATAAAAGATAAAAGATAAAGATAAAAGATAAAAAAAAAGATAAAAGAAAAAAAAATAAAGATAAAAAATAAAAGAAAAAAAGATAAAAAAAAAGATAAAAAAAATAAAAGAAAATAAATGTATTGGAATTAAATTTCATCAATTTCTCTTTTCAGTATTACTTCACTTATTTTTAGCCTTTAATCAATATGTTATTGAAGTTCACTATTACCTCCTAAGGACTTCCTTATCATAAGGTTTCTAAGAATAATTATTTTTCTAATTATTTTAATAATTACCTTGCATTAATTTCACTATCTTAACAAATATATTTAAATCTATTCTTAGCAATTAAATATATAGAATGTTTTAATTCAAATCAAATTTAAGATTTATTTTTCAATAAAATCCTAAATCATAAATTAATTGAGTTATCGTTCCTGATATTCCTAAAGCATTAAGAGTAGAAATAAAACATTAACTTTGAATAAAGTAAAAAAAAATAATAGAAAATTTATACAGAAAAATTTGATAAACTACATTTAATTCCAATACCGAGAAAATTAGTTACTCATAATCATGAGTAACCTTGTCATAAGAATAGATGGTGGCGGTGAAGAATAAATCGTGGAATCGTCTTCTAAGTTGATCTCAGATCTTCTCCCTCACTTTCTTGACGTTATTTCTCTTTCTAAAATTATCACCAAAATTTCTGTGTGTTTTTGTTTCATTCCTAAACTCTTCTTTTATAGCTACAAATTAGATTAAATCTTCTGTTGGCTTTGGATCTTGAAGAAAAACAGAAAAGCAGAAAGCCTTACTCTGTTATAAAATATTTTAAATATTTTTCAATATTTTTCAATATTTTTCTTGTGTTTCTAATAGCTACTCTAATAACTGCTACAGCAAAAAGATAAACACAAAATTTCTCCTTTTTGAAAGATTATTATTGTTTTAATTAAGATAAAATTGATAATTAAGTGGTAAATATATAACATATTTTACTAATATTTTTCACTTAACAGTATTATGCAATCATATAATCACAACTAATTTTGGGCACCAACCCTCATAGTTCAACTCGACCAATAATAAAATGCTAATTTTGGGTATTGACCCTTATAGCTCAACTCAGCTAATAACATAACGTTAATCTTAAGTATTAACCCTTACAATAACAACACATAGTTTGACCACAATAAAATGTTTGATTTCGTGTGTTAAACCTTCTAGCTTAGTTCAGCTAATAACATATAACTTAGTCACAATAAAATGTTGATTATAGGTACTAACCCTTACAATTTAGCTTAACCAATAACTCATGTTAATTTCAAGTATTAACCTTTCCATCTCAACTTAATCATTCAAGATATTAGCCCTTACAACTTAATTCGGTCAATACCTCAACAGGTCGGTCAAGTACACTATACACACACGACTTGGCCAACAATACAACAAGTTAGCCAAATTAGTTAACTTAAATAGAATCTAACATTTCTATAACATCATGTTCGACCTGGTTAACCCACCTATCAAGAACACCATCACTTTCACTAATTTAACAAATGAAATCATATTAGCCCAAAATTAGGTATAATCGGTTCTTGCAACTGTATTGTTTGAAAACATAACTCTCCTTATCACACACACTATCAACCATAAATTCATGGCTAATAGGTCAACCATATTAACCAAAATCGAGCATGTATAGTTCGTGCACTAAATAGATCAACCATCTTCCCAAATATTATTATTCGAAACATAACTTCTCCTATAGATAAGTTATCTTTTCAAGTATTCGTATTTGAAACGTAAATTCCCCTTACCAAGTAGTTTTTCTTCTTGAGGGCCCCTTCTCTAATACTCAAGCTCAGTCAACTAATTAAACAAGTTAGATTTTGTTTTCTCTCCTCAACTCCTTACTCTCATTCTCCTCCTCTGATGTTCTTCCCTTTTTATAGTTAATAAAATTCTTATTTTTTAGTTATTTTTATTTAAATTGGTGATAAAGAGAGGTTTTTTTATCCTTTTCCTTATCCTCTTATTTCTTATATGTAGGTGATTTATCTTTTATTTCTTACATTAAATGTCACATCTAATTTATCTCTTATCTTTTATATTAAATGTCTTATTAAGTTAGACTTATTTATTATTCGATAAGTGATCTTATTTAGTATGTCAAATTTTTTAATAAAAACAAACCAAATAATTTATTGAGATATTAAACATCTTATTTTAGAGAAAAATCACTAAATTTAATTTTTTTTAAAACAAAAATACATGTAAAGAAAAATCACTAAAATTAATTTTTTTAAAACAAAAATACATGTAAAAATAAATGTGAAATATAATTCTTTATTTTTTTAAAATTATTAAATTTATTTTATTATATTTTTCACACAATTATCGTTATTATGAAAAAGTTAAAAAAAATATATTGTAAAAATAAAAATACAGTAAAATAATTATTTTCTATGTCAACTTTAATAAAAAATATATTTTAGAAAAATTTAAATAATTTTAATTCTTTAAAAGATTAAAAAATTTAATCCTTTAACTTTTTTGTTTGTTTAAACCGACTTGAACCAATAACTGTATCGGGTTTGCTCTGAATTTTTCAATTTTTTTACACGTTCAAAAACAACATAATTTTTAGGAAGAATAAATCGAGTTTCAGAAGTATTTTCGATTGGATCGATTAAGCTATCGGTCCAAATTATCTTATCCAATGTTTCCTTTAAAATTATTTTAACAACAATATTAATTAATTTTTAAAAATGAAACAAATCTTACTTTAAGTTTTAAAAATATAAAAATATTATTCCTTATCTTTTAAAAATTATCCCTCCATAAATTTCTTAAAATTCTTATATTAGCGAAATTTTCTTATTAAAAAATTATGAGAAAAATGTATCTATTTATTAAAAAAATACTAATAATTATAATTTTACGTAAATGGTTAAAAAATAGCCAGTTCAAAAAATTCATAAAATAAATTAAACATCTTTGATTCAAGTATATATTTTAACTTTTTGTTAATTATTTTTGTTGCATGGTTAGATACATTGGAGTGGGAGAAGAAGAAGAAGTGCAAATATTTCACTTATTTGTTGAGTCTCAAAGAAACCCTTCCTTTGATCCTTTGTTATTATGGTTCGTTGGAGGTCCTGGTTGTTCTGCCATATCAGCCTTCATTTTAGAAAATGGTAAATAATTTATTTATTTAATTGCTTTAAATAAAGTTTAAAAAAAAAGTTATTTATTATTTTTTTCTTATAAAATAGTTACTTTTTTTTTTATATTTTTTAAAAATATTTTATAATAAAAATTTATAAAATATTTGTTGTAATTTTTTATATATAATATTAAATTTCTCTAATAGTTATAAATAAATGATATAATTTTATAATAAAAAATTATAATTCAAAGTTAATATTTAATAAATATAAAATAATTTAATTATATTTAAATATAATATTATATGTTTAGAGTTAATAAATAATTAATAAATATAATAGGAATATTTTGACTTGTAAATTATTTATATTTATTGAATATATTTTGAACTATGTTTTATTAAATTTTTTTTGTTTGTTCATTTAAAGTTCTTCGTATTATTCTAGGATATTCTAGGATGATTCTATTTTTAGAAGATAACTTTTTTTTTTCTTTTTTATATATATTAACCAATAGAAAATATATCTCAAATATAATAGGAAATGTTTATTCATCAAAATAAAAGAAATAATTTTAGTAAGAATGTTCAAGTTCTAATTCTCTAAAAATCATAAAGAATTAAAAAACATTCGATTGTATAAGATAAAATAAAAATGGTTGTCTAGTTAGTAATGACCAACTTTCTAAATCCTCTCCAAATTGGACTAAATTCCTCCGAAAAAAATTAATTAAAGTACTCTACACGTTCAAGGTTTATAACTTTATATTCAAGCTTTTATCTGTTTTTAAGCTAAGAATGTTTTATAGAAGATTATATTCTTTTGTGAGATTATTTTGTAAAACATTCTTCTTTAAGAAATTATCATTCTGGTAAAAAAAAGTTTTGTAACTTTTCTTTATCATCTTTAAGAGAATTTTTTTTATCTCTCTATAATTTTTTTAATATTTTTTTATAATCAAGAATAACTTTGTGTAGTTATCTTTTAATTTAAAAAATTCAAAAAGAATTAAGCGTTAAATCAAGAATGATTTGATGTGGTCGTATAAATTAAAAGTTATTAAATTTGTTGTAATCAATTTGTTTATTCGTGAAACCTTTTAAAAGTTTCTAAAAAAAAATATGATATAACTTAGTTGAAATGAACTGAACCTTTATAGAAATAATTGTTCATTTGTCTATTGCATATTTACTTAAATCCTTTTATCTTAATTCTTTTTTAAAATTTTAAAAGAATAAAAAGCTTCATAATACATATTATCTAACTACTACCCGTCCCCTTTCTAGATTTTCTTTTATTTCATTTCTTATTTATTAAATTTATGTCTCTTCTTTTTATATTCTCTCTTTGATTTAGTGTTAGTCAGACTTGGTTACAATTGACATCGTGACATCATTTCATAATAAAATATTTTTATTTAATAATTAAAAGAAATAAAATGTAAAAGATGAAATGATTCACATATATCACTTCTCTTAATAAGACTAAGAAAAATAAGGAAATAAGATTTTAAAATCAAATATTTTTAGGTACTAGAATAGTCTTTTTGAGTTCTTAATAATAGAACCATAATAAAACTTCAACTTCAATACAAAAAGATTAATCTCTTTGCTTCGATCTCATACTTAATCAAAACATTCCATAAAATAAAGATAAAGAAAATCTAAACTTCATCACCTAACACCTTTTCATCCTTATAAAAAACATGTTCACTTGTAAAAATATTATGCAAAGAAAAAAAGACACAAATGAAAGAATGAAAAATATATCTCATATATTATATATACATATAAGAAAAATAAGTAAAACTAAATACGCATAAACATCATATATACCAATACATATTTAATTACAAATTCACTAAATTGACTTAAATCCACTAATGTTTTTATGTTCTTATCTCTAAATGCATGTGGTACTATTACACAAAACATGTGAAAGCATATGAAGTAGACTAGGAATACATATACTAAATCATAAAGACTTTCACAATTCATTCTCAATTAGAATGAGTTTAATAGGATCATAAAGACTAAGTCATAATTGTCCTTCATACTCTTAGATAAGAGGTTCTATACTCTAAAATCTCCAAAACTAAGGTAGAAGCCTTAGAGACTCTCTTTCGTAAATCACATCTACTCTAAAAAAACTATGAATGAATGAATGAAACATGTGCACACAAATACGTTACTTATTATATATCCCAAATTATCAAGTATAGTTTAGATTTTTACACTACTAAGCTATTGCTTCAAATAATCAAGTATAACTTTGATTTTCACTCTCTCAACCTATATTTAAACTTCTCAAAACACACAAATAACTTTCTAACCTATATTTAAATTTATCAAAACACACAAATAACTGACCAACATATCAAGAACTCTTATTATTATAACTCGCAAATATCTTAAAACAAAATACAAATTCTCATTTCACAATATTTCATTGATCTAGAAATATATCAAAATATACCTTTTCATATATTAAATTTAAAAAATTAAAAGTAATCAAAATAAAATTATTTTAATTCTTCAAATTTGATATTTAAAGATTAAAATCATATTTTCTTAATGTTGAAAATATAAAATAAATATTTTTAATCTGCGATACAAAAGTAGAACTATTCTTTTAAAGATTAAAAATAGAATTAATTTGTATTAAATCTTTACTATGAAAATAAAAAATAAAAAATAAAAATGAAAATATTTTTAATTTGGATTGGATTGTTTGTGTATTGACGGGTTGCAGGGCCTTTAAGAATGAACGGTGATTACAGTGGAAACGTTCCAAAACTTGAGTTGAACCCATATGGGTGGTCACAGACATTGAATATCATATTCATAGACATGCCAGTAGGCGCAGGATTTTCATACTCAGAAACGCAAGAAGGGTATTACAGTAATGACATGTTGTGGGTGGAACATTCTTATCAATTTCTACAAAAGGTCAACCCTTCTTCTCAAAATCTATAATTTCCATTTCCATTCCCAAATTTTATTTCTAAATTATTATCATTCCCAAATTTTATAACTTAAAGTTTTTTCTTTCTCATATTTTAGTGGGTTAAAGTGTTCAATCGGTAGTGGGTTTTCATATTTTATAACAATTTTGATTGATTATGAGTATGCAGTGGTTTATTGATCATCCAAAGTTTAGCACAAATCCATTTTACATTGGTGGTGGGTCATATTCAGGAATAACTACAGGACCACTTGTTCAAAAAGTATATGAAGGTAATTACCATAAAAGAAACAATGTCAATTCATTTCATAATAACCTAAATTTTCCTTATAACCTAAATGTTATCATCTGTTGCTAAGAATTTCTTAAATGTGCTTCCTCCAAGAGCAGGTTACAAAGCAAGACAGAAGCCACTCATGAACATCAAAGTACAAAAGGACACAAATTAACCTTGTTGAGAGTATTTTTTGTTTTTGTTTTTGCTAAATATTTTCTGTTCTACAATATATTGATTATCTATCACTTTTATGATCATTAGGGTTATATACTTTCAAGTCCAGCTCTTGATCAGAAGTTTCAAGACCTGAACATGAAAGTTTTGTATGCATACCAAAGGAGTCTTATATCAGAAGCACTCTATAAGGTTTTTTCTCATCTTTGTCTTGTTAACGCACTTCACATTTCTATACAACAAAATTTTATATATATATATATATATATATATATATTTATTATGATAATATCATTAGAATTAATTATAGTATCTAAAATATTAAAATATTATTCGTTTCAGTACCTCATCATAATTTTAACATTTTAGTAGATTAAAAAAAAATAGTATCTATAAACTACCTTTGATATTAATTTTTAAATAACGTAGAACTTTTAAACATATCAGAATATATATAAAAATATATATTAAAATAGTATTTTGAAAAGTTACAGGTAGGAAGCTTTTAAATTCTATAATATTGTCATTTGTTGTTAAAAAGTTACGGAAGAGAGAAAAAGTGAAAAAAAAAAGAGAGGAGAGAGATAGTTTTAAAACAGTATGAGAAATAATATTGCATTACATTTATAATGTTTGCGTGAGTTAAGATGAATTGTTTGTCTTAACAGTTCCCGATAAACTTATGAGGAGTAGACACCAAAAGTTTATTTTTGAAATTGAAAAACTTTGATCTGGAAAGAGGTTTTGTGATGATATCTATAATTTGATATCTTTCATGGAGATGAATAATTTGAGATTCTTGTTACTGAATTTTGTCACGAACAAAATGAAGATTAAGTTCGATGAGAGAGTGCATAACTGGATTCACAGTGAGAAAAACAACTCATTGATTACTAGAGAACACTTGGAATTTTGAAGTAGAGATTTTGAGTTCACTGACAAGCAATTTTACCTATAGTATTTTTATTAGAATTGTAGTAATGCTTGATATTCTGTCTTTGTTGAAACAACTCTTTACTTTTTAGAAGACCAAGATACAAGATTTTTTCTGAAATACTCACAATACCTCGTTGTGATTTTCCATCATCCAAATCAGAACCTCAATCAGCATTAAAGAATCCTTTGGTTGAAAATTGAGAGCAACGCCTGATGTGAATCCCATGATGCAAGGTTTCATACGTAGAGTTCTTTTAATAGTTTTGAAATGGTGATCTTGAGGATCATGTATATACTGACAAACCTTGTTGATAAGTAATATTGAGTCGAGATATTATTATGTATTGAAGAGCTCTTATAATGCTTTGGTATAATGTTGGGTTGTCAAAATCTGTTGATCCTTCAGTAGAGAATTGAGGGGAACTTGTTAAAGATCTCACATTACTTAGTGATATGACCAAATTAATGTATATAAGTGGGGGCAAACCTCACCTCATAAGCCGGTTTTATGAGGTTGAGTTAGGCTCAAAGCCCACTTCTGTTATGGTATCAGAGTCCTACGTTCGAGCTAATGTAATCTCGACGTAAAGGGGGGTGTGTTAAAGATCCCACATTGCTTAGTGATATGGCCAAATTAATGTATATAAGTGGGGGCAAACCTCACCTCATAAGCCGATTTTATGAGGTTGAGTTAGGCTCAAAACCCACTTCTGTTAGAACTAACTATTAGTGTTGGTTGCGGTTTAACATCAAGTATTTTGGCTTTGTGTAGAATTTCACGAATGTACTTTGTTTGAAATAGTTGGATACTCCATCCCTACACCAAAAAGATTAAAAACCAAGAAAATAAAGAAGTGTACCAAGATGCTTAAGTGTGAAGAAATGATTTAGTAGAGAAATGAGATTCTTAACTTCGTCGTGATTGTTGCCAATGATGATGATATCGTCTACGTAGACAATTATGAATATCTTTGATATAATTTCTGTGAGATTACTATGAAAAAAGACATTATTTATATCTATTTGATGAACTGACCAATTGTATGAAACAATAATGGTGAGAATGACACAAACAACGATGGATTTGATTATAGAGCTGAATGTTTTTGCATAGTCAATTCCTTCAATTTCATGAAAGTCTTTGACAACAAGTATGGTTTTATATCGTTGAAAACTTCCATCAGTATTGAACTTATTCTTGTATAGCCATTTGTAACTTACAGTATTTGCTTCAAGAGGAAGTTTAGTGAGAATCCAAGTATTATTTTCTAGTAGGGTATCATATTCGTCTTACATGACAACGCACCACTCATCAGAGGAAAAACCTTCTTTTAAGCTAGTTGGTTCAATAGGATAATATTTGTTATTTTCGAAGGAGTTTGTTATATAAACTTTAGGTTTGAGAGTGCCAGATTTGGCTTAGGTAATCATAGGATGAGTAGATGCTGGATTGATAGGAGTAATACTATTGAAAGAGATAGGAGGATCATTGTTGGAAGAAATAAGAGGATCTAAAGGAAGATTAAGAGTAGTGATGGAATTTGAAATAAAAGGTGGGTCAGGTCGATTGTGATCAATAATAGGAGGAATGGGAGTAATAATAGTTACTAATGGTTTAAAAGGAGGATTTAAAGAAGAGGAAGATTAAGGCTGACAAAATGGATTATTAGGTAGAGAATATGGAAAATGATTCTCATTAAACTTAACATGTTGGGATGTGTAAGTTTTTCAGAAGTGGATAAACAAATGTACCTTATGATGCCTATGGATATAACCAAGAAAGAGGCAAAGATCAAACTTAAAATCTAGGTTGTGCTTGTTGTATGGTCGCAAAAGAGGATAGCATGTGCATCCAAAGGTTTTGAAGAAGTTGTAATTAGGTTTCCTTTTGAATAAGGTTTCAAAGGGATTGGATTTATGAAGAACATATGTTGGGAGAGTGTTGATGATAGTAACTTCTACGGTGAAAGTTTCTCCCCGAAATTTCAAAGGAAGAGAGGCATTAGCTAATAACGTAAGATCCATGTTTGTGATATGATGGTGTTTACGATCAATGACTCCATTATGTTCATGAGTGTGTGGACAAATTAGAGGATGTTGAATGTCATGATAAATAAGGTATTTGTTGAACTTGATGAATTCCTTCACATTATCGGTTTGAAGAGCTTTGAGGCGGGTGCCAAACTGGTTTCAACAAGATTTTTGAATTGGAGGATGATACCAAAAGCTTGAGATTTGAATGTTAGAAGATATATCCAAGTAAACTTAGAGAAAGCATCCATGAAAGAAATATAATAATTGGCACCCCTAGTGGAAAAGATAGGAGTAGGACCCCATATATCAACATTTACAATTTCAAGTGATTTATTATATACAGATGTAGAGTGATTAAAAGGAAGATGTTTTGCTTTTGCAATTGTACACAATTCACAAAATACATGTTTATTATTATAAGGAAGCATGTCCTATTCGTGAATGTCATAGATGAAGATTATTAGAAGAGGAGACAACATGAAGAACAAAATCATCTTTTGTCTAATGGAGTGGAGGAAATACATAGATTCCATCCTTAAGTACATCTTAAAGAGTTATCTCCTAAGTATCCTGATTTTTAATATTATATTTATTAGGAAAAAAATTCAAAATATACACCATCTTTGGCAAATTGAGAAATATTGAGAATTTTTTTTTGTAATGTTAGGAACATGAGGAAGATTATTCATAAAGAATTTTTTGTTAGTGTGTGAAACAACAAAGGAAGTAGAACCAATGTGTTTAATTTGCAAACCTGGGCCTTTACCAAGTTTGACATTATTAGAGCCAATATATGTGAATTTCATAGAGAGATTTGATGCATCATGTATGATGTGGTGTGAGGCTCCGTTGTTAGGATTCTAAAGAGGGTAGACTACAATTGAAGGAATTCCAAGGATAGAATCAGAGATCCCATTATCTTGATTATTAATTTGTGTAGAATGAGCCCATGCACCTCCATGATAATCTTGATCAAACTTATGCCAACAATTTGTAGCCGTATGACTGGTTTTACTACATATGTGACATTGTTGTTGTTTTTGAAAATTATTATTCCATGATCATTGTTGAATAGTATTTTTCTTGACAAAGTTGTTCTTTCTAGAGAATTTGCCTCCTTTATTTTAATAATTATTTCTTTTAGAGCTTCAATTTCCCTTACCTGAATTTGTAATATGTGATTGAATTATATTTGCTTGTGGTGGTCCCAAGTTAGAGTCATCAATTTTATATTTTTCCAGCCATTCTTCTTGAGCAAGAAGAAGAGATTCAATTTCCTCTACTATGTAGAGATATAGTCTAGTGGTAATAGAAGTGATGAAATTGTTATTCTTTTAGAAGACCATTTAAGATTTCTTCAATATGATCTTTAGTAGTTAATGGGGAATCAATTGCAGCAAGAGTATAAATTATCTTTTTGATATCAAGAAGATAATTTCTAATTGACCTTTCTTTCTTTAGAGTCCTCAATTACAGCTTGAGTTTTTTCACTTTCGCTTTTGTTTGGCTTACATAGTAAACAATCAACTTTTTACATATTAGATGAGAAGAATTCAATCCTATCATTTTCGTCAGTATAGGTGTGGACATAGAAACAAGAAGCCAAACCATCAATAATTGATCCTCTTATTCATAGTTTGTAAAATCAAGGTAGATCATATTTTGTTAAGCGTCATCGTGATTCTTGAATCTAGGAGAAGTGTTTTCTGGTTCAAGAAAATGATGGAATTTTAACCACGCACAACAACAAAAATATGTTGCTACCATAAGAGAAAATTCTTGTTATCAAGTTTTAGATTGATCGGAGTGTTGAAAACATGAAGAACAAAAATGCGAGAATCAGGAGATTGTCCAAAACTGGTTGAAACAAAAGATTGTGCAGAAACAATGGATGAAGAAATATTAAACTCTTGATATCATGTTAAAAAGTTAAAGAAGAAGAGAGAGAAAGAGAAAAAAAAAAGGAGAGTGATGAAGAAATTTTATTTAGCCGTTTTAATCTCCTTTCAAATAATGATTCCTCAAAATGTAATATAGGAAACTACGAATATCGAATCCAAGGAGTAATGAGAATGAGTTAAGCAATGTTTAAGATCTAATGCAATGTGGGGGGAATGAATTATGAAATGAAATGAAGATACTGTGTATGCAAATAATTTGGATAATGTGAGTAAGGGTGGATGAATGCTTGGTGTAGCAAGTGTTTTTCTGTATTTTGGATTTGAATAGCTGCGGATTTTGATGAATGATGTAAAGTAATGATTCAAATGAGTGAAGTTGTGTTTGTTGTGTATGTATACTAATTTGTGTGGAATGGAATGGAAAGATGAGGAAATGAATGGTGGATGAATATGATTTGATGAATGAATCTTATGGATGGAAGAATGAATGAATGTTTTTGTATTTTTCAATGTGATATGGGGGAGTTTTGGTTGCTGGAATTTAAAATTGCAGTAATGCATGTGATAATAGAAATTCAGTAAACTAGAATGGTACTATGTAATTCGGATTCAGACAAAAATTCAATTACAAAAACATAAGATGCTACCTATCGTAGAAAGTAAACTCAATTGATTGAGATGAAATGAATTATGCAGACGAAATTATGATGCAAAGGATCAAGTTGATCAAAAGAAGAACACTCAAAGCATGAATAATGTTCTCGGTCAATTCTAAAAAAATGCAAAGAACTAAGCTGATTCGAATTCAAAAATAACTATTCTAAGTCTTGCAGAATTAAAGATAGAAATTAAAATAGCATGAAATCAAATGTAAAACAACTAAAGAAAGCATGTAAACTATTTCCAAAAGAGTTCTACACCTCTAGACCGATTTAGAAGTGCTGGATTCTCTTTAAAACATAAAGCTAGAGTGATTCCAATCAACCATTCACTTGGAAGACATCCAAGTGCTAAGCTTTCAAGAAAACACCAAGAAATCTTCTCTCATCTATTAAGAGTCACAAAACAGTCCCTAAATTAAAATACAAAGCATTAAACAGACAAGAATTTAAAGAACAAAACGCTAGAATCATAAATTGCTGGAAAACTAAAGACAAAACTTGAAACAGTGGCCAAGAGTTTGGTGTTCTAGCCAATCTTGGATCTCAAAGTCTTTCTCCACTTGAAAAATCAATTGAACAATCAAGAATTCATTCAGGAATGTAAAGAATTACTGTTTTGCTTCCACTCTCAACCGAGAAATTTATTCAAAGAAAACTAAGGAGAAAGTTTGATCCCAAGCATTATGTAACAAACAAACTCATTTCCATTGAATCTTATTCGAAGTAAAACTAATTAAAGCACGAAAACAGTAAAGAACAGTGAGAAGAGGCACTAGAACACAGAAGAACGAAGAACTATGACTTCCATTGAAACTGAAACGTAAAAGAACACAAAGAAACACTAACCGAAATAACCGAATTCTTGAAAGTCATGTGCAGAGAAATGAAACGCTTTAACTACTCGTTCTTAATGCCAATTCTATCTAATTACATTATTTAATCATCTATATATACTACAAAAATGTTACAATGAATTTAGGGGCCTTAAAGAACCGTAGAGGACCCATAACTTGAGAGACACTCGTTATCTGAGTCAGCTCCAAGTGCGCTAAAAATCCAATTCTTCTCCAATTCGTGCAGTTCAACTTTCTATGAAAAGCTTATTGAGTCTTCTTTCTAATGCCAACGAAATCACGATTTTTAGAGATTTTGGGGGCCCTAGAGGCCCAAAACTTGAGAAACACTTCACTGCCCACGTCAGCTGCATATCAGTGTTCTTTGATCACGTGGTACAAATTAGTTTTAACTCCATTTTGATTGATTCAACGTCTTGTGAAAAGCTGATTGAATCTAGTTTCTAATGCCACTAAAATGATGAGTTTTAGAGGTTTGTAGCAAAAAATATAAATAAAATAGTACACATGACTCAGTCTCAGTCTGCCAATATAAAAATATTATATTTTTATAATGTTTTGATCATAATTTTGGTTTTGACTTTCAAACTTCTAAAAATATATTTTATATTTAATTTCTAAAAATATATTTTATATTCAATTATGTTAAATTAACATCTTAAGAACACATTAGAATATTTATTAGCATTTTAAATTAAGCAAAATCATAATTACATCAGAGAGATTTGTCAAAATTTGCAATGTTCATATTAATTTGTCAAAATTTTTAATTTGTAAGTGCCAATTTGAGACTGGAAAAATATCATTTTAACGAAATTATCAATTTATTGTGGTTTTATTTTAGACTGTTGTGGTTTTTCATAATATACGTCTAGTTATGAAATTGATTATGCTTTCATTTCTACCTATAACCTAACATAGAATACCAAAAAACTTGAAAACATTTTTGCAGTCTATGAAAGAAAATTGTAACGGGGATTATGTAAACATTGATCCTCAAAACACAAAGTGTGTCTTGGATCATGAAGCTTATTCTAAGGTTAGTATTAATTCTTCACTTGTAGATGTGTACATTTTTTTCTTACTCATTAAAGAAATGTTTTTATGTAAACACTTTCAGAAAAAAAAAAAAGTTTTTTGTAAGTCAAAATAAGTTAATTCATGAACTAAATTATTTAAAAATACTTTGGTAGAATTTTGTTCCGAACAGTTTATGTGATTTTCTGCTTATCATGCATAAAATGTATTCAATAATGGATATATTTGCAGTTAGTTCGCTACATAAATGTGCAACAGATTTTGGAACCACTTTGTATTACTACACCCAATTTGAATAGAGAAATCCTACAAGAAGTTCAAGAGCCTCCAACATTTTGGTGTAAAGTTGAGTAAATTCTTCTCTCTTTTAACTTGTTTGTGACTCAGAATTACAAGACTCTTTCAAAAATGAGAAATTGATAAGTCTCATTTAATATTTAATAAGTATTACTTATGATTTTATAGTTTTTAAATGTTTTTACTAATAATAAAGAATGTGTTAGAGAGTGTATTACGAGTACTCTTTTATACCTTTTTTTAAAGGATTTGGATTATTCATTTGGGCATTATTTAGTTAACATGAAGTTGTGAATTGTGTGTTTAGAGCTATGAAAACATCTTGCTTAAGGAATGGGCAAATGATGATAATGTGAGGACTGCCCTTCATGTAAGAGAGGTAATGCTGCATTGGATCATTCATTTAAATTAATTAATTATATTTTAAGGTTACTTAATGAACTTAATTAATTAAAGTTGTTAGCCATATATGTAAATATTTAACAATGCTTTTTCACAGGGAACCAAAGAGGAATTCCGAAGATGCAACGGGACAGTGGCATACACCAAAACTTGGCTAAACACAGTAGAATATTATCACAATCTCACTAATGCCAACCTCGAAGCTCTTATTTACTGGTAATTAACTCTTAATTAACTTCCACACAAAATTCTTTAACGAAATAAGTTAGATTTTTTTATAAATATTTTAAAAATAATAAAAAAGAGAGAAGGAAGAAAAGAAAGAAGAATCGAAAGAGAACTAACTTATGTACAAAACATGACGGAATAAAAGCAGGAAAAGTAAAAAAAAAGGAGAATGAAAATAATAGAAATAATTACTGTTTCTATAACGTATCAGTTGTAGGTTTAACAGTATCTAGTAAACTTATGATGGGGTAAAATTAACCATAAGTATATTTCTAAAATCTATAAATCGAGAACTAGGCACAAGCTTAGTGAGATGTCAGCAACTTGGTATTTTTAAGGAAGATGAATCACTTTTGTTTCACGTTGTTAAACTTTATTCCAAACAAAATGAAGGTCAAGTTCAAAGTGTTTGATGTGGGAGTGCATGACGAGATTTGCGGTGAGAAGAACAACTTCTAGATTATCATAATATATCTTAGACTTGATGACGGGTATTCTCAATCCAGTTAGAAGAGATTTTATCCAAGTTATATCTATAAGAATAGCACAATGCTTCGATACTCAGTTTCTATAGAGCTCTTGGAGACGACCTTTTGTTTCTTTGAAGATTGGTTCAAACCCTAGTCAGCATCACAAAATCCTTTTTTATAGAAAGGTGAGATTAGCTATGTATGTGAATGCCAAGATGCAACATTCCACAGAGATAACATAAGATGTGTTTTACAGCCTTGAGTTATGTGCTTAAGGATTCTGCATATATTGACAAACCTTGTTAACAACAAAGGTTATGTCTTGTTGAGTGATGGTGACATATTGTAAGGCTCCGACAATTTTTTGGTAAATGGAGGTGGATCCATCAACAATAAGACAAAGAGAATTGATCATAGGTATTGGTTGAGGTTTAGCTTCGATCATATTACCTTTAGTTAGGAGTTCACGAATGTATTTAGTTTGGGATAGTTGGATGCTACCATCACTACACCATGAGGATTCAATGTTGAGAAAGTAATGTAGGGGGCAAAGATCTTTGAGAGAAAAGATTTGATTTAATTGAGTTATGCTTCATCAGAAGAGCTTCTAGTGATGATAATATCGTCAACATAAACGAGGATATAAACTATAGTCTTGTCAATGAACTAAAAAAGGAGGGAAGGATCACTTATGGAGACTTGGAAACCCATATTGGATATGGTGTTGTTGAGTTTTTGAAATCATGCACATGATGCTTGCTTGAGGCCATATATGGCTTTATTGAGCTTGTAAACTTGATTTTTGTTGTTAGTCGAAAACCTGGTGGTTGTTGCATAAACACAGTTTTAGTTAGATGACCATGAAGAAAATCATTGTTAATGTCTACATAGTGAATTGGCTATTTTTATGACATAACAATGGTGAGGAATACATGAATCATTGCAAGTTTAATAACAACATTGAATGTTTCAAAAAAATCGATGCTTGTAGACTATCATCAGTATTGAGCTTATTCTTGTCAACCCATTTACAACCTATTACTTTTGCACGAGGGGGGAGGTCAGTGATAATCCAAGTGTTGTTATTTAGAAGAATTGTGTACTCGACTTCCATTGCAGTATGCCATTCTTGATGGGAGGAAGCTTCTTTAAATCGGACAAGTTCAATAAGAATCGTGGATGTAGTTTTGGAGGAGTTAATATGGTAGACCTTGGGTTTGAGTATACCGGATTTGGACCAAGTTATCATGGGATTATCATGGGATGAGTAGGAGGTTGATTGATTAGAGTAATAGTGGTGGTGGTTGGTTGAACGTTAGGTGAAGATGGTGTAGCTAGAGTGATGGATTGGTAGGTAGATGGGAATGGGTACCATTTTTTCTCAAGGCATACGGTTGAATAATGGTTAAAGGAGGATTGAAGGAGGAAATAGAAGGAGAAGAATTTTTTTTTTAAGTAGAAAGAATTTGTAGTTTGTGAGTAAGGAAAATATTCTTCATTGAAAAGAACATGTATGGAGACATAGGTTCTGCCTGAAGGGGATAGACAATATAACCATGATGTTTATTATTGTAGCCTAAGAAAAGGCAAAGACGTGATTTGAAATCAAACTTGTGTTGGTTATATGGATGAAGAAGAGAGTAACATGCACATCCAAAGACCTTGAAGAAGTTGTAATTTGGTTTCTTGTTGTATAACATTTCAAGGGAGAGGGAGATGATTGATGAAGAATAGGAGTTGGCAGAGTGTTGATGATGGTGACAGTAGTGGTAAATGCTTCTCCCCAGAATTCTAGTGGAAGAGACGCATGAGCAAGAAGAGTGAGACCCATGTTCAATGCATCCATTTTATTGGTGTGTGTGTGTGGACAAATTAACCGATGTTGGATTCCATGATCAAGAAGCAATTTGCTAAATTTAAGAAATTCCTTTGCATTGTTTGTCTGTAGAGCTTTAAGTCTAGTCTTAAACTAATTTTCAACTAAATGCTAAAAATGCAGAAAAGTAATAAATGTCTGGGATTTAAAATTTAGAAGATAAACACATGTAAATTTTGACAAAGAATCCATAAAAGAAATATAATAATTTGAACCATTAGTAGAAGCAATAGGAGAGTGACCCTATATATAACATAGATAAGTTCAAGTGGTTCAGTGTAAACTGATTTTGATTTATGAAAAGGAAGTTGTTTGACTTTAGTAATGGAACAAGAATTAAAAAAATGTAAGTTTGCCAATATATGGAATATTACAGAATTTCATTACATTTTTAACTACTTCAGCAAAAACATGACCTAGTCTAGAATGCCATAAAAATACTATTTTCATTAGTAGAAACATTAAGAAGATTTTTAGTAATGGTAGGAATATGGAGAAGATTATTGAGATAAAAGGATTTGTTATTGTAAGAAGAGAAATAAGTAGAACCAATATGTTTAATTCTCAAACCTGTTCCATTATCAACTTTGAACACTATATGATCTAGTGAAGATGGATTTAGTGGAGAAATTAGATGAATCATGTGTGATGTGATGTGAAGCACTATTGTCAAGGTACCAAAGAGGGTCCATCACATTTGATGAGGTACCAAGAATGGAATAAAAAATATTGTTGTTGTGTTGGTCAGTAGAATTGGCTTGAGCATTTTGATGCCTTATCATATCTGTGTAGAGCTGGATGCAGTGTGACCAATTTTATTGTTTTTTCTAATATTGTTGTCTTGGAGTTTGATTTTTCCAATTGTATGGTTGATTGCCATTATTTTTGGAGAAATTCTTGAAAGTTCTTCCCCTTCTTTGATTTATTTCAAGGGCATGATTTCCTCTATTAAAGCCTTTGTTGAAATTCTTGGTGAGATTGGCTTGAGGGACATACTGTTCATCAATTCGATGTTTAATTTCCTTTATAGTGTAAGGGTCTAACTGAGTGATGATACGTGTGATAAAAGTGTGAAATTCTTTTGATAAGCCATCTAATATAGATTCAATGTGTTCTTCATAAGTAAGGGGAGAATCAATGGCAACAAGGGTGCTAACAACTTTCTTGATATCAAGTACATAATTTGTAATTGGCCTTTTTTTCTTTGGAGTTCTTAATTGAAATTTGAGTTTCGTGACCTTTGCCCTTTATTTGACTAGCATGATATATATTTCTTCCATATCTAATGAGAGGATTTGAACTAACCATTTTAGTTAAAATTCGGGTAGATATTGAAACAAGAAGTCAGACCATTAGTAATTGATCTTGTTGTTCATAACTGGAGAAATCAAAGTTGACAACATTGTTCAACACATCTTCTTGATTTTTGTATCTTAGAGGAAAATTATCACCTTCAATAAAATAAAGTGATAAAGCTTCAATCCCCAAACAATAACAAAGACTTATTGCTACTAAAATAATAAATTTCATCATCAAGTTTGAAATTGATGGATGTGGTGAATAAGTAGAGAATTAATGTTGTAGTAATAAAAAAATTAAGCTCTTGTACCATGTTATAATACTAGTATAAATATAGTGAGAAAAGAAAAGACAAGAGAGAAGCAAGAAGAGAAAAAAGAAGAGAGAGAGAAAATGAATGAATAATATTTCCAAAACAAAGCATGAGGAAAATAAAAGCAAGAAAAATAATAGAAGGGAGACTGAAAATAACATAAACAATTACTATTTTTGTTATGTATCAGTTGTAAATTTAACAAATAACTCATGAATAATTTAACTTTAAAAAGTCATAGCAGGCACACTGATGTAAAAAGAAAAATGATGTTTATGATTAATTGCAGTGGTGATCTTGACATGGGTATTCCACACCTGAGTGCACAATATTGGATCAATTCATTTAATATGAGCATTCATGACAAATGGCATGCATGGTTCGTTGATGGTCAAGTTGCCGGGTATTTAACTTTTCATTTTCAATTTTCTCCCTTTTTCTTTGCATATTATATTTTTTACTTTGCAATACTTTTAAAACTTTTCATTATTTATTTCTCTCTATGTTTATGATACTCAAATTAAAAAAGACATCTTATTTTTTATAAGACTCAACCTATAATATCTCTTCCATTATAAATAATAACAATAAGTTAACAGATAAGAAAAGTGATATATTAATTATTAAAAATAATAATTCAATAATATTATTTTTTAAGTAAATAATTCATATTTAAACATTTTTATCATATATTTTATATTACATATTCACGACATCATTCTCCCATCACAAATTTATCACATTATATTTAACATTACATATTCTTCACATTCAATAATCATCTTTTAAAAGATATTTTATTATTATATTTCAATTTTAAAGATAAACATTTTCTAAAAAATATTTCATTATTATATTTCAATTTTAAAAACTAACATATATATTTCTTATGATATGACACTATTCTATATTATTGATATGAGTATGATTTTGATCATTTAACACATAAGATATAATTATTTATAACTCTTTCCATCCTAACATCCTCTTTGATACTCTAGACATGTTATTAGCAATTTCTTCATCAACTACTTACCACCTGATTCCGTAATTTATATGTGGAGTTTGAGATCTCATTACTTGGCTCCTAGTATAGCTACCACGTACATCTTTCCACCTCCCTAGAACCAAACAACAAAGTATAGCTAATTTTAGGCACTAATCCTAATGACTCAACTCGACCACATATTATTCACATCTTAACTGATTCTGGATATTAATTTTTACCGTTCAACTTGGACAACAATCGCATTATATTTCTCATTTAAGCATTACACTATGCTTTAAATATCCTTATTTCCTTTTAAATTTAAAAAGCATGTATTTCTGAGTTATTATCGCTTGAATGAGTTTCTTTTGCTTAAGTAAAAATAAACCTGTGATCCACTCTTATTTTGTGAGTGTCTCATTTGAATAAGACACTTCTAGAACTAATTCTCTCTCCTCTAAATTTTCTCACTAGAACAAGTTTCTCTCACTTGAGAGAGAATCAAACTAAGACTATACTTTCTCCTTTAGAGATATTTTGACTTGAGTAACATATTTCTCACTTAAGGGAGAAGACCATTATCTTAATTCTCACTTAAGTGATAACTTGTCACTTGAGTGAACCATTGTCATCAAATATTATATTTTCCACCACTAAACAAAAAACTCCTCGCATGATTGATAAAAACTCGAAATAGTAAAAATAAAATTAAGATACAAAATTTTCCAAACATCCAATAACTCATTATATTATAAATATATCACTATTTCACGACAAAATATATAAATTTTCATGAAAAATACTCTTAACATTAATTTACAAATAAAAAAAATATACTTTCTAGTTACATAGTAGCTTTAAAGCATATAAATTTTCAAAATCAATATATAATCATATTTTCATATTCAAAACGTTTGACATCAAATAAAACATATTTTTATCATCATTTATTTTTCCTTATAACTGTAACTTTACACAAAAATCATATTTTAAATTTATTGATTTATTATGATTGACAAATATCTTTCCTTACTTAAATATTTCTTAATTCAATCTCTTTCCAAATATTTTCCTTTCAATAACTATTATGCAAAGTTTATAAAATATAAAATTTTAGTAAGTAATTAATCTTTACTTTATTTATATACTTTCACATTATTACAAAAATTACTAAAAGGAAAAAAATAAAAATAAGAAATATATATATATATATATAAAGAGAAAACTATTCACAATGTAAATTTATTTATTAATTTTTATAATAATTATATATAAAATTATATTTTTAATAATAATAACAATACTTTATTTTAGATGATAATTTAATACTTTATTTTAGATGATAATTTAAAACTGTAATATGTATTTAGATAATAGTTAAAATTTTTTTTATTATGAACATTTTGAAAAACTTTTTTTCTTTTTAAGTTTTTCATTCCATACATTTTAAAAGCTACGTATTTTTTTACTATAAAAGGATAAATTATTTAAATTTTTAAGAGCTTTTAAGAAAAGTGTAGTTGAATTAACTTCTCATTGTAATGAGAAGTCCCAAAAAATGTAGATTTAAGAATCAAATAAGCAAAATCCTAAATAATTTGGAAAAAAAAAATACTTAGTTTAAATCTAGAATGAAATAACCATTAATCTAAACATTTCTAACAACTCTTAAAAAAAATATTATAAATTATAAAATATATAAATATAAGATATATTCACATTATACTTATCATGTCTAACATATGAAAAATTTAATATTTTTCAAAATTATATTACAAAAAAATTACATAATTAATATCAATATAAAATATTTTATCTCTTTATTTATCAAATAAATTTATTGTAGTATTTTACTTGTATTATTATTTATTCTTGTATCAAGACACAATAATAATAATATCAATAAATCCACAAATACAAAACAATAAGGGTAAGTTAACGTAAATCAAATCAATCATAATAATATATCATCTACATTCTCATTATCATTTACATTTGTTCAATTATATTTAAATATTCAGATAATCATAATCATATTCAGTAACATATATTAATTATACTCATTCATTTACATATACCTAATATACTAAGCATACTTTTCCAGAAAATTATATGGAAGTCTTAATCTCAAGGATTAACACCTACTCATGTTTACTAGTTACCAGACCATAAACACAATCCCTTAAAAAGTCTTTTTCACCTTAAGACCATCAGCTTATCCCTATTCAAGTAATCGCACATTAATGTGATTCCCTTAAACATATCAAAGAACGATGGTTGAGTCGACCCTAATGATAAGTGTAATTGAAATCTCCATCGACTTACCACATAGTATCTTTATTTACGTGACTAGAATACTATTGAAGTCTAGATACCCCATAATGAAACATCTAGAATTTTATATGTACTCTAAAATTATATAAAATAGTATCATTGGTAACTATCTAACTCAAACCCAACAATCACATATTCAATCATACCTAATATTTATACAATCCAATTTCAAAGATTATAATCTAGCTCACAATTCATCTCAATAGGCGCACAACCCTCTTAGGCACACAACCATCTTAGGCCCAAAAACTATCTCATCTCATACGCACATGTCAACACAATATTATTGGTACCACAACCATATAATTTCCATGACTTCGGTCACAACTCACAACCATAATTTTCATTATCATAATAAATTTCATCTCATTTTAAACATCATCACAAGTCACATATTTCATCTCAATAATTCATCATACAATATTCTCATATCACATCAATTTAATTATATAAAAAATTCTCACATCACAATTTATCATATTCCATACATACATAACCCTTAAATTCAATTAAAAATATAAATAATTTTTCAAAAATATTGTATTTTTGTTCAAATAGTATATTTTTGTTTAAGTAAAAATAATCTCGAAAGCAATCTTTCTAGTTTAGCACTTCTTGCTCAAGTAGAGAAGTTCTTACTTGAAAGAGAGAGCTCATCACCCAAGGAAAAATAATCCCGAGAGTTACTAGATAATTTTTGTTAAAGTGAGACTAGGTCGCTCAAGCGAAAATAATTTTGAGAACTACCGGAAGATTTTCATTTGAATGAGATTTCGTTGCTTAAATGAAAATGCTCCTGAGAAAGGGTTATCGCTTAGTGAAAATCGCTCGCTCAAGCGATGGTCCGTTACATGCCAAGCAAGAAATCACAAAAATTCACATTTCAACACTCAATCTTCATTCCACACAAATTTTTTTTGCACAATATACATCAATAATTCAATAATATCCAACTTCTTCATCATATAACTCATAAAATATTAATCTTACACTTCTCATACTTCCACATATACAAGAACAGTTTTATTAAACACTTGGTATGCAAGAAAGTTCAATTAGCTTCCCTTACCTCTAATCCAAACTTTAAATCTCCAAATTTAAAATGAATCCAAATACTTTACTTGATTCTATAAGATTTCAATCACAAAGTCATCTAAATTATTATAAATTCAAATTAAAAATGTTCATAGACCTAATAAGAATCTAAATCCTTAATCAAGATTTAATAAAACACTTTTAAGAATAAAAAAAAATATAGAAATTATCTAATTGAAGATTTTAATCTAATAGAAACATTCATTGCTTCAAAATCTTACTAGTAATGTTTTGGAATCTTTAATCGGATAAGAAATCAGATAAAAAATCTTTAAAAGATTTTCTATTTATATCTTCTACCTCTTCTCAAACAAAACCACCCAATATTAAAAAGTGAATGGTTATAGTTACGAAACAAAAATAATTAATATAAATAACATTACAAGTTTATTTTTATTTGTAACTTCTCTAATAATTATGTCACAGGTACACAGAAATCTATAAAATGAAAGAAGATCACTTCTTTACATATGCGATACTGAAGGCAAGTACAACCCTAAGTTTTAAGGTTAATTAGTTCTTTAATTTCTCTTAAGAATTTTGATTATGTGCTTTCTCATTCTAATGTAACGCAGGGTGCTGGACATGTGGCAGAAAAATATAAACCCAAGGAAGTTTACCATTTGATCAATAGATGGTTTTCATTTTCTCTTATCTAAGATTATGTTTATTTATTTCTATTTAACTATGCATAAAATGTTTAAGATACTTTTGTTTTTTTAAGACGTCTCTCTCAAATAATATTTTTATAATGTGTAACACTTTTACTCACTCTATTATTTATGTATTTGTACCTATTTATTAAAAAATATTCGAATAGATGATATATATATATATATATATATATATATATTTATAATGGGGAAAATTTCCTTATTCTAAAAATAAGTATTAGAAATGTATTTTTAATAATTATTATTTATATTTTAATCTAATAATTTAAAATACTAATTTATCAGATTATAAAAAAATATATAATAAAAATAAAAAATAAATCTCGACCTCTTAATTAAAATAAAATAATATTTTATATTAATCATTCTATTTTTTTTCATTAATTATCAGAAAATTTTAAGAAATCTACTACTCAAACATAATTTAATCAAATCTAAAATATCTCAATAACATTTCAAATTATTATAATATTATTATAATATATAGTAATGTATTTATTTAAATATTTTTAATCTAACTTAATATATATATATATATATAAATTGGTTATTTAAAGAGAAAATATAACTTTATGTTCATCATTTATTTTTTTAATATAATAATTAAGATAAGTTATTATATTAATTTATAAATTAATAGTAAAATGAAGAATAAGTCTTTTATTATTGAGATTTTTTCTTTCTTTCTTTTTATATATATATATATATATATATATATATATATATTAATTAATAAAATATAAAGAAACAACGATAATAATTTGAATATTATTTCCATTATATAACTCGATTTCAATAAATAACATTATGATAAAACAATATTATGACTAAAACGTAAAATCACATAAATTTGTATGATATCACGACTAAAAGGTAAAATCACATAAATTTGTATATTTTCTAACAGTTTGATTTTTAATTATTAAAAAAATTATATTTTGAATTATATTTTTTTTTATATTAAACAAAAGGTATGAGTTAGCTAACCGATAGAATTATATTTTTTATGAAGATATTTTTTGAAATTCAAAATAAAAATATGTCAAATTATTGCTTAAACGAGACTCTCCTTACTCAAGTGAAAATGAATCCAAGAGCAGTTTCAAGGTTATTTATCATTAAGCTTAATTCACAACTCTAAATCAATCACATTTAGTCCAATTAAGTATCATCTAATTCAATCAAACACCAATATGAAATAATTTAGCAGTCAACATACAACATAATTTCAACATCAATTTTACACAATTTACTCCATATTCAATTTTCCCCAAATTTAGAAAATACACAAAACTCAATTAACTTCCCTTACCTCAATTTCCAGCAAACTTGAAATGTCCAAAGGTTTTCCAGATTATAATTGCTACTCCAACTATCTATTTGAACAAAAACATCTTAATTATTCTACTAATCATCAAATATTACTAAAATCTAGCTTAATCACCCATTTTTCCCAATTTAAGAAGTTTAATAATTGGGATTAAAAGAACTCACCTACATGTAGAATTAAACACTAGCATTCGTTCCTCTAGTAGAGAGCTTCACTTTGGCACAGTCGGATTCTCAAACGGATGCATAATTGAGAAATAATTAAGAAGAAACCTCAAGCTCTAATGTGGGTGATTAAGAGGAGTAAAGAGAATCTTGGAGACGATGAAAGAGTGATGAAAAATCTGAAAAGTTAGAAATTAGAGGTTAAGTTAAAATTTGATTTTAAATATTCTCTCCCTTTAATCCAATGGGCTCAAGGCCCACCCAATACACTCTATCTAATATAAATAATTACTAATAATAATTAATAATAAAAAAAATCAGTACATTACAAAGTTGATTTGAAGTTTATTATTGTTTTATCATTAAAAAAAATTTTAGAGACTATTTCAATATTTAATAATATTTTATTTGATTTTCCACATCTAAAAATAATTATTATTGTTATTGAGTATACAATGGAGTAATGTGAGAGTATATGTTTATGACAATTCTGGTTAGAAAAGATTTGATATTTAAGAATTTTCTTTAATAACTCGCTTTTCTTCAATAAGAACTTATCTATTATACATTATACTTTACTGTCTACTATCATTACTCTCTAGTAGATAATAGTATTCATAATAAGATATTTCTTTATTTTTTTAAGTTTTTATTTATCAAATAAATATATAAAAATTATTTTATCTTTTATTTTTTACAAATTTTATATTTATTGATTAAAATATATTAAGGTAGAAGGGTTATGTTATTTTAAGGATTAATATGATACTGGAAATACAATTTTATTGACTGAATTTTTCATTTTTACTTTTAACATTTAATAGATTTGAAAATACGTTCAATTTGAGAAATATGATAATAAAATTTAAAGAGAAAATTTGAAAATAAAATTTATGAAATAATGATAAATAAGTAATAAAATATATAATTAATTTTAAAAACTTTTAAATAATTATTTTTAAAATTAAAGAAATTTGTTTCTTCTACATAATATTTAGGAGAATTATACTAAAATAATATTATTATAATATAATATTACCAAATTGAATCTCAAAAGCTTTATTTACCAAAGTGATATCGTTCATTGTAGCTCTCAGAATTCATCTCTCAAGAATTCGAATCCTGACTTTGAAATGAAATTAATATAATTCATTTGAATTGGAGATTTCGGTTCCCAATTTCCGAATTTTGACTATGTTTTTTTTAATATAAAAAATACATTTAAATGTAATATACTTATTTTTCATATAAAAAAATAAAAAATAAAAAATTAATATTAAAAATAAAATTTTAATTTTAAAATTTAAATAATATTTATATATAAAATAATAAAAATAATATATTATTTAAATATATATTAAATTATCTAAATATATTTAAATAATTATTAAAAGTATTAAATAAATATTATATATATATATATATTTTTTCAATAAGAAACTTAAAATTTATATATTTTTTTAATTATACGACATTATTTAAATTATAATTTTAGAAATAAATGGTAGAACAAACCTTGTAATTGAAAAATGATTAATTATAAAAGACATACGTAGAAATTGAAATGATTTAAATGAAAATGAATTAAAAGAGTTATATTAAAATTAATTTACAATATTTCTAATCTGGTAGATCTTTTTCTTCCTTTGTTGTCAATGTAACTACTGTTTCTTGCATCTCTTTGAAGTTCTTCAAGGGTTATTGCATAGCGCAAATCAATAGTTTCAATAAATAATTCAATATTTGTCCATGTCTGGTCACGTTGCACACTTCTATGTATTATTTTAGACTTTTTCCATCTTCTAATCATTTGTTGCACATCAGAATCAGTTTTGATTTCTATGGAGTCGTGAAATAATTTATTGTTGACAACTTGAATTGGACGTCGATAGTTAATATTTGTTATCTGTTTACGGTCTCCATAATCCAGTATTTCACTGATTTTTTGAAAAAATTGGTTGAAAGACCAATTGTGTTCAACTACCATTTTCCTTGGATAAAAACTTGTGTAAATAAGTCCAAAACCGTATGGAGATTCCTTAATGGTAGCACATTGAAGAGGTCCACCGAAATAAAGTATGGCTTTTGTAGAAGTAATGGGTTGATAGTTTGATGAAGAGGTTGTGGGAGGTGGGTTTAGAAGCATGGTAATTTGTTCAGGTGTTCTGACCAATATGGCATACAGTTCGATTATTGTATCTATAGAAAATTGAGACTTCCAAGCAAGCATATGCGCTACATGAACATTAGTTAATATAGGAATGATATCATATGTTAGTAAATTCTCACTGTTCAAATTTGATTTACGATAATACAACTTTCTGAATATTGTCTCATGAAGAAGAATTAGAGCAGTACATATTTTTTATTTCAGCTCCATGAAGGTACACTGGTATGAGATTCAAAATAAATTAGGCAATGGACCATGGAAGCTTACACCTTGTTTGTTGTGTACAATTTCACCATTTGCAAAGACAACAGCTAGGTAAGAATTTGTGAAATCTTGACTATTGGTGATGTCAAACTCCTCCATCTGAAGATTTTTTAGAGAATGAGAATGATAATGAGAATTTTTTATATTTCGTAGTTGTAGTGCATTTGTTGAAAGATGTAATGTATGCTATTTATAGAAAAATGATAGGAAAGGTGAATAGAAAATATGGACAGTAAAGATTTAAGTTATGTAATTGAACAATTGAGATTCATTATTCGTTTCCCTAAGCATTATTAATGTGTCACAGTCCTTATTAGAGTGATGATACAAGTGGTCAAAAAGTTTTGCATGAATAATTAAGCAGTATTGATGTGTTATAGTCTGTATCAGAGTGATGATAAAAGTGGTGAAAAAGCTATGTTGGTGATTGTTACTAAATAGTATTGATGTGTCATAGTCTTTATTAAAGTGATGAGAAAAATTGTCAAAAAAATCTGTTGGTGATTGTGACTAAACAGTATTGATGTGTCACAGTCTATATTAAAGTGATAAAGAGTAAACATTATTCATGTTGATTAGATTAGTTTAAGGTTTAGAGTTTACATGAAAGATGTTAAATAAAACTTCATTAATAACATTGTTTAGAACATCATACATGAAAGAAAACCTTTAAACAACATAAATTAACGATGTGAAGTAGATGCATGAGCAATGTTGGGACATGTTCTCTTGGTATGACCAGGGGTGTGACAATAGGAACAATTTTTTACACGACCATGTTGTTCTGTAATATCCATCTCTATTCTTATTCGGCTTGACTTGGGTCGACCCTTTGAAGTTCTTTTCAATTCCGGGTTTGGACACAATGTTGGGCCTGTGTAAGTTGGCCAATAATCCTCATGTCTGAGTTCTCCAAATTGTCCTTCATAAACCTTAGAAACTTGTTGTAATGTATACATTGGAGCGATGTACATGTTAAAGTCATGGTGTGCATGTTTGCACGCAGCAAGCACATGTGAACATGACATGTGAACTTTTTGAAACTTTCCACAATCACACCACATTTCATCCAACCTAACTGTAAATTTTCCTATTGGTCGGAATTCTCGCCGATGTTCCATCTCCTCCACTATAAATCTTGTGCTTGATCTATCAAAGTTGATGACTCTATGGGTATTTTCCTTTGAGTGTGCATCTTGCAATGTTTTTGAAGCGATTTTTGAGTATATATGACTAGCTGTAATCTTGGCATCTACCTCCTTGTCTCTTTTTGTGAATAATTTGTTGCAACGGGTGTATGTTGCCATAACCATAGAACAAATTGGGAGGTTTCTTGTTTTCTTTAAGATGGAATTAATTGACTCCGTTAGGTTTGTTGTCATGTGTCCCCATCGTCGTCCGTTGTGCTAATGTATTTATGTTTTTCAAGTTTTGTATGGACAGAATGGATGTAATGGATGAAAAATGGATGTATGCAAATTATTGACCGAGTGAAAATGCAAATGGTTAAGTGAAAATGCAAGATTATGTTGCTGACCGAGCCAGGAGCACACCAGAATTTAGTGTTCTCCGTCAGAGGCTAATGAATGAAGTTTGCTCGGTCAAAAATCAAATGATATGCATGAAATGTATGGTTGGTCGATGGAAATATGATTATTTTTGTATTTTGAGTTTTCTAAATGGGAGATGACCGAATGGATGCAATGACGGTGCATGGTTCAATTTTTGACCGTGGTGAACAGTGTTACAGGGTCAGAAACCAAAAAGTGGCAAAATGACAGATATGAATGAATGAATGAATGCACCAATGAATGTTTATAATTTTTCTATTTTTCAGGGGGGTTTTATGGCTTTGAAATTGAAATGTATGGATGAAAATGAACCTAAAACTACTCTAACCTAATGCATGAAATGTAAAAGTGGCAAGGCATTTAAATTCTACTCTAAGAAAGCAATACAGAAAGCAATAAAAGGAAAGCAATAAATCTACCTAACGTGAAATACAAGTGAATTAATGTTGGTTTGGGAGTGCTACAACTCAAAGTTAGTGTAACCCGTGGCTAGGCCCCAATTAACCTATCACTCAAAAGACATTTGAGTAGTTCACACTAAACTAGGAGTCCGAAAGAAACCTCCCTATTCCCCAACAAGAACTCACAAGAAAATCAAGTTTCAAAGCAATTAAAGAAAGCGCATAAAGAAAGCATTAAAGAAAGCAACCAAACGCAAATCCTAAAGAAGCATGATAACGTGCCTAAAGCCAATCACAGATTTTAGTATATCTTGATATTGTGAGACCTAAAACAGATTAGGAATCACCATAAAGATTTTCAAGTTTCACCTCCATCGATGGGAAGGTTTCCACAAGTTTAGGAAAATCAAGAAATCAAGACTAAGAATTGTTAAGTCTGCAACACCACACTCTTTGATCTTTGTTCGGTGTAAAACTATCTAAATCATCAAAGAACTAAAGAAAAACATTAAAGTGGTGCAGAAGAACACAAATTAGATCCAACACAAGAGAAACAATGGAAGAAAAGCAATGGAAAACATACACAAAGTGAAGAACACAAGTGGCGCAAGGAAGAAAATGAAACCCATGAGCAAGAGAGAATGAGAGAATTCGAAAAGCTTCTTGCATTAAGATCTGAATTACAAACTTCAGAAACCCTTAATTACATTGTGTTTTAGCTATTTATACTTCTACATAAGTTATTACAATAGAAATGGATGTACGAAATCAAAATACATTAAAGAGGAATCACAAGAGTCGGGTCAGCTAGCGGGTTTGGAACTTCAGTGCACTTGAAATGCGTGCATCTTAGTCTTTTCTTGTTTGAATTTGACGATTCAAGCTCCCTTCGAAAGCTTTGTGTCTTAGCTTCAAAAATCCACCGTTGTCATTCAATTTGGAGATCTGACTCGCTTTCAATAATTAAATCATTCAGACATGTTCGCTAGGCTGGTCCGGCCTGGTGAACCCCACTTCAATAATTTATGAAAAATTCAATTTAAGTCCAAATCAAGTGGTTCAAAGGCTTGATTGAAGCCCAATAAGTCAGCTAATCAATAAATCAAATCTCATTCAATTTGGAGTCCAATTGAGTTATGGAGCTTAATTTAAGCACTGATGACTCGTGGGACGGTGAGCTGTACTTGTGCAAACTTCAAACGTGTGTGGAGACTTTAATTGTGGTCCAAATCACGCGCTTCAAATTTTGGCTGAAAGCTGCACGTGTTTATTTTCATTTGCAACCAGAATCATGAATTTTTGATCTCTGCAAAAATTATGATAAATAAAGCAGTGGACCTATGTCAGTTTCTATTTACAATAAAACAATGCTAATTTACTATTTTTATGCACATTTCTAAGTTAAGGCTTCCAAAGGTCCAATAACACAAATAATGGTTAATTTATCTTTGTTAACAACTTATAAACATTATGATAACATTATTAGTCAATGTAAATATGATAAATATTTGTCTCATCAAGGAGCACGTAGAACGAGTGATTGTGACTTGTCAAGCACACTTTACCACTACCATACTTTCTCTTCTCCCAACTAAGAAAGATACCTTCTGAGGAGCACGTAAAACGAGTGAGTGTGACTTGTTAGGCACACTTCACCACAACCATACTTTCTCTTCTCCCAACCAAGAAAGATATCTTCTAAGGAGCACGTAAAACGAATGAGTGTGACTTGTCACGCACACTTCACCACTACCATACTTTCTCTTCTCCCAACCAAGAAAGATACCTTCTATGAAGCATGTAGATTAAAGAAGGAATCCAATGTTAAGGTTCCCTATAAGTACAGATGGTATGACTTTGTTTAATTTACATCTTACCAAACTTTCAAATATCATCTATCACATAGTTACAATATCAGTCAGTCAAAATGTTATTATCAAAGCAAAATGAACACATATCTAACTTCATTGGTAGGATGGTAAGTTTAACATATCATCCTTATTTATTTATACTTTATTTGTATATAAACATATGTTGTGCCTAATTCGTTAACAATTGCAAGAGACTGAAAATATTATATCATCATATTGTCACTCAATGCCAGAACCTCACCCTCTAATTGTTCCATTGCTAGAACAATTAGGCTTTACTCTAGTAGCAAAATTAAGACATCTAAAGGTTGATTATGCTTTGGTAACAACTTTGGTAGAAAGGTGGAAACCTGAAACTCACACATTCCATTTTCCAATAGAAGAGTGCACCATAACGCTAGAGGATCTTCCACTTAAATTCGAATTAAGAATTGATGGATTACCAGTCATTGACCCAATAATGTTAGATTGGGAAGAAATGTGTGAAACATATTTGGGCATTGTGCCAGTCAAAGGAGAGTCACTAATTGGTTCTGTGATCAAGCTAAAGTGGCTTTGGGAAAATATTTTACAACTCCCAAAAGAACCATCAGAAGAACAATTTCATGCCCATTGTAGGACATATATATTAGGTCTAATTGGAGGTATTTTGATGCCTGACAAAATAGGCAATAAAGTTCATCTTATGTATTTAACTTTATTAACTAATCTTAGACGATCCAGACGTTATAGTTGGGGGTCTGCTTGTTTAGTTGTGTTGTACAGAGAAATGTGAAGAGCAACAGATGTAAGGACCAAAACAATGGGTGGTTGTGCATCACTTTTACAATCTTGGGCATGGCATTGCACGCCATATATTGCTCCAATTTCTAGTCTTCCACCAACATACCCATTGGTTTGTAAATGGAGCGGAAGTAGAGTGTTAAACTTTAGAAATGTACCTCACAATAATGTTGTGGGGTATAGAACTATGTTTGATCACATTCAAGCTGATCAGATATATCTTCTTCACAAAATTATTAATTCAATTTTTATTTTATTTTATTTTTAATAACAAAAATAATTTTTTTGTGGAAGTTTTTATGGACCTCATATAAGGACTTGCAAAGATCAATCCCAGTCCAAGCATACAATGATGCCCAATTGTGAACTATAGGGGTGTTCAGAACCGAACCGACCCAAAAAAAAAACCGAAAATCGATCCAGAAAACCACAAACCGATTAAAACTGCAAATTTTTGGATATAATTGAGCAAAAGTGTGCAAAAAATTAAATAGTAATATTATCATTTTTGGTTTTCAATCTTTTATCTAACCATATGAAATCTAGTCAATGATATAATTTTATTAATTTATTATTTAAAAAGATAAAAATAGTCAATTAGTAATAAAAAAAATAAAATTAAAAATAAAAAAAAAAAACCGCAAAAACCGGTCCAAACCAAACTGCTAAAATTGGTTTGGTTTGGTTTGGATTTTTTTTTTATTTCAAACCAAACCAAACCGAACTGCAAATAATTGTTATATTTGGTTTGGATAAATTTTAGCGAAAAACCGAATCAAACCGCACCGCGAAAACCCCTAATGGACTACATGTACAACCATAATTTGTTTTGCTATTGTTGAATGACACAAATCCGATAGAGTAAAGTTACAATTTGGTTTGTTACAAGAAGTCCCTTCTCCACCAAATAATTTGGACGACCTACACAAGATTGACATGAGAGGAAGACACGTCGAAAATTGGGTTACAAAACATGCTTATTGGATCAACATATGGAACAATAGACATGAGTTGACATTAGTGGGCCATCCAATGCAAGGCCCATTATTTCATACAAGAGAGTATATGCAATGGTACATTGTCAATTCTATCATTTTTCTATCAGTACCACAATTACTCGAAGATCCAAGAGTCCAACAACAACTACAACCACTTTTGAAACCAATACAACTTCCACACCATCATATGACGATCCTCAACAAGTTTCCTTACCTCCGCAATATGTGACGCCAGAACCAAACACAATTGATAGAGAAAATTCTTTTGTAGCAACTTTAGAGGATATCTTCTCAAACTTATTTGAAGTAGATTTTTCAACTCCAACTTCGGTACATGCTTATATGAATTCTCTTTACCAATCGAATTATGCTAACCAAGCAGGTAGTTCCTCAATTGCATTTCAAAATCTAGGAGTTCATGAAGAACAAAATCCTCTACAGATTCTTCCTGAAATTCAAGAACAACAACCACAAAGACAAAATTCAACACGTAACAGACGTCGTCCTCGTTGTGAAATTGGACACCATTATGGAGATTAAATTTTTATTTCTCAATTTTTACTGTTTATGATTGAGTTTAACAATTTTTTATAACATTGACTATGTTTAATATTATATTAATAAATATAAATATATATAATATAATAAAAATTTATTATTTAATATAATAATTCTTATTTAAAAGAATATTTAAATATATATGTATATTTAAATAAAATATTTAATTATATATATTATTTTATTATAATACTAATTTTTTATTTTTAATAAAATATTTAATTTTAAATTTAAATATATTTTTTGTATTAAAAAAAAACGTAAGTCAAAATTCAATAAATTCGGGAAACTGAAAACTGAAATCTCTAATTCAAATAAATTATATTAATTTTATTTTAAAGTCAGGATTTGAATTCTTGGAAGACAAATTCTGAGATTTACAATGAATATTACTTTGGTAAATAAAAGTTTTTCATATTTAATTTGATAATATTATATTATAATAATATTATTTTAGTAAAATTCTCTTAATATAAATTTTTGTATACCAAAACTAGATCTATTTTTTAAAACATATTTTATTATTCAGAAGTAAAACTTTTAGATATTTACATATTCCTTCTTTTAATCATTTAAATATTAGTAAAAAATTGTTATTCGGATTAGTTATCAAAATTGAAAGAAAAAAAAATTGAAAAACTGCTAATTTTTTTATTAAAATACAAACATTTTCTTCAAGAATTAATCATGGGAACCACATTTATTGTGATGACCCACTTGGATCTTAACCTTTCATATGTCTTTGGCATGATATGTCTTACAAGAACAATTATTATAACATTTCATGATCACCATTTCAATTAAATTTTAACAACTTTCTTAAAAATATACTCAAATGTTAAAATTTTTAATATAAATGTTTAATTTAATTTTATATAAAACAAAGGTAAGCTTGAATAAACCTAAAACTGCTTTCAGGTGGTGCATGACAGAGTTGTCTTTATAGTGACAGCTGTCTTTGTAGAGCATGACAGCCAGAGGCTCCACAAATTATCATATCTCAATTTTTTTTAAATAAATATATATTTAATTTATATATTAAATTATATTTTGAATCCCTAAAATTTTACTTCAAATTTTTGAACTTTCTTAAAATTTTTCATCCAACAATTAAAGGCTAGGTTTATAACTAAAAAAGTATTATAATAACATTAATACAAGAATGCATTTAACAATGTTTGACTCAATTATGGGATTAATATAATAAAATATAACAGATAAAAATAAGAAAATAAGAACACTAAAATAAAAATAAAAGAAATATAGATCGAAAGAGAGATACACGTGGAAAAATTGAACCAAAACAAGAATAACAACAAGTAGAATTAAAAAAAAAATAGAATAATAGAAAAAGAATATGTCATTTATAAAATTTCATCTTCAATATAAATAAATAAGTAATCATAATTTAGAAATAATATATTTTCTTAGTTTATCCAATGTTTTTAAAATCACACTGATTAATGAATCCGAGAAAATATGAATTCAAAATTTAAAAATTCAAATGAGTATAATAAAATAATATTTTTAATAATATATTAAATAAAAAATAATTATGATTTTTTTACTAAATAAAAAATAATAATTTTAATTATAATAAAAAATTTCATTATTATTATAACTACTCTAAAAATTATTATTAAAATAATATTCAATCTTATAAAAAATTTTATATACTAAATATAACAAAATAAATCCTTAAAAAAATTAAATTCATAATACAACATAATATAATATAATATAATATATATATATATAATATTTTTAACACGTAAAATTTAACTATTAATTTTATTTTTATTATTTTAAATTATTTTCATCATCTAAAACATTATTTATTTTGGTATAATAAATATAATTATGATAATCCATCAATAAAAAAAATAGAATAAATTATATATTCAAATCATAATATATTTAAATAATTATCACATAACTCATATACATAATATAGATGTTTCTAGATAACTAGTTATTATGTCCGAACTCAAAGACTAACATTTGTATGTTAAATTATAATTGAAACTATGTCAAACTTGATTGGAGTGCAACTTGACTACCCGAATCACAAGGTATGACTATTGATACCCTCTCACCTATTCTATCATACCTCTCTGTATACCATGTGCATCATCAGCATCTCCCCATCAATTTTTCACCACCTAATTTCATAATTTACATAACTCATTCAATTAATAAAATTTGAAATCTCATTAAATTCATTGTAGCATAACTTATCATACTAAGTACATACTCGTACCACCCTGAGTATTATGAAATCATATAATCACAATTGATTCTACCCTCACAACTCAACTCGACCAATAATAAAATGTTAATTTTGGGTAATAGCCCTTATAACTCAACTTAGTCAATAACACAATGTTAATCTCAAATATTAACCCTTACAACTCATCTCGATCAAATAAAACACAACTTGACCATAAGAAAAATGTTGATTTCAAATATTAACTCTTATAGTTAAACTTGACCAATAATATATAACTCAACCAACAATACACAGTTTGACTATAATAAAATGTTGATTTTGCATATTAACCCTTTTAGCTTAGTTCAATCAACAACATATAACTCAGTCAGAATAAAATATTGATTTTAGGTACTAACCCTTACAACTTAGCTTCAACAATAACACATGTTAATTTCACGTATTAACCTTTCCAACTCAACTCGATCATTCAAGATATTAACTCTTATAACTTATTATTATTCGAAACATAACTTTCCCTATCAGTTATGTTTCCAAGTATTCGTATTTGAAACATAAATTCCCCTTATCAGGTAGTTTTTCTTCTTAGGTGTCCCTTCTCTAACACTCAAGCTCAATCAGCCAATTACACAAGTCAGACTTTGTTTCTCTCCTTAGCTCCTTACTCTCATTCTCCTCCTCTCCTTTCTCCCCTTTTTATAGGTAGTAAAATTCTCATTTTTTAATTATTTTTATTTACAATTATCATAAAGGGAGATATTTTTATCTTTTTCTTTATCGTTTTATCTCTTACATTAAATGTCTTATATACGTGACTTATCTCTTATTTTTTACATTAAATGTCACCTCTAACTTATCTCTTATCTTTTATATTGAATGTCTCATACACTTCAACTTATTTATTATTAAATAAGTGATCTTATTTAATATATAATGTATTTTAATAAAGACTAACAAAGTAATTTATGGAATTATCAAACACCTTATTTTAGAGAGAAATTATTAAACTCAATTTTTATAGAATACGAACATATGTGAAACAAAATGTGAAATAAAATTCTTTATTTACAAAATTTTAAAAAATTATTAAAATTATTTTATTATATTTTTCACATAATTATTTTTATTATAAAAATGGGAAAGAAAATACATTAAAACAAAAGTAAAATATTAAAAGTTGTAAAAATAAAAATACAATAAAATAATTATTTTCTATGTCAATTTTAATAAATATTAAAAAATATTTTTCAGAAAAAATTAAATAAATTTTATTCTTTAAAAAATATTAAAAAAAATTATCATTTAACTTTTTTATTCGTTTAAAACGACTTGAACCAATAACTCTATCGGATTTGCTCTCAAGTTTTCAATTTTTTTACTCGTTCAAAATCAGTATGACTTTTAGAAAGAATAAATCAAGTTTTAGAAGTATTCTCGATTGGATTGATTAAGCCATCAGTCCAAATTATCTTATCAAATGTTCCCTTACGTAAATTGTAAAAAAAAAATAGGCAATTCAAAAAATTCATAAAATAAATTAAATATCTTTGGTCGCAATACAAATATTCCACTTATTTGTGGTGTATTTTTTTAAATTGTTAATATTTTTTTTATTAAGATGGATCTGGTTAAGAATTTAAGATAATTATAATATTAAGTTTTGAGGTAAATAAATAAATTTAAATTTTAAATTACAAACATTTATTGAGTATATTTTGAACTACAAATTAGTTATTTTATTCGTAAAAAACTTCTCATTCTAACAAGTAAACTTACCGTTATCCAATAGACTATTAGACTTTTTTTTGGATTTGTTCATCTAAAGTTCTTCTCTAGGATGATTTTACTTTTATAAGTATTTTTTTTTTCTATATACCTCAATCAATAGAAAATATATCTCAAATATGATAGAAAATGTTTATTCTTCAAAAACAAAAAGAAATAATTGTACTACGAATGTCCAAGCCCTAATTCTCTACAAATCATAAAGAATTAAAAAATATTTTACCGTGTCAAATAAAATAAAAATTGTTGTGTAGTTAGTAATGACTAACTTTTTAAGTTGTTTATAAATTGGATTTATAAATTGGATGTAATTCTTTTACATAATAACAAAGAAATTAATTAAAGTACTCTAGATGTTCAAGCTGACCACTTTATGCTCAAACTTTTATTTGTTCTTAAGCTAAGAATGTCTTATAGAAGATTATATTCTTTTTGTGAGATTCATTTTGCAAAACATTCTTCTTTGACAAATTATCATATTATAAGAAAGTTTTGTAACTTTTCTGTATCATATCTAAGAGAGTTTTTTTTTTCTATAATCGTTTCTTTTTTAATTTTGTTTTTATAGTCAAGAATGACTTTATGTACTCGTCTCTTAATTCAAAAGGAGTTAAGTATTAGAGTGATTTGGTGTGCTTGTATAAGTTAGAAGTGATTAATCTTATTGTAATCAATTTGTTAATTAATGAAATCTTTCAAAAATTCTCAAGGGAGAATATGACATAACTTAGTTGGAGTGAATCTGTATAGAAATAAATGTTCGTTTGTCTATTATATATTTACTCAAATCCTTCTATCTTAATGTCTTTGAGAAATTTTGAAAGAATCAGAAGCTCCATAATACATATTGTCTAACTACTACGTTTAATCATCTTATTGTTGGTTTTCGAAATTACTTTGTGAAAAGCTAGACATTTCTAGATTCTCTTTTATTTCATTTCTCATTTATTAAATTTATGTCCCTTCTCTTTATATTCTCTCTTTGATTTAGTGTCACTCAGAACATTTTTGACTTGGTTATAATTGATAGTTTGACATCCTTTCATAAAATATTTTTCTTTAATAATTAAAAATATATAAAAAATAAAACGTAAAAGGTAAAAAGATTTACATATATCACTTATCTGAATAAGACTAACAAAAATAAGGAAGTATGGTTTCAAAATCAAATATTTTTAGGCATTAAAGTTTTTTAAGTTCTTAACAATAGAACCATAATAAAACTTCAACTTCAATACAAAAAGATTAATCTCTTTGCGCAATCTCACAATTAAAATATCCCATAAAATAAAGATAAAGGAAATCAAGCTTCATCACCTAACACCTCTTCATTCTTATCAGAAACATGTTCACTTGTAAAAGTGTTAAAAAAAAACACAAATGGAAGAATGAAAAATATATCTCACATATATTGTATATACATATAAGAAAAATAGTAGAACTAAATACGCACAAACATCACCCATACCAATACATATTAATAACAAATTCACTAAATTGACTTAAATGCATAAATGTTTTTATGTTCTTATCTCTAAATACATGTGGTACTATCACACAAAACACATGCATGCATATGAAGTAGACTAGGAGTACATAAACTAAATCATAAAGACTTTCACAATTCATTCTCAATTAGAATGAGTCTAATAGGATCATAAAGACTAGGTCATGATTTTCTTCCATAAAGACTAAGCTATTGCTTCAAATAATCAAGTATAATTTGAATTTTCACTCTCCTAACCACTATGTAAATTTCTCAAAACACAAAAATAACTCACACATATATATTATAATTTTATTGAGAATTAGGATTATTTCAAAATAAATATACTATAATTTATTTTTAAATATTATATTAAAAATCTTATTAAATCTTAGAGATTTCTTCTCTACTTTTGATTTTAATTCCTAAAAAGTAGATTTAAAAAATTAAAAATATTTTTAAAAAAATTATGTTAATTCTTCAAATTTGATATTTACATATTAAAATCATATTTTCTTAATGTTGAAAAAATAAAAGAAATATTTGTAATTTTGGAGACAAAATAGAACTATTCTTTTAAAGATTAAAAATAGAATTAATTTGTATTAAATCTTTAATGTGAAAATAACAAATAAAAATGAAAATGTTTTTAATTTGGATTGGATTGTTTATGTATTGAGTGGTTGCAGGGCCTTTATGAATGAATGGTGATTATAGTGAAACCTTCCAAAGCTTGAGTTGAAACCTTCCAAAGCTTGAGTTGAACCCATAGACATGCCACTAGGCGCAAGATTTTCATACTCAGAAACGTAAGAAGAGTACTACAGTAATAACATGTGGGTGGAGCATTCTTCTCAAAATCTATAATTTTTTTTGCTTGGTTTCAGTTCAGACATTATTAGTTGGAGTGAAGTTGGGGTGCCATTAGTTCAAAATCTATAATTCTTTGTTAGCATCGAATGTGATTTTAGCCTAATGTTAATCACAATTTTTTTTTTGTTGATGTTAATTAGGATTAGTTTCAGTAAATGTTGGTTGAGATTGTTTTATTATTACATAGAATTAATTAATTGTCTACGGACAAAATCTGTAGGAAACACAAAAAATTTATAGATAAAATAACATTATTTACGGTTTTCCTACGACTCCAAATCCGTACCTAACTGCATGAAATATCTACTGCTTTATCCATACGTAAATTACGTACTAATAATTACGTAGATATATTACGTACTGAAAATTTCGTAGGTAAAATATGTATAGATATTTCCGTAGGTAAATCCTCCAAACCTACCAAATAATCTGTAGGTAAATTACGTACTGATAAATCTGTAGGTAAAATATGCACTTTAAAATTCTGTAAGTAAAATACTTACAGATATTTCCGTAGGTACATACCTATCGCAAGACACTGAACATGAAATTAGGATTGAGCGTAGTTCGACAAAATGGGAAAGCAGTAATCACAAATTGGCTTATATTGTTTGTTTCTTTTTTGTTGAATTATTGTGGGGAAAAAAAATGGGCAGACATTACCAAGACACGGTCGGGAAGCGAAGGCGATTGGTGTAGAAAGTGATTATGGGCCTAACTCACCCTCTAAATCGGTTCAGAAGGTGAGGTTTACACCTCACTTATATACCATAGTTTGGCCTCATTTTTAATCAATGTGAGATTTCCCAACAATTGGGAGATGCAATTGCGAGGCAGTACCGGAGATGCAACCTAAGGAGTCAGAGTAAGCACTGAAAATGCAATTAGGAGGCATTGAGCATAGTTCGATAAAATGGAAAAATAGTAATCACACTTATGTTGTTGAATTATTGTGGGGAAAAAAGTCGGCAGACATTACTAGGAGATGGCCGACAAGCGAAGGCAATTAGGAAATGCAACAGCGAGACAGTACCAGAGATGTAACCTAAGAGGCAGAGCAAGGTATTGAAAATGCAATTAAGAGGAAAAGTAAGACAATGAAGATGGAATTAGGAGCGGAGCAAGACAATGAAGATGCAATTCAGAGCAAAAGGCATTGCAGACGGCGCGAAGTAAGGCAATGGACATGACATAGTTGAAAGGCTTTCAGAAGAAGGTTTTGTGTTTTAGGAAAACATACATTAAGATAAGGGAATATAATAATAATAATAACAATAATAATAATAATAATAATAATAATAATAATAATAATATAAATATAAATATAAATATAAATATAATAATAATAAGTAATTTATTAAAAATATTTTAAAATTATTAATTTAATAAGAATAAAATAATTATATTTTTTTATTATATTAATTTAAAAAAATATGAATATATTTTATTTTAAAAATTAAGTATTTGTAGTAAAATTTGTACGTAAACTATTAAATTATATACTGATTTTTCTGTACATAATAATATTAAAACTAAATACTGAACAAATCCATACATAAAATAATATTGACATTACTTACTGATTTTTCTATATATAATAATATTTAAATTATGTACTGAAAAATCCGTACGTAATATTAATATTACTTACAAAAAAAAATTTGTTCGTAATTTTTGTATATAAGATTAGTATTACCTATGGATTTTGATCTATATGTAAATTTCTGTATATAATTAATTAATTTATTGTAGTGTATTATCAATGTCAAAGTAAAAGCTAGGATAATTTCTTAACCAATACTAATTAAAATTTTCTTGACTAATGTAAAATCCTAGAGAAAAAAAATATAATAGACTAATAAATATATATATAATTTAATTATTTAGTTAAATAAAATATAATCAGGTTTAGAAAATAAAATAAAATATTTTATAAAATAAAATAATAATAAGTGGTTAGAGAAAAGATAAATAATGAGTTATTAGAAATCTTAAATTATTAATATTTTAAAAAATATTGTGAGGTTATGTTATTCTAAAAGATAATGTGAGACCGTTATTATCCTTAACGATATTATGAGTTGGATTTAATCTTTAGAAGCTTGACTCTACTTATATAGATAAACATTAAACCCTCTCCATTATTCATTCCAAATTTTTCCTAACGTTTGAGAAAAATCTTAGAGGAGGCAACTCGAGGTGACACATGAGGATTTGGGAGCATAACATTTCAAGACGTCATGTAGCGTAGCATCTCAAGGTATCACGTAACATAGCATCTCAAGGCGTTGCGAGGCCTAACATCTAAGACACCACATATTGTCATTCGAGGCAACTCGTAAGTCTCAATAGGATTTTGTTGGCATTGAGGCAAACCATAAGCCCTCATAATTATGATGAGTTGTGATTTAGTTGCGAATTATTTGTGTGTGTTTTGAGAAGTCTAAGCTTTGGCTTAGCAAGGTGAAATCCAAGTTATGCTTGGTCATTTGTGAAGTCTAAGTAGAGGCTTAACAGCGTGAAAATTCAAGTTATGCTTGGTCATTCGAGATGTGTGATGAATCATACATTTTTGTGTTATACATTTGTGTGTACATATTTTATTCATTCATACTTTCTTGGGGGTAGATGTGATCTATGAAGGAGGGTCTCTATGGTCTTCTACCTTTATCTTGGAGATTTTAGAGTAAGGAACCTCTCATTTGAGAGTTGAAATGAGGGGCAATCATGTTAGATTCGTTCTAGTGAGAGTGGATTGATAAGGTCTTTTGATCCGGTTCATGTACTCTTGGACTACTTATATGCATTGCGATGGTACCACATGCATTTAGAGATAAGAGTATAAGAGCATTAATGCATTTGAATTAATTGAATTTGTGACTGAATATGTATTGGTGCGTGTGATGCATGTACGTGTCATATGTGTGTTTAGTTCTGCCTATTTTCTTATAAGTATTTATAATATATGTGAGATATATTTCTCACTCTTCTATTTGTATTTTTGGTATTTTTGTTTGGGTTGAACACTTTTATAAGTGAATATATGTTTGAGGAGAACAAAGAGGAGTTGAATGATGAAGCATAAGTCTTCTATGCTTTGATTTTGTGGATGCTCTGATTAGGTGTGATATCGAAGAATAAAAAGATTATTTATTTTGAAGAAGTTTATTTGAAATTTATTATATTTTTGTTATTAAGAACTTATAAAGGCTATTTCAATACCTAATAATATTTTATTCGATTTTTCACATTCGAAAAGAGTTATTATGGTTATTAGATAAATAGTGTGGTAGTGTGAGGGTGCATATCTAAGAAATTTATAGCTAGGAAAGACTTGGTATTTAAGAGTGTCCTAAGTGACCCACCTCTCTTTCTTGGGAACTGACTAAGTATACTAGTTCACGGTCTACCGTCGTTGTTCTAGTAGGTAATATTACTCATAGTAAGAGTTTTATTTTGAAATCTTATTTCCTTGTTTTTGTAATTTTTTAGTTATGAAGATAATATATTTGAATTCGTTTACTTTCATTCTTTGCAAATTTTATATTTATTAATTAAAAACATCTTGGGGTAGAAGAGTGTTACATTTAGTGGTATCAAAGCCTGGTTGTTCCATTCGGTTAGTATGTTATGTGTGCTTACCATATTTTTGTGTGTACTCTAATTGTGTGATAAGCGTTTTGTGATTAGGACAACGTTTTGTGATTTGATAAATGTTTTGTGATTTGAAAAGCGTTTTGTGATTTGAAAAACATTTTGTGATTTGAAAAGTGTTTTGTGATTTGAAAAGCGTTTTGTGATTTGGTAAGTGTTTTGTTGTCTTTGTGTGCTTGTTATACCTTGTTGTATTATAAGTTATGTGTCTTTAGTTTTTTTCTTAATTACTATAAATTGTTGTTAAGCTACAAAGTTGATTGACTTGATCCCATATGGCCCAAAACATTTTAATTCCAAAAACTGAAAATCCCAATGCAGAAACCATAAACTAGGAAAACGCATTCCCAGTAACGCCGTAATATCGTTTCGATTAAATACCGAAATCACACAAAAAACCATGTATCTAATTAAAGCCCCAAATATTTGGGGAAAATTGCATAATAAATCAAATTTCAATACTCATACGAAAATTGATTTCAAATTGAACATGAATATATAATTTTTTCACAAAACAATATGAAAAATGAATACTTTATAATTTTTTTTTACAAAATAACTTATGAAAAATACATACTTTATAAAAATAAATCTAGAGCAAGACAGAGATAAACCTGGCTCTGATACCAAATGAAAAAAATTTTAAGAATGAAGCGAAAGCGGAAAAGCATAACTTACCTCTAGCCATTGCTCAAGATAATTTTCTCTAAGTACCGGTTCCGAACCCTAATTCTCTAAACCTGATGGTATGAAATACTGTAGAAGAGAACGAATTTGGTGACCTTAAACCTCAGAGCATATGTGGTATTTATAGAGCTCTGGCCATCATAGAGTTCATAACCACATAACGGAATAACGGAAAAATCGAAAAACTGAAAGATATGACTTCAAAAAATGGATCACAAATATCTGCTAAATATAAGATAATAACAAAAAATATCTAATATTCTCCCACTTGGTCCATTTATTCCAATATCAATCTCAAAGGAAACTAAATATACGGATCATAGTGACAGGTCCTCTAATAACGAGTATTATCTCCCATGTATCACAGTACATAAAGCCTCTTATCAAAAGCTCATAAATTAATGAATAAACCTTATGTTTATTCTAGGTCAAACTAAATGATATTTCTCAAGTTAAACAGATATGTGGACAACTAAATGAGAAATCATCAAACTAAATAAGAGCTTTACAAATCACATAATGGAACTAAGTCTCATATGTGCTACATGATCCTTAAAATTCTTTAGTAGCATGCTATAAAGGATCGGTAATCATCAACTTAGTGCTAACGTGTTCAATGACCACTTTCTTTTTCTTATCACGTTCTTTTATGGCTAGATATTTTAATGTCAATGTACTTAATTTGACTTCCACTCTTTATTATTGTTAGCCATAAATGTAGCAGAGTTCACAATATATCTCAATGGCCTAACAATTAAGCATAAACATAAAACTCTTCAACCATACCCTATGTAAAGTAGTCTCAAAACAAGAAACGAACTCAACCTCTATAGAGGAAGTAGATATCTAAGTCTTCTTTCTACTAGACAACTCCACAAGCTAGCATAAAACGTATCCATATATGGATTTTCTGGTATCAATGCAACTAGTGAAAACTGAATAAGAATAGTCTACTACTTCCAATTTTATTAGTCCGTGTACATATGAGCATGAAATCCTTTATTCCTTGAAGGCATCTTATTACCTTCTTTGCAGTTTTCCAGTGGTCAATACTTGAATTATTCTGATATCTTCCCAAAACTTCAACTACAAATGCAATGTCTAGTCTGATACAGACCTAAGACTTCCAACAGTTGAAGCATATAGAGTATTCTTCATGTGTTCCTGCTCAAAATCACCTTTCATGATAAACCTCTCTAAAACTTTGTTAATACAGGTCTCTTGAGATAAATCAAAATACCTCGAGATATTTCTCTATGGATCTTAATGCCTATGACACAGGATGCCTCTCCTATATCTTTTATATCAAAGTTCTTTAAGAGAAATTGTTTCACCTCATGCAGCATCATACCACAAATTTGATTCCTTAGAATTCATGACTTGTGAAAATGTTTCAGGATTATTTTCGGTCCAATGTTATAATCTGATTCTTGTAAATACACTTTATAATCACTAGAAATTGCTGATATTTTAATCCTTATAGATCTTCTTAATGTTGTTTCACTATCTTGATGAGAAACTTGTTGTTCAACCAGTTGCTTAATAGGTTGTTCAATATTTACTTATTGTTCCTCTTCAACAACTTGATCCTTATTATCATTTTTAGCAACTTGTGGAACTTAGTAATTGTTTGTCTAATACGCCTTTGAACTAAGGGGCGTGAATGACTAACAATCTATCACTTGATTTAGAGGGTTAAACTTCATAATGATCCTCTTTCAAAATTAATATCTTGGATAAAATCACTCCCACTGATCAAGTCATTTATAAGAAATCTTGCATTTCTTGATTCCACAATTCTAATGCTATGAGATGGACTGTAGGATCTATACCCTTTGGATTTTTCAACACATCTAATGAAATGCCCACTAATAGTCCTAGGGTCTAGTTTCTTCTCTTGTGATAAACCCTTACTTTAGACGGACATCCCCAAATGTATATATGTGGTAAACTCGGTTTCCAACATTTTAATAACCTCAGTTGGAAATCGATTTACTATATACACAATCGTCTTAAGTGCGTAAATCCACAAAAATTGAGGAAGTTTTGCATTACTCATGTTTCTCACCATATCCATTAAGGTCCAATTTCTTCTTTCTGCCACACCATTCTAATCTAGAGAATCAGGTATAGTGTATTAGGCAACAATCCCATGCTCTTGAAGAAATTTCACAAATGGACCAGGTGCTTGTCCATTCTCTGTGTATCTACCATAATACTCTCCACCTCTATTTGATCTCACAATCTTAATTTGTTTTCTGCATTATAACTCTACTTCAGCCTTAAAATTTTGAAGGCATCCAAAGCTTCATCCTTAGAACGAAGTAAGTAAAGGTACATATATTATGAGTAATCATCTATAAAGATGATGAAGTATCTCAAACTACTTGCATCCATATTTGGACAACAAATATCTACATGAATTGTTTCTAGTAAACTTGAATTCCTTGTAGCACCCCTTTTTGATTTGTTGGTTTGCTCACCCTTAATGCAATCCACACAAAGTCTCAAAAATTAGTAAAATCCAAAGTACTAAGTACTCCATCATTCACCAATCGCTTAATTCTCTTAATGGAGATATATCCCAATCTCCGGTGCCACAACATAGAAGAATCCTCATTCACAACACATCGCTTTAACCCAGAAGAAACATGCATAGAATTATGAGTGGTTTCATTTTTGTAAATCAATGGAGAAAATACCATTTCGTAATTGACCAAAAAACAACAACCTTTGAGTTATTCAATAAGGTAAAACCAGAATTTATAAAATTAAATGAAAACCCAAAGGTGTAAGTTGTGAAACAGAAATTAAATTTTTTGAAAAACTTTTAACATAGAAAGTCTTCTCCAAACATAAAACAAACACAATTACTTAAGGTTAATTTGCATGTCCCAATGGCCTCTACATGTGAACTCATTCTACTTTCTCAAGTTTTGCATACCTTGTAAGTTTTGCACATCTAACGAACTCATTCTACAAACATGGATTGTAGATCCGAAATCAACCCACAATACTAGTCATTATACTCATAACAGACAAAGGTAAAGAAATCACCTTCCTTTCCTATCCAATTGTTAAATTTGGCACAATCCTTCTTCATGTGTCCTTTCCTCTTACAGAAGAGATACTTAAACCTTTTTCTTATAATTACTTTTCTCTTAATTCGGGAACACCACATTTGATATCAGAAAAATTCACAGATTGTGAAACTGCAAAAATACATGCTCATTATCATAAATTGAGACTATAATGAATGTTATGTGCTACAAATGTAAAACATGCCTTGATGAATCTAATGACATAAAACTTGCTTGTGGGCTAAAGTTCTATTCAATTTGGACTCATACTATATGTTGAATGTCATATTTTACCAATGTAAAATATGTCTTGATGAATCTAATGACATGAAACTTGCCTGTGGGCTAAAGTTCTATTCAATTTAAACTTATGTAACTTTATGAAAAATCTATTAGACTATGTGCCTCACTATGAATAGTATTTCCTACTGGAATAACAACGGTAAACCGTGAACTATTACATCAGGTAAGTTCCCAAGAAAGTGAGGTGGGTCACTAGTGGACACGCTTAAATACCAAGTCTTTCCTCACCAAAGCTTTCCTAGACATGCACTATCGCACTATCATACTTATCCAGTACTCCAACACTATTTTATCATATCTAGCAGCGGAAAAACACAACCAGGCTTTTAGATTCATAATTTTATGACAAATGTCACGTTTTACCAATGTAGAATATGCCTTGATGAATCTAATGACATAAAACTTGCCTGTGGGCTAAAGTTCTATTCAAATTAGACTCATCACTTTATGAAAAATCTATTAGACTAAGTTCTTTTTCTCAATCCATGTGGGTAAATTAAGAAATATATATAATCCAATATTTTATCCTAATTAATTACATAAATATAACAAAATTCCTGTGGTTACATTTTATCATATTACATGAAATTAATTACAATTAATGTTTATAATATGATATAAATATTAACAAATTAAAGATGTTGTGGCTACTCTCTAATTTATTAAAATTATATCTTTCACCTAACATTAAAAGAACCAAATATTTGCATTTAATATTCTTGATAATAGAAATAATCAAATAATATTTTTTAAAAAACGTATACTAAAAGTATAAATAACTAAACATATCCCATGATATCTACATTGTATAATGGTTAATATTTTGGAAATCTAAATCCAAAAACCCCACATACCTCGGTTCAATTACTGAAAAAAAACCAAAAATTGCATAAAACTCAAAATGCAAATCCAACGAAAGACCAAAACAATTTAATTCCAAAAATAAAATCTTATATGGCCCAAAACATTTTAATTACAAAAACAAAATCCCATATGTCCCAAAAAATTTTGATTCCAAATATCCTATACGGCCCAAAACATTTTAATTCCAAAAACAAAATCCCTTATGGCCCAAAAAATTTTGATTCCAAAAATCCTATATGGCCCAAAATATTTTAATTCCGAAAACAAAATCCCATATTGCCCAAAACATTTTGATTCCAAAATCCTATATGGCCCAACACATTTTAATTACAAAAAGAAAATCCCATATGGCCCAAAACATTTTAATTCCAAAACTTGAAAAATCACAATGCAAAAACCACAAACTGGGAAAACGAATTCCCAGTAATGCCATAATATCGTTTCAAATAAATACCAAAATCACACCAAAAAACCATGTATCGCCTTGCTTTCCTAACCAATTGTTAAATTTGGCACAGTCCTTCTTCATGTGTCCTTTCCTCTTACTGAAGAGACACTTAGAACTTTTCTTATAATTATTTTTCTCTTAATTCAGGAACACCACTCTTGATATCAGAAAAAACCATGTATCGCCTTGCTTTCCTAACCAATTGTTAAATTTGGCACAGTCCTTCTTCATGTGTCCTTTCCTCTTACAGAAGAGACACTTAGACCTTTTTCTTATAAATATTTTTCTCTTAATTCAGGAACACCACACTTTGATAGCAGAAAAATTCACAAATTGTGAAACTGCAAAAATACATGCTCATTATCATAAATTGAGACTATGATTAATGTTATGTGCTACCAATGTAAAACATTCCTTGATAAATCTAATGACGTAAAACTAGCTTGTGGGCTAAAGTTCTATTCAATTTAGACTCATACTATATGTTGAATGTCATATTTTACTAATGTAAAATATGTCTTGATGAATCTAATGACATCAAACTTGCCTGTAGGCTAAAGTTCTATTCAATTTAGACTCATGTAACTTTATGAAAAATCTATTAGACTATTGAAGACGTGTTCGTCAAGCACACTTCAAAAAGATTCCCTCAACAAAATAGGATGTAGTATAATGGGAACCAGAGTATCAATCTAGGGAAGTAGTGAGTATGGGTGTGAGAAATGAGTGATTCAAATGAGGGAAATGAATGAAATGCAACCTAAATGCAATATAAAACTACAAATGAACCTAAAATGGGGTTAAAATACAATATGCAATTAAATGGAATGAAAACAAAATGCAAAACACAAAACAGTACATAATTCACAAAATTAACCAAAATGAATAGTAACACAAGGTCAAAAATCAAGCTTTCGGTCAACTATGATGAAATGGATGAATGCGTGGGTCAACAATGGTCCAATATGTTTTATATGGTATATGAATGATGTGGTAAAAATATTGGTGCAGAAAATATGTTCAAAAATGCAAGTTGGTCGAGACACATGTAAAAATGGCTAAGTTAAGCACACTAACCTTGGTCAAAACGTTAGTAAACACAAAAATATGGATATTTTACAAAGGCATGGTCGAGAGAAAATGTACAGAAAAGGGTCTTGACCGAGAGTTAATAAATCTGGTCAAGTTTGGTGCACCAAATGGCACCTCTCTAGGTCAGAGATGAAACTGTTTAGAATTTTGAAATTTTAGCTAGACAGAATGATTCAAATGGATGAAAGATGGGGGTATGCATGTTCTTGACCGAATGAAAATGAGAATGGCTAAGTGAAAATGTAGAATTATGGTCTGACCGAGCCAAAAATGAGCCAAAATGGGGTGCTCTCGGTCAGAGGTCAAATGGTTGAGTTTTGCTCAGTCAAGAATGAAATGGCATGCATGAAATGTATGGTTGGTCGAGGGAAATGTAATTAGTTTTTTATTTTGGGGTTTAAAAATGGTAGATGACCGTGTGGAGGTGGTTTTGGTGCGTTTTGACTCAAATCTGACTGAGTAAAATGGCTAACTCTAGTCCAGATTCAAATCAGTGGCAAATGGCAGATATGAACATATGAATGAATGCACTAATGAATTTTTTTGGTTTTTCTATTTTTTTGGGAGGATTTGTAACTTAGAAAGTGAGATGTAATGAATGAAAATGAAGCTAACACTACCCTAAACTAATGCAAGTAATATAAAATGTGGCAAGGCATTTAAAACCTATTCTAAGAAAGCAATACAGAAGCAATAAAATGGAAAAATAGTAGCTACCTAACGTGACAACTGAGTGAATCAAAGTTGGTTTGAGAGTGCTACAACTCAAAGTTAGTGTAACCCATGGCTAGGCCCCAATTAACCTATCCCTCAAAAGACATTTGAGTAGTTCACACTAATCCTTGAGTCAAAAAGAAACCTCCCTATTCCCCAACAAAAACTCACAAGCATATCAAGTTTTAAAGCAATTAAAGAAAGCACATAAAATTCAGTACACTGCAACGCATCAAATTTAAAGAAAAGCAAAGAAATCAATTCTTGGAAAGTGCTCACTTAACTCAAGGCAACCTTAGCTTTTGAATGATCTCAACATTGTGAAAACCTAATTTCTTCAATTAAGCGTTCACCATAGAGATTCACAAGCTTCAAAAATGTTTTACCAAAGTCTCCACAAGTTATATAAAGTCAAGGTTCAAATCTAAGGATTGTGAGTCATTGGTGGCATTTCCAAAGAACATCATTCAGTAAAACCTAATCTAAATCATCCAAGAACAAAAGAAAAACATTAAAGTGGTGTGGAAGAACACAGAACAGATCCAATATAGAAGAAACTATGGAAGAAAAGCAATGGAAAACATACCCACAATGAAGAATAAGTGGCGCGCAAAGGTAGAAGATGAAGCCATGGATGCTAGAGAAGAAGAGAGAAGTCGAAGAGCTCTTTGCATTAGGATCTGAGTTATAAACTTCAACAACCTTCTAATTACACTGTATTTTTACAATATATACTCCTACATAAATTATTACAATAGGATCGGTTGTGGGAAATTAAATTACAATGAAGTGGAAGCAAAACGGACGTGCTAGCTCACGAGTTTGGTGCTTCAGTCAACTTGCAACGAACAGAACTTTGTGTTTCTGCTTCAAATTCAACAATTCAAAATTTCTCTGAAAGCTTTACGTCTTACCTTTGAAACACCACCGTTCTTGCTCAAATTGGAGTTTTGGAGCGTTTTCTATAATTAAATCACTTGAACACGTTCACTGGACTGGTCCGACCTGGTGAACCCCATTTCATAAATTTGTGTAAAATTCAAATCAAGTCCAAATTAAATGATTCCAGAGCTCAATTGAAGAAAATTAAGTTAGATAATCAAAAAATCAAATTTCATCCAAATCAGAGTCGAATTGAGTTTTGGAGCTCAATTTAAGCACTGGTGACTCGTGGGACGCATGAGCTGCAGTTGTGCCAACTTCAAACGTGTGTGGAGACTTCAATTTCGGTCCAAATCACGAGCTTTAAATTTTGGCTGAAAGCTGCACGTGTCTATTTTCATTTGCAACCAGAATAAAGAATTTTTTTATCTCTGTATAAATTACAATAAATAAAACAATGGACGATGTCAATTTCTGAATACAATAAAACAATGATAATTTACTGTTTTTATGCACATTTCTTTGTTAAGGCCTCAAAAGGTCCAATAACTCAAATAATGCTTAATTTATCTTTGTTAGAAATTAATAAACATTAAGATAATATTATTAAACACTTAAATTATGATAAAAATCTGTCACATCAAATACCTCACACTTAAACCTTTGCACTCTTGGGCAAAGCTAAAGTTATGTAGTTCCATGCTTTATAAATCAATAAATCAATTGTGAGCTCATAAAAATTATTATCCAAGCCTCATGTGTTCAAGTAACAGCAGCTAACACTTGACTCTATAATTTAGAAGCATTCATGAATAAATCAACAAGAATCATCCAACTTAACTTAGAGTTTCCTCACATAGGTCAAGTGTTTCACTCATCACTCAAGTGTTTAAATAGGGTGTTGTTTCACTCAAACATAATCAATGCAAAGCCATTTACATAGGCTTGAATAAATTCTAAGATCAATCATCATAATTAACATGCATCCAAAGAATCACAAGGGCTTTAATTAGGCTTGTAATGGGGCCAATGACTTGTAATGTTTGGGCATGGATAAACAAGGGTAAACAAGGCAATAAATCATGGAACTTTGATCAAATAATTAGGCATAGAATTCTTCAAAGTGTGGCGGCAATCATAAATAAATCACTCATCTTTTGCCTTTTGGCTTCATAACTTTAACTTTCTTTTCTTTTCTTTCTTTTTCAACACTTTTTGCTTTGATAACTTAGCCTCTTTTGGTCACGGGTTTCTCTTTCTTTTTCACTTCTTTTGCATAATTAACATCACCAAGATCACCCCACACTTGAGCTTTGCTCCATCATTAACTTAGAATCTTTTTATTCAACCAAAGTCCATAGGTTAACATGGTTTTTCCGGTCAATGGCTTATAATTTAAGGGTTATACACAAGAAAAGGATAATTAGGCTCAAAATGGGTGACTAGAGATAATAACATTAAGGGTAGGCTTTATTTGGCTAGTGGGCTGCAACAAATATGGCCTTGGTCATTTCCAAAGGATGCACATAATCAGATAATTTACTAAGAGAATAAACTCAAGTTCTGCAATAGTTAAGCATGAAAAATGCATTACACACATCAATGAAAACAGGCTCAAGATCTCACGGCTATAACTCAATAGTTGGAACAAAACCTGTTTAACTTAACATGAGGCATTCATAACTCAATCATCAATGTGCTTTGCTGCATCAACTCAAATAAACACAAGACAATGGACAATATAAGTGTTGCAGCTCACGGTTTTCTCAAAAACATGATCAATAAATCAAGTTACTACACCAATAACTTAGATCAAAATCACAAAAGTCAAAGCATCAATTCAATTCAATAATTAAGAAGCCTCCCTAAATACCCCACACTTGAAGAACACATTATCCTCAATGTGAGTGAGAATAAAGTTAGAAAGATAATACCTTAGGAGCTTCAAAACCGCAAGGATAATTCACCATAATTTATTCCTGTACAACTAGATCAGCTAAATAAATAACATGATTATCTATACTAAATACATCTTGATTTTCATGAAATAACTTAAGTTGGTGCCCATTAACTTTAAATACATTACTTGTTTTTGGATTAAAGATCTCTACAGCTCCATGGGGAAATACATGTTTAATAATATAAGGACCTTTCCATTTGGACTTTAATTTACCTGCAATAAGTTTAAGTCTAGAATCAAATAATAATACTTTCTGTCCTTCTTGGAAGTGCTTTCTACATAAGTTATTATCATGGAATCTCCTTGCTTTTTCTTTATATATTCTGTTGTTCTCATAAGCTTGGAGCCGAATTTCTTCTAACTCCTGGAGCTCCAATTTCCTTTATTGTCCTGTTTCCTCCCTGGATAAATTACAATTCTTCACTGCCCAATATGATTTATGTTCTATCTCCACAGGCAGGTGACAAGTTTTACCATAAACAACTTGAAACGGGGACATGCCTAATGGTGTTCTGTAGGCAGTCCGTTGAGCCCATAATGCATCATCTAAATGTTGGCTCCAATCCTTCTTGTTGGCTGTACAAGTTTCTGCAATAAATTCTTTACCTCTCTGTTAAATAACTCCGCTTGGCCATTTGTTTGTGGATGGTAGGTTGTGGATACTCTGTGTGTTACTCCATTCTTAGCAAATAGGGCAGCCATGGTTCGGTTGCAAAAGTGGCTCCCTTGATCACTGATGATGGCCTTAGGCACACCAAACCTGCAAAATATGTTAGACTGAATAAACTTAGCCATAGTCTTGGAATCATTATCCCTTACTGCCTTGGCTTCCACCCACTTGGATACATAATCAACAGCCAATAATATATAATTAAAACCATTAGAAACAGGAAAGGGGCCTATAAAATCAATGCCCCAAACATCAAATACTTCACAGAATAATATAGACTGCTGAGGCATTTCATCTCTTTTAGAAATGGCATGCCCAGTTAGCTCACACTGTACACAATTCAACACATAATTATATGAGTCCTTAAATATAGTAGGCCAATAAAATCCACTTTCAAGTACTCTTGTGGCCGTCCTTTTAGCACCAAGATGCCCTCCAGCTGGTGAGCTGTGGCACATCTGTAGGATATGAATGATGTCCTCATAAGTTACACACCTGCGAATAATTTGATCACTGCACAATCTCCATAAATAAGGTTCTTCCCAAAAATAAAATTTAGCATCAAAGTTTAACTTATTTAAATAATTTCTATCCACATCAACAGGTAAAATAAAAGAAGCAACATAATTAGCAATATCAGCAAACCAAGGAATAGAGTTAACCTCATACAAATGCTACTCGGGGAATAATTCATTAATGTCATCAGAAGGAACAGGGGACTGGATCCTACTCAAATGATCTGCTACCTGATTACACAGTCCAACCCTGTCCTTAATAATTAGATCAAACTCTTGCAATAATAATATCCACCTAATGAGCCTCGGCTTGGAGTCTTGCTTCTTCAATAAATACTTCAAAACTACATGGTCAGTATAAACAGTAATCTTTGTACCCAATAAATATGATCTAAACTTATCCAAAGCAAATACAATAGCCAGCAACTCTTTTTCAGTAGTCATATAATTAACCTGTGCAGAATCTAAAGTCCTAGAAGCATAAGTAATAACATGAGCTACTTTATCTACTCTTTGGGATAACACAGCCCCCAGGACATAATTAGATGCATCACACATTAACTCAAAAGGTAAACTCCAATCAGGAGGCTGCATAATAGGAGCGGCAATTAACTTAATCTTTAACTCATCAAAAGCTAATTTACAGTTATCATCAAATATAAATTTAACATCCTTCTGCAATAATTTAGACAAAGGAGAAGCTAACTTACTGAAGTCCTTGATGAACCTTCTATAAAGCCCTGCATGCCCAAGAAAGGATCTTACCTCTCTTACAGTCTTTGGATAATTTAGGGCTGCAATTGCTTCTACCTTAGTCTTGTCCACCTGTATACCTTTGGCCGAAATCAAATGGCCCAATACAATACCTTCTTGTACCATAAAATGACATTTCTCATAGATTAATACTAAATTAGACTCAATACTTATGTGCAATACTTTAGATAAATTATCAAGACATAAATTAAAATTAGACCCAAATACAGTGAAATCATCCATATATACCTCCATACATACATCTCTGAAAGGTGGCAGGGGCGTTACAGAGTCCAAATGGCATCCTAGAGTAAGAAAAGGTGCCAAATGGACATGTGAACATGGTCTTGTGCTGGTCCTCCGGTGCAATATGTATCTAAAAATAACCAGAGAAACCATCCAAGAAGCAATAGTGGGACTTACCTGCAAGGCGCTCCAGCATCTGGTCAATGAAAGGTAGAGGGAAGTGATCTTTCCTGGTAGCTTGGTTAAGCTTCCTATAATCAATACACACCCTCCATTTATTTACAACCCTCGCCTGCAGTAGCTCCTTATTCTTTCCTTCAATAATTGTAGTTCATGATTTCTTTGGCACCACATGGATAGGAGAGACCCACTCACTGTCTGAAATGGGATAGATGATGCCAGCCTTCAATAATTTAGTAACCTCCTTCTTAACTTCTTCAACTATGGTTGGGTTCACTCTTCTTTGAGGTTGCCTGCTAGTCTTAACATTATCTTCAAGTAGAATCCTATGCATACATACGGCAGGACTTATCCTTGGGATGTCATCCAAACTCCAACCAATAGCTTTCTCATGTTGTTTCCATACTTTAAGAAGAGCTGCTTCTTCTGCAATTGATAAATTATTAGCAATAATCACAGGTTTAGTGTTTAACTTACCTAAGAACACATATTTGAGGTGGGCAGGCAGTTGTTTGATTTCGTCAAGCACACTTCAAAAATATTTCCTTCAACAAATAGGATGTAGTATAATGGGAACCAGAGTATCAATCCAGGGAAGTAGTGAGTATGGGTGTGAGAAATGAGTGATTCAAATGAGGGAAATGAATGAAATGCAACCTAAATGCAATATAAAACTACAAATGAACCTAAAATGGGGTTAAAATACTATATGCAATGAAATGGAATGAAAACAGAATGCAAAACACAAAACAATACAGAATTCACAAAATTAACAAAACTGAATAGTAACACAAGGTCAAAAATCAAGCTCTCGGTCAACTATGATGAAATGGATGAATGTGTGGGTCAAAAATGGTCCAATATGTTTTATATGGTATATGAATGATGTGCTAAAAATATTGGTGCAGAAAATATGCTCAGAAATGCAAGTTGGCCGAGACACATGCAAAAATGGCTAAGTTAAGCACACTAACCTTGGTCAAAAATTGAAAGTGGTCAAAATAGTGAAGTAGCTGCACAAAACGTTAGTAAACACAAAAATTTGGATGTTTTACAAAGGCATGGTCGAGAGAAAATGTACAAAAAAGGGTCTTGACCGAGAGTCAATAAATCTGGTCAAGTTTGGTGCACCAAATGGCACCTCTCTCAGTCAGAGACGAAACTGTTTAGAATTTTGAAATTTTAGCTTGACAGAATGATTCAAATGGATGAAAGATGGGGGTATGCAAGTTCTTGACCTAATGAAAATGAGAATGGCTAATTGAAAATGCAAAATTATGGTCTGACCGAGCCAAAAATGAGCCATAATGGGGTGCTCTCGGTCAGAGATCAAATGGTTGAGTTTTGCTCGGTCAAGAATGAAATGGCATGCATGAAATGTATGGTTGGTCGAGGGAAATGCAATTATTTTTTATTTTGGGGTTTGAAAATGGTAGATGACCGTGTGGAGGTGGTTTTGGTGCGTTTTGGCTCAAATCTGATCGAGTAAAATGGCTAACTCTGGTCCAGATTCAAATTAGTGGCAAATGGCAGATATGAACATATGAATGAATGCACCAATGAATGTTTTTGTTTTTTCTATTCTTTTTTTGGGGATTTGTGGCTTAGAAAGTGAGATGTAATGAATGAAAATGAAGCTAACACTACCCTAAACTAATGCAAGTAATGTAAAATGTGGCAAGGCATTTAAAACCTATTCTAAGAAAGCAATACAAAGCAATAAAATGGAAAAACAGTAGCTACATAACGTGACAAGCAAGTGAATCAAAGTTGGTTTGGGAGTGCTACAACTCAAAGTTAGTGTAACCCATGGCTAGGCCCCAATTAAACTAACCCTCAAAAGACATTTAAGTAGTTCACACTAATCCTTGAGTCTGAAATAAACCTCCCTATTCCCCAACAAAAACTCACAAGCAAATCAAGTTTTAAAGCAATTAAAGAAAGAACATAAAATTCCCTACACTGCAACACATCAAATTTAAAGAAAAGCAAAGAAATCAATTCTTGGAAAGTGCTCACTTAACTCAAGCCAACCTTAGCTTTTGAATGATCTCAACATTGTGAAAACCTAATTTCTTCAATTAAGAGTTCACCATACAGATTCGCAAGCTTCAACAATGTTTTACCAAAGTCTCCACAACTTATTCAAAGTCAAGGTTCAAATCTAAGCATTGTGAGTCATTGGTGGCATTTCCAAAGAACATCATTCAATAAAACCTAATCTAAATCATCCAAGAACTAAAGAAAAACATTAAAGTGGTGTGGAAGAACACAAAACAGATCCAATACAGAAGAAACTATGGAAGAAAAGCAATGGAAAACATACACACAATGAAGAACAAGTGGTGCGCAAAGGTAGAAGATGAAGCCATGGATGCTAGAGAAGAAGAGAGAATTCGAAGAGCTCTTTGCATTAAGATCTGAGTTATAAACTTCAACGACCTTCTAATTACATTGTATTTTTAAAATATATACTCCTACATAAATTATTACAATAAGATCGGTTGTAGGAAACTAAATTACAATGAAGTTGAAGCAAAACGGACGCGCCAGCTCACGAGTTTGGTGCTTCAGTAAACTTGCAACGCACGTAACTTCGTCGTTTTTGCTTCAAATTCAACTATTAAAAATATCTCTGAAAGCTTTACCTCTTTCCATTGCAACGCCACCGTTCTTGCTCAAATTGGAGTTCTGAAGCGATTTTTATAATTAAATCACTCGAACACGTTCATTAGGCTGGTCCAGCCTGGTGAACCCCATTTCATAAATTTGTGTAAAATTCAAATCAAGTCCAAATTAATAGATTCTAGGGCTCAATTGAAGCCCATTAAGCTAGCTAATCAGAAAATAAAATTTCATCCAAATCAGAGTCAAATTGAGTTCTGGAGCTCAATTTAAGCACTGGTGACTCGTGGGACTCGTGAGCTGCACTTGTGCCAACTTCAAACGTGTGTGGAGACTTCAATTTTGGTCCAAATCACGCGCTTCAAATTTTGGCTGAAACCTGCCCGTGTCTGTTTTTATTTGCAACCAGAATCAAGAATTTTGGATCCCTGTAGAAATTAAAATAAATAAAACAGTGGACGATGACAATTTTTGAATACAATAAAACAATGATAATTTGCTATTTTTATGCACATTTCTATGTTAAGGCCTCAAAAGGTCCAATAACTCAAATAATGCTTAATTTATCTTTGTTAGCAATTAATAAACATTAAGATAATATTATTAAACACTTAAATTATGATAAAAATTAGTCACATCAACTATGTTCCTCACTATGAATAGTATTGCCTACTAGAATAACAACGGTAAACCGTGAACCAGTAAATCAGGTAAGTTCCCAAGAAAGAGAGGTGGGTCACTAGTGGACACGCTTAAATACCAAGTCTTTCCTAACTAGAGCTTTCCTAGACATGCACTATCGCACTATCACACTTATCCAGTACTCCAACACTATTCTAGCATATCTAGCAGCGGAACAACACAACCAGGCTTTTAGATTCATAACTTTATGACAAATGTCATGTTTTACCAATGTAAAATATGCCTTAATGAATCTAATGAGATAAAACTTGTCTGTGGGCTAAAGTTCTATTCAAATTAGACTCATCACTTTATGATAAATCTATTAGACTATGTACTTTTTATCAATCCCTATGAGTAAATTAAGAAATATATATAATCCAATATTTTATCCTAATTAATTACTCTAATATAACAAAATTCTTGTGGGTACATTTTATCATATTACATGTAATTAATTACAATTAATGTTTATAATATGATATAAATATTAACAAACTAAAGATGTTGTGGCTACTCTCTAATCTATCACAATTATATCTTTCCCCTAACATGAAAAGAACCAAATATTTGCATTTAATATTCTTCATAATACAAATAATCAAATAATATTTTTTAAAAAATGTATATTAAATATATAAATAACTAAACATATCCCATGATATCTATATTGTATAGTGGTTAATATTTTGGGAATCTAAATCCAAACACCCCACATACCTCGGTTCAATTATTGAGAAAAACCAAAAATTGCATAAAACCCAAAATGCAAATCCAANCAAAACATTTTAATTAGAAAAACAAAATCCCATATGGCCCAAAAAATTTTGATTCCAAATATCCTATATGGCCCAAAACATTTTAATTCAAAAAATAAAATCCCATATAGCCCAAATAATTTTGATTCCAAAAATCCTATATGGCCCAAAACATTTTAATTCCAAAAACAAAATCTCATATGGCCCAAAACATTTTGATTCCAAAATCCTATATGGCCTAAAACAATTTAATTACAAAAACAAAATCCCATATGCCCCAAAACATTTTAATTCCAAAAATTGAAAAATAACAATGCAGAAACCACAAACTGGGAAAACGCATTCCCAGTAATGTCGTAATATCGTTTCAATTAAATACTAAAATCACACCAAAAAACCATGTATCCCCTTCCTTTCCTAACCAATTGTTAAATTTGACACAGTCCTTCTTCATGTGTCCTTTCCCTACAGAAGACACACTTAGACCTTTTACTTATAATTATTTTTCTCCTAATTCGGGAACACCACACTTGATATCAGAAAAATATGTCTTGATGAATCTATGTGGGCTAAAGTTCTATTCAATTTAGACTCATGTAACTTTATGACAAATCTATTAGACTATGTTCCTCACTATGAATAGTATTGTCTACTGGAATTACAACGGTAAACCGTGAACCAGTACATCAGGTAAGTTCCCAAAAAAGAGAGGTGGGTCACTAGTGGACACACTTAAATACCAAGTCTTTTCTAGCCAGAGCTTTCCTAGACATGCACTATCGCACTCTCACACTTATCCAGTACTCCAACACTATTCTAGCATATCTAGCAGCGGAACAACACAACCAGGCTTTTAGATTCATAACTTTATGACAAATGTCATGTTTTACCAATGTAAAACATGCCTTGATGAATCTAATGACATAAAACTTGTCTGTGGGCTAAAGTTCTATTCAAATTAGACTCATCACTTTATGATAAATCTATTAGACTATGTTCTTTTTATCAATCCCTATGAGTAAATTAAGAAATATATATAATCCAATATTTTATCCTAATTAATTACTCAAATATAACCAAATTCTTGTGGATACATTTTATCATATTACATGTAATTAATTACAATTAATGTTTATAATATGATATAAATATTAACAAACTAAAGATGTTGTGGCTACTCTCTAATCTATCAAAATTATATCTTTCCCCTAACATGAAAAGAACCAAATATTTGCATTTAATATTCTTGATAATAAAAATAATCAAATAATATTTTTTAAAAAATGTATATTAAAAATAGAAATAACTAAACATATCCCATGATATCTATATTGTATAGAGGTTAATATTTTGGGAATCTAAATCCAAACACCCCACATACCTCGGTTCAATTATTTAGAAAAACAAAAAACTGCATAAAACCCAAAATGCAAATCCAACGAAAGACCAAAACAATTTAATTCCAAAAACAAAATCTCATATGACCCAAAACATTTTAATTAGAAAAACAAAATCCCATATGGCCCAAAAAATTTTGATTCCAAATATCCTATATGGCCCAAAACATTTTAATTCAAAAAATAAGATCCCATATAGCCTAAATAATTTTGATTCCAAAAATCCTATATGGCCCAAGACATTTTAATTCCAAAAAAAAAATCTCATATGGCCCAAACCATTTTGATTCGAAAATCCTATATGGCCTAAAACATTTTAATTACAAAAACAAAATCCCATATGCCCCAAAAAATTTTAATTCCAAAAATTGAAAAATAACAATGGAGAAACCACAAACTGGGAAAACGCATTCCCAGTAATGTCGTAATATCGTTTCAATTAAATACTGAAATCACACCAAAAAACCATGTATCCCCTTCCTTTCGTAACCAAGTGTTAAATTTGACACAGTCCTTCATCATGTATCCTTTCCCTACAGAAGACACACTTAGACCTTTTACTTATATATATTTTTCTCTTAATTTGGGAACACCACACTTGATATCAGAAAAATATGTCTTGATGAATCTAATGACATAAAACTTGTCTGTGGGCTAAAGTTCTATTCAATTTAGACTCATGTAACTTTATGACAAATCTATTAGACTATGTTCCTCGCTATGAATAGTATTGTCTACTGGAATTACAACGGTAAACCGTGAACCAGTACATCAGGTAAGTTCCCAAGAAGGAGAGGTGGGTCACTAGTGGACACGCTTGAATACCAAGTCTTTCCTAGCCAGAGCTTTCCTAGACATGCACTATCGCACTATCACACTTATCCAGTACTCCAACACTATTCTAGCATATCTAGCAGCGGAACAACACAACCAGGCTTTTAGATTCATAACTTTATGACAAATGTCATGTTTTACCAATGTAAAACATGCCTTGATGAATCTAATGACATAAAACTTGTCTGTGGGCTAAAGTTCTATTCAAATTAGACTCATCACTTTATGATAAATCTATTAGACTATGTTCTTTTCATCAATCCCTATGAGTAAATTAAGAAATATATATAATCCAATATTTTATCCTAATTAATTCCTCAAATATAACAAAATTCTTGTGGGTACATTTTATCATATTACATGTAATTAATTACAATTAATGTTTATAATATGATATAAATATTAACAAACTAAAGATGTTGTGGCTACTCTCTAATCTATCAAAATTATATCTTTCCCCTAACATGAAAAGAACCAAATATTTGCATTTAATATTCTTGATAATACAAATAATCAAATAATATTTTTTAAAAAATGTATATTAAATATATAAATAACTAAACATATCCCATGATATCTATATTGTATAGTGGTTAATATTTTGGGAATCTAAATCCAAACACCCCACATACCTCAGTTCAATTATTGAGAAAAACCAAAAGTTGCATAAAACCCAAAATGCAAATCCAACGAAAGACCAAAACAATTTAATTCCAAAAACAAAATCTCATATGACCCAAAACATTTTAATTAGAAAAACAAAATCCCATATGGCCCAAAAAATTTTGATTCCAAATATTCTATATGGCCTAAAACATTTTAATTCAAAAAATAAAATCCCATATAGCCCAAATAATTTTGACTCCAAAAATCCTATATGGCCCAAAACATTTTAATTCCAAAAACAAAATCTCATATGGCCCAAATCATTTTGATTCCAAAATCCTATATGGCCGAAAACATTTTAATTACAAAAACAAAATCCCATATGCCCCAAAACATTTTAATTCCAAAAATTTAAAAATAACAATGCAGAAACCACAAACTGGGAAAACGCATTCCCAGTAATGTCGTAATATCGTTTCAATTAAATACTGAAATCACAACAAAAAACCATGTATCCCCTTCCTTTCCTAACCAATTGTTAAATTTGACATAGTCTCTCTTCATGTGTCCTTTCCCTACAGAAGACACACTTAGACCTTTTACTTATAATTATTTTTCTCTTAATTCGGGAACACCACACTTGATATCAGAAAAATATGTCTTGATGAATCTAATGACATAAAACTTGTCTGTGGGCTAAAGTTCTATTCAATTTAGAGTCATGTAACTTTATAACAAATCTATTAGACTATGTTCCTCACTATGAATAGTATTGTCTACTGGAATTACAACTGTAAACCGTGAACCAGTACATCAGGTAAGTTCCCAAGAAAGAGAGGTGAGTCACTAGTGGACACGCTTAAATACCAAGTCTTTCCTAACCAGAGGTTTCCTAGACATGCACTATCGCACTATCACACTTATCCAGTACTCCAACACCATTCTAGCATATCTAGCAGCGGAACAACACAACCAGGCTTTTAGATTCATAACTTTATGACAAATGTCATGTTTTACCAATGTAAAACATGCCTTGATGAATCTAATGACATAAAACTTGTCTGTGGGCTAAAGTTCTATTCAAATTAGACTCATCACTTTATGATAAATCTATTAGACTATGTTCTTTTTATCAATCCCTATGAGTAAATTAAGAAATATATATAATCCAATATTTTATCCTAATTAATTACTCAAAT
>BDMB01000054.1:1069808-1125622 GCA_016859785.1 Macrotyloma uniflorum
TACATGTAATTAATTACAATTAATGTTTATAATATGATATAAATATTAACAAACTAAAGATGTTGTGGCTACTCTCTAATCTATCAAAATTATATCTTTCCCCTAACATGAAAAGAACCAAATATTTGCATTTAATATTCTTGATAATACAAATAATCACATAATATTTTTTAAAAAATGTATATTAAATATATAAATAACTAAACATATCCCATGATATCTATATTGTATAGTGGTTAATATTTTGGGAATCTAAATCCAAACACCCCACATACCTCGGTTCAATTATTGAGAAAAACCAAAAATTGCATAAAACCCAAAATCCAAATCCAACGAAAGACCAAAACAATTTAATTCCACAAACAAAATCTCATATGACCTAAAACATTTTAATTAGAAAAACAAAATCTCATATGGCCCAAAAAATTTTGATTCAAAATATCCTATATGGCCCAAAACATTTTAATTCAAAAAATAAAATCCCATATAGCCTAAATAATTTTGATTCCAAAAATCCTATATGGCCCAAAACATTTTAATTCCAAAAACAAAATCTCATATGGCCAAAAACATTTTGATTCCAAAATCCTATATGGCCTAAAACATTTTAATTACAAAAACAAAATCCCATATGCCCCAAAACATTTTAATTCCAAAAATTGAAAAATAACAATGCAGAAACCTCAAACTGGGAAAACACATTCCCAGTAATGTCGTCATATCGTTTCAATTAAATACTGAAATCACACCAAAAAACCATGTATCCCCTTCCTTTCCTACCCAATTGTTAAATTTGACATAGTCCTTCTTCATGTGTCCTTTCCCTACAGAAGACACACTTAGACCTTTTACTTATAATTATTTTTCTCCTAATTCGGGAACACCACACTTGATATCAGAAAAATATGTCTTGAAGAATCTAATGACATAAAACTTGTATGTGGGCTAAAGTTCTATTCAATTTAGACTCATGTAACTTTATGACAAATCTATTAGACTATGTTCCTCACTATGAATAGTATTGTCTACTGGAATTACAACGGTAAACCGTGAACCAGTACATCAGGTAAGTTCTCAAGAAAGAGAGGTGGGTCACTAGTGGACACGCTTAAATACCAAGTCTTTCCTAGCCAGAGGTTTCCTAGACATGCACTATCGCACTATCACACTTATCCAGTACTCCAACACCATTCTAGCATATCTAGCAGCGGAACAACACAACCAGGCTTTTAGACTCATAACTTTATGACAAATGTCATGTTTTACCAATGTAAAACATGCCTTGATGAAGCTAATGACATAAAACTTGTCTGTGGGCTAAAGTTCTATTCAAATTAGACTCATCACTTTATGATAAATCTATTAGACTATGTTCTTTTTATCAATCCCTATAAGTAAATTAAGAAATATATATAATCCAATATTTTATCCTAATTAATTACTCAAATATAACAAAATTCTTGTGTGTACATTTTATCATATTACATGTAATTAATTACAATTAATGTTTATAATATGATATAAATATTAACAAACTAAAGATGTTGTGGCTACTCTCTAATCTATCAAAATTATATCTTTCCCTAACATGAAAAGAACCAAATATTTGCATTTAATATTCTTGATAATATAAATAATCAAATAATATTTTTTAAAAAATGTATATTAAAAATATAAATAACTAAACATATCCCATGATATCTATATTGTATAGTGGTTAATATTTTGGGAATCTAAATCCAAACACCCCACATACCTCGGTTCAATTATTGAGAAAAACCAAAAGTTGCATAAAACCCAAAATGCAAATCCAACGAAAGACCAAAACAATTTAATTCCAAAAACAAAATCTCGTATGACCCAAAACATTTTAATTAGAAAAACAAAATCCCATATGGCCCAAAAAATTTAGATTCCAAATATCCTATATGGCCCAAAACATTTTAATTCAAAAAATAAAATCCCATATAGCCCAAATAATTTTGATTCCAAAAATCCTATGTGGCCCAAAACATTTTAATTCCAAAAACAAAATCTCATATGACCCAAAACATTTTGATTCCAAAATCCTATATGGCCTAAAATATTTTAATTACAAAAACAAAATCCCATATGTCCCAAAACATTTTAATTCCAAAAATTGAAAAATAACAATGCAGAAACCACAAACTGGGAAAACGCATTCCCAGTAATGTCGTAATATCGTTTCAATTAAATACTGAAATCACAACAAAAAACCATGTATCCCCTTCCTTTCCTAACCAATTGTCAAATTTGACACAGTCATTCTTCATGTGTCCTTTCCCTACAGAAGACACACTTAGACCTTTTACTTATAATTATTTTTCTCTTAATTCGGGAATACCACACTTGATATCAGAAAAATATGTCTTGATGAATCTTATGACATAAAACTTGTCTGTGGGCTAAAGTTCTATTCAATTTAGACTCATGTAACTTTATGACAAATCTATTAGACTATGTTCCTCACTATGAATAGTATTGTCTACTGGAATTACAACGGTAAACCGTGAACCAGTACATCAGGTAAGTTCCCAAGAAAGAGAGGTGGGTCACTAGTGGACACGCTTAAATACCAAGTCTTTCCTAGCCAAAGCTTTCCTAGAAATGCACTATCGCACTATCACACTTATCCAGTACTCCAACACCATTCTAGCATATCTAGCAGCGGAACAACACAACCAGGCTTTTAGATTCATAACTTTATGACAAATGTCACGTTTTACCAATATAAAATGTCTTGATGAATCTAATGACATAAAACTTGGACTCATCACTTTATGATAAATCTATTAGACTATGTTCTTTTTATCAATCCCTATGAGTAAATTAAGAAATATATATAATCCAATATTTTATCCTAATTAATTCCTCAAATATAACAAAATTCTTGTGGGTACATTTTATCATATTACATGTAATTAATTACAATTAATGTATGATATAAATATTAACAAACTAAAGATGTTGTGGCTACTCTCTAATCTATCAAAATTATATCTTTCCCCTAACATGAAAAGAACCAAATATTTGCATTTAATATTCTTGATTATACAAATAATCAAATAATATTTTTTTAAAAATGTATATTAAATATATAAATAACTAAACATATCCCATGATATCTATACTGTATAGTGGTTAATATTTTGGGAATCTAAATCCAAACACCCCACATACCTCGGTTCAATTATTGAGAAAAACCAAAAATTGCATAAAACCCAAAATGCAAATCCAACGAAAGACCAAACAATTTAATTCCAAAAACAAAATCTCATATGACCCAAAACATTTTAATTAGAAAAACAAAATCCCATATGGGCCAAAAAATTTTGATTCCAAATATCCTCTATGGCCCAAAACATTTTAATTCAAAAAATAAAATCCCATATAGCCCAAATAATTTTGATTCCAAAAATCCTATATGGCCCAAAACATTTTAATTCCAAAAACAAAATCTCATATGGCCCAAATTATTTTGATTCCAAAATCCTATATGGCCTAAAACATTTTAATTACAAAAACAAAATCCCATATGGCCCAAAACATTTTAATTCCAAAAATTGAAAAATAACAATGCAGAAACCACAAACTGGGAAAACGCATTCCCAGTAATGCCATAATATCTTTTCGATTAAATACCGAAATCACACCAAAAAACCATGTATCACCTTCCTTTCCTAACCAATTGTTAAATTTGGCACAATCCTTCTTCATGTGTCCTTTCCTCTTACAGAAGAGACACTTTGACCTTTTTCTTATAATTATTTTTCTCTTAATTCGGGAACACCGCACTTGATATCCGAAAAATTCACAGATTGTGAAACTGCAAAAATACATGCTCATTATCATAAATTGAGACTATAATGAATGTCATGTGCTACCAATGTAAAACATGCCTTGATGAATCTAATGACATAAAACTTGCTTGTGGGCTAAAGTTCTATTCAATTTAAACTCATACTATATGCTGAATGTCATATTTTACCAATGTAAAATATGTCTTGATGAATCAAATGACATAAAACTTGCCTATGGGCTAAAGTTCTATTCAATTTAGACTCATGTAACTTTATGACTAATCTATTAGACTATGTTCCTCACTATGAATAGTATTGCCTACTGGAATAACAATGGTAAACCGTGAACCAGTACATCAGGTAAGTTTTCAAGATTGTGGCTCAAAGGTAAGGATGAGGTGATCCGCTTTCCCATATCAAGTTTTGATGACATCTTATCAGTTCTTGCGAGGGGAAGTTGTAGAGTCATTTTTGGGCTACATCCTATCACCTCACGTGGGGAAGTTGCAAAAATGCATTTAATGTTGAGCTGAAACTTCTTCCAGAATGTTCCCCAACAATTTATAAAAGTAGATTGTTTTGCTATTTCTCTTTTGCTGCTTCTCTTGTGTCATTGTTTACCAACTCTCCCTTTCTTCTTTGTAAGTTTTACATTTTGGTATGGCTTCTCCTTTAGATTGTGTCATTGTGTCGGATGAGAGGTCGAACTTGTGGCAACCATCTAGCCCGAGTGCCATCGAGAGTGTTTCCAAATGGGGCTCTAAAGAATATGATCCATCCAACTCCACCCAGGTTGTCCGAGAGGCTTCTAGGAACGAACTAGTAGATGTAGAGGGATCCATGACTGATAAGGTGAAAAGGGAGGTTATCGGCCTCACTCCAAAAAGATTCCCTCAATAAATAGGATGTAGTATAATGGGAACCAGAGTATCGATCCAGGGAAGTAGTGAGTATAGGTGATGAGAAATGAATGATTCAAATGAGGGAAATGAATGAAATGCAACCTAAATGCAATATTAAACTAAAATCAACCTAAAATGGGGTTAAAATACTATATGCAATGCAATGGAATGAAAACAGAATGTAGAATATGAAACTATGCAGAATCCACAAAACTGACCGAAGTGAATAGTACCATAAGGTCAGAAAATCAAGCTCTCAGTCAACTATGATGAAATGGATGAATGTGTCGGTCAACAATGGTTCAAAATGCTTTATATGATGAACGAATGCTATGGTAAAAATCTTGGTGCAGGAAATGTGAACAGAAATGAAGATGACCGAGAGTGATAGCAAAAATGGCTAAAAGTAAGCACACTAACCTTGGTGAAAAATGAACTTGGTCAGAATGGTGAAACAATTGCACAGAATGTTAGTAAACACAAAAATATGAACATTTTACAAAGGGCTAGTGCACAAAAAATGTCAAAATCAAAGTCTTGACCGAGTATCAATGATTCTGGTCTAGTTTGGTGCACAAATGGTGCACTTCTCGGTCAGAGACAAAACTATTTATGGTTTTTGCAAAGTTTTTGATGGAATGATATGGAATGTATGAAATATGAATGCTGACAAATTCTTGACCGAGTGAAAATGTCAATGGCTAAGTGAAAAATGCAGAAAATGGTTCTGACCGAGCCAAAAATGGACCAAAATTGGGTGTTCTCGGTCAAAAATCAAATGGTATGCATGAAATGTATGGTTGGTCGAGTGAAATGCAATTATTTTTCAGTTTTGAGTTTTCTAAATAGTAGATGACCGAATGGAGATGTTTTTTGTGCGTGTGGCTCAAATCTGACCTTGTAAAATGGTTCACTAAGTCAAGATTCAAAACCAGTGGCAAATGACATATGTGAATGAATGAATGAATGCACCAATGAGTATTTAGAATTTTCCAGATTTTTTAGGGGGATTTGTAGTGCTTAAAAGTAAAATGAATGAATGTAAATGCACCTAAAACTACTCTAACCTAATGAATGAAATCATAAAAGTGGCAATGCATTTAAATTCTACTCTAAGAAAGCGTTTAAAGAAAGAAATAATAGAAGTATAGTAAACCTAATCTAACATCACTACCATTTATCTACCATTTGCAAAAATTTAAAGAAAAGCATGAACTTAAACCAAGGAAACTGACTTCGGTGCCCTAGCCAATCCTAGATCTTGTGATTCTTTACATTGTAAAGGCTTATCAACCGATTAAACCCTCACCATAAACTTCATAGAATGCTTGCAAGCTTCAACCTCCAACCGGTAGGTTTCCACAAGCTAGGTCAAGTCAAGAACACAAGCCTAAGGCATTGTGAAACATGCGTCATCAAATTCCATGATTCTTATTCGGTAAAAACTATTCTAAATCATCAAAGCATTAAAGAAAGCAATAAAGTGGTGGTAGAAGAACAAAAATCAGATTCAACACAAGAGAAACAATGGAGGAAAAACAATGGAACACATACACAAAGTGAAGAAACGTGTGGCGCAAGAATGGAGAAGAAAACCCATGGCGCAAGAAAGAGAAGAGAGAAAACGAAACACTTCTTGCATTCAGATCTTGATTTAATACTTCAGCACCCTTTCTTACATTGTTTTTAAGTTATTTATACTTCTACTTAAGTTATTACAATAGAAATTGATGTAGGGAATCAAGATACACAAAAGAGGAATCACAAGAGTCGTGCCAGCTCGCGGGTTTGGAACTTTAGTGTACTTGAAACACGTGCATCTTAGTCGTTTCTTGACCGAATTTGACGATTAAAGCTCCCTTCGAAAGCTCTATGTATTGGCTTCAAAAAGCCACCGTTCTCATTCAATTTGGAGATCTGTTGCGCTTTCAATAATTAAATCAATCAGACATGTTTGTTGGGCTGGTCCGGCCTGGTGAACCCCAATTCAATAATTTATGGAAAATTCAATTTAAGTCCAAATCAAGTGATTCCAAGGATTTATTGAATCCCAATAAGTCAGCTAACCAATAAATAAAATTTCATCCAATTTGGAGTCCAATTGAGTTCTGGAGCTTAATTTAAGTGCTGATGACTCGTGGGACGCGTGAGCTGCACTTGTGCCAACTTCAAACGTGTGTAGAGACTTCAATTGTGGTCCAAATCACGCGCTTCAAATTTTGGCTGAAAGCTGCACGTGTCTATTTTCAGTTGCAACCAGAATCATGACTTTTGGATCTCTGAAAAAATTATGATAAATAAAACAGTGGACCTATGTCAGTTTTCGTTTACAATAAAATAATGCTAATTTACTGTTTTTATTTACATTTCTAAGTTAAGGCCTCAAATGGTCCAATAACACAAATAATGGTTAATTTATCTTTGTTAACAAGTTATAAACATTAAGATAACATTATTAGACATTTAAATTAGGATAAAATTCAGTCTCATCATGGGGGGAGATGAGGGAGTGGGAGGGGTTGAACCTCCTTGCCCGAGAAGGTTATGAGTGGGTAAATATTATTGTTCTATAGTATGCATCTAGGTTCGGTCGGTCTAGGATTTTAAAAGAATTTTTGGAAGGGGTGTCCATTCTCGGTGCTTACATTTTCCTAAGTTCTTAACTTGTACTCAATTGTGTTGCTTTTGCAGGTGTGCTCTAAAGTATCCTCCAAATGTCAAGGAATATTTTCAAAAAATTCCTGGAGGAACTCATTGCTACTGTAGAAACTGCCAAGGCGTTGTTGTTGCCTACTAAGCAACAAGTTGAACCTCCGAATGTTTAGGGGAGGAGGGAAAAGAAAAAAGTAATGACTCTTCAAAAGAGTCCCCCGAGACAATATCGGCTCTTGGAGACAGGAAATTCGTCTAGGTTCCACTTAAAATTCTTGTTGGCTAACTTGGGGATGCGCAACCACTTGCACTTTGTTTTGAGTCTCGACGAGGAGGAGGACTCAAGGAATGCCCGCGACGCTAGTTTGGAGCTAAGACTATCAAGATTCTATTTTAGATTATTGTTTTCTTCGTACATATTTTCTTGATTAAGCCTTAACTCTAGATTGGGTTTTCAAAATATTGAGTTCTTTGGTTACAATTTCTAAATTCTTTTTGGAAGTTCTATATGCTTTCGGATGTAAAGATGAGTTTCAAAGAAGTTCCTAATATGCTTCTATGAAAAAATGTATATCATTAAAATTGACCTCTTCATCTGAATCTTCAGAAGATGCTTCAGATTCAGTGTCTTCCATAAGACCAAGTTGTGTTTCTTCTTCTTCTAACTCAGATAAATTCAGGCCTTCCCATGTTGTCATAAGACTCTTCTTCATATCCTTTTTGTGATATTTCTTATGTTTGTCTTTCCCTTTTTTTGGACATTATGACTTAAAGTGGCTTGCTTTCTTATATTCATAGCATATAATTTGATTCTCATTCTTCTTCTCCTTGTAATCCCTGGATTGATATTGTTGCATTTTCTTTTCTTTGATTCTTCTTTTCTTTTTCCACATGTTATGGATTTTTCTGGATATAAAGGATAACTCATCTTCATAATTTGATTTCTCATCATCTAATGACTCTTCTACTTTAAAAGGTTTATTAGAATTTTAATTGTTGTGCATTAAAGACAATATTTTTTTCCCTTTTCAACTGACCATCTTGTTGAAATTCTAACTCATGGATTTTGAGAATTCCAATGTTCTTCTAGTGTTAAGCTTTCTATTTTTTTTTTAAGTTTGTAGTGCAATCACATGTGATTTCCACTATCTAGGCAAACTTCTCAAAATTTTGTCAATATGATCATAAATTTCATAATATTTACCAAGAGACCATAATTCATATTCTCTAACTAAAAGACTAAGTTTATTTCATTTTACCTCGGATGAGCCTTCATACGTTACTGTAAAAGTATCCCTCATTTCTTTAACAACTTTGAATATATGGACCTTTGCGTATTCTTCTTTTGATAGACCCCACATAAGAATATTTCTAGCTTTTCAATTCAACAAGTATCTTTTGTTTATGCCCGTCTGTCCATTTGTCTCTAGGAAGAGGATTGTTTTTACTATCACATGGAATGTAATTTTCATTTTCCACCACATCTAGCATATCAAAGTGACAAGATTCAAATAATGCAATCATTCTCTATTTCCAATAATCAAATTTCACTCCTTTGAATAGAGGAGGCATATTCACAATATGTCCTTCATTCTCCATTGCCTTATAAGATCTTTCATCTTGTTCTATAAAGAACTAACCCCAAAAGGCTAGCTTTGGTACCAATTGAAGAAGCATGTTGACTTTATAAGGGGTGATTGAATAAAGTTTCAACACTTTTTTTTTTTGTTGGTGGATACTAAGTAGGTATTGTGAAGTATAAGTAACAAGACAAGAGAGGAAGTAAGGTTTTGAGAACTCGAGTTATACTGGTTCACCCTAAACTCTTGGGTTACAACGTCCAGTTCTTTCTTAAAGGGTTCCACTATTAAAAAACAAGTACACAATGTCACTTTTGGCTACAACGAGTGCATAATGTCACTCATGACTATGACGAGTACACAAAACTACTCTTGATTATCCCGTTCTAATCTCCCCGTAAGACTAAGAACTACAAGTATTCTTAACTATTAATCCTGACTACAAAGAAAATAGTGTATGATTACAATAAGACGCTCCTAACTAAGATTCTAACTTCACTATGAAAGAATATACCAATGAGTTTCTCTCTAAACTTTTCTAACAGCTTGTATATGATTGTAATTGTTATAACTGTTGTGTTGTTGTTGTTGCTTCTGCCTACTTTTATAGGCCTTAAAAAATATGATTGTTGCATAAAAATCTTCAACTTTAATATTCTTCATATATTCTAATGATCATCTTCTAATATTCTGATGGATCAGATTATTGTGATATTCTCTTATTTTTCTCTCAATAATTCTTCTTTAAAAACTCTTTATATGATGATACCTATTAAAAGGAAATACAGTGTAAATACAAAATATATATTTTGTATAGCAGACAAAATATTTCCTTTTATTTACAAGATGATATCTTTAATTATTTTAAATAAGAGAAATTTAATTTTGATTTAATCTGCATATAATCTATTATATAATTTTATATCATATTACGAGATAATATATTAATTATATTAGATTATCTATTGGAAGAGAGATTTGATTATTTAAATCTCATAAAAATATTTAAGAATAATGCTTATAAAAATATATGTGAACAAATTTAGTACTTGATTTCCTTATTAAGCCAATTAGTCATTATATGATCTATTATATATATATATATATATATATAATATGTTACATTAACGATATTTTATTTAATGTTATTACTAATTATAAGATAATTATTTTATAAATATTTTTTTATTAACCTTTAATTTATTTAAAACTTATTTTTATTTATTATCATCAAAATACATTGTGTGAGTATTGTCCAATAGACCCTCCAAGTTCTAACAATTACTCATAGTAAGGGTTACATTGTGTTGGAAATGAAGGATGAAAGTTTTATTTTGAAAACTTATTTTTTTGTTTTTGTAAGTTTTTATTTATGAAATGAATTCTTTTACTTTTTATTTTCCCCATTATTAATTAAAAACCTTTTGGGTAGAAGGGTATTATAGCAACTTTTTTTTTTAAACATCAGAAAAAATATGGAATGAAAAATAGAAAAGGTTTCATACCCATTTATATAAGTAGAGTTGGGCTTTTAAAGATCAAATTCAACTAATATTAGCTTTTAAAATATTAATAATATCACATTTTCTTTTAAAAAATTAATACCTTACAATATCTTTTAAAATATTAATAACCTCACATTATCTTTTGAAATAATAATAATCTCATATTATTTTTTTAAAATATTAATAACCTCACAATATCTTTTAACAATCTCACATTATTTATTTTTAACAACTCATCATTATTTTTCTCTAACCACCTAGTTTTATTTTATTTTATAAAATAATTTTTTTTTTAAACCTAATTAAATATTTTGTTTAACAAAATAATTATATATATATATATATATTTTTTTTTTTTTTTTCAAAAAAAATAGGACGTTAAATTAAATAGTCTGAGAGATGAAATTCTCACCCTCACAAAGAAGTTTTTAGACTTTTCGATAAACCTCTCTGTAGTTCGATAATCAACCAATGAGAACTTTTAGCCTCAATGTGTTTTGACTCGAGACTTTGAGGGTAGTGATTTCTCAAGATATATACTAATTAATATTATATGTTAGCCAACATTACTTTAGTTTCAACATCTTCTAACTCAAGACTATGGGGCTATGGTCTATCTAGATTAATGTTGACGTTATAGGCTGGTTAAAAACTAACAATGTCAAGGGTTTGTTTGTAGTTTATTATCTCATAGTAACTGTTCAGTTTGAATTGGGTGAATCTTGGGATTACATAATGATCCTACCTACTGGATATTATGGAATTGGTTAAGAAACCTATATCATAACTCTTAGCTCTCTAAAGAGGGCAACTCATAGTGAATAATCTACCTTAAAACCTAATCATCATATTTAAGCTTTTTTTTTTTTGGAACAAAGTATAATATTGATGGTATTGATCATGGTGCTATGGTCTTATTGCTTGTGGAGGCTTATTAAGTATACTTGTTACCTTTGTTGGTTGTTTCACTTATTATCTTGATGTATAAATTATTATTTATGAAAAACTTCCAAGTTGTTGAAATTACAATTCAAAAAGGATGACGTAGTCCATGACTTAAAATGATTCTATATCGATAATTCAACCATCCTCCTATCATCATATTGTTCCTTGACATCTTCAAAATATGTTATCTAAGCTTAGGAACATGAGATTTCATGGATATGATATATTTAGTTCGATCTTTTGAGGTTAGACATAAATGTATTATGTTTTCTAGGTTTCAATAAGTTTGATTTTAATAGAAATAGATGAAATCTTGAGTGAGTTTTGATATAGTGTCTTATTTTTATTTTTATTTTTTTTATATTTTGTTATTTTTTATAATATTTGAATATGTTGTAAATAATTAAAATAATTTGGGACGTGAAGCTAATTAGAATTACAAATTTTATATATATATATATAAATAGTGAGATTTCAAAATGAGTAATTTATGTTTATGTAACGAATTAATTAATATAATTTTTTATAATTATAATAAAATTTTATTTTATTAATTAAATTATAATAATAATGAAAATATAAAATGAAGTAAAACATGTAATGTAATGTTTACATTAATAGTTTTCTCTCTATTATGTAATATAATAATATTCATCAAAATTTATTATACAATTCGGCATATTTCACGATATTAAATTTCTCTTCTCAACATCTCTAGACTTATTATTTATCTTTACTTATATTATTGTTTTCTTTCTTGTCAAAACATAATCATTGTAGTATCAACAATTCTACAAATACAACACAGTAAAGGTAAGTCAATGTAAATAAAATCTAATATAATAAAATTAAGTCATATTTTCATTATTACAGTTAATCCATTAATTATGTTGAAATTAATCAAATAATTATAGTAAAGTGTTCACTTACACACAATCATCCCATTCAATCATTCACATCCACCTAAGAATATTAGAAAGACTATTCTGGAAAATTATATTAAATTTTTTACCTTTGAGGTTAACACCTTCTCATGCTTTCTAGCTATCAGGTCATAGATCAACCTTAAGAGTCTTTTTTACATCAAAATTTTCTAGTTTATCCTTGTTCTGACAATCGCACCTCAGGATAATTCTTACACACAAATAAAAGAATTGATGGTTCTTCCCACCCAATGATAAGTGCATTTGAAACCTCTATCATCTTCTCACTAGATGGTACCCTTATCTACGTTATTAGAATATCATTGAAGTTTGGATACTCAATTATAATATTTCTATATGTACACTAAGATTATACCAAATAGTACCTCGAGGTAACTACCTAGCTCTCACACAAAAAACACATAAATAATTTATCATACATAATTCACCAGCACATAGTTCGACACACAACATATCTCAATCTCATTGGTACATAGTCATCTCAATCTCATTGGTACATAACCATCTCAATCTCATTGGTACACAACCATCTCAACACACAACACAATTATCACAACATTTCATTCATATCATAATTTATCATCACATATATTAAATATATCTCTTCACATATATATACATATAAGATTTACACATAAAAAATTATTATTAAATCTCTTAAATTTTACAGAATATTTTTTCACTTAACTCATTAATTAGATTCTTATTTTATTTTAAAACTAACACAGATATTTATAACCTTTATTTTAACATCAAGATTTGTTTTAATCGTTTACTATGCCTAAATTAAAGAAAAATACAAAATTTTGTTCTCATCTTGGTCACATGACCTTTAATTATTAAAAATATCATATCTTGAGTTATAAAAATTATTTTTGTGTGAACTCAATATCATTAGTTAACATTTAGGGTTATAACTTTGATGTAGACCATCTTTCCAAATTGATAATAAAAACATATCAGAATGAAATCATAATCTCAAATCAAAATAACCTTGAATTCTATTTAATATAATTCTTACCTATCTTAATATTAAATTCAAATTCAAATCTTAACGAGCCCCATTTTCATAAATAAAAATAATAATAAATTAATAATTAAATTATAATTCATCAAAATTATTTATTTATTAAATACTGTAAAAAAAATTAATTAACTTCTTTTATCTTTAATTTAAATTTTTTTTTTCAAATTTGAGATGAATTAAAAATTATAATACATAATCATAAACACAAAATTAAAAATATTTTAGAATTAAAAAAAAATAAGGAAAAAATTTTCTATTTATGCTCTTTTACGGTTCCTAAAAATTTTACCTACCCTTACCTTGCTTCTAATAATATAAATCTACCTATCGTTATCTTCTTTTGCCTCACTTCACCTCTACTAACCTACCCTTAAGCTCTCACAAAACTTCAGCATCTCTCACACGGGTCAGTTTCCATTGCCCACTCATTTTCATTTTCTACTTTTCTTGTTATTTTCTGCAATTTCTCCTTCTTCAAAATGATAAATAACAAAAAAAAGTAATTAATTATTTCCTTCTAGATTCGACAGAGACTCTAACTTTTCCATCTAGAATTTATCTATATCTAGGATTTATATTTCGAATAATTGTTGAGAGAATACAAGTTAAGAAGTTAAATGGGTAGGGAAAATGAAAGTGTGAATGTTGCAGGGAAAATGAGTTTGAGATATGGCGGTGTGGTCTTAGTTGCTTTAGTGCTTCTTCCACTCATCGCTTCTGCAGCTTCCATTGTGAAGAACCTTCCCGGTTATGAGGGTGATCTTCCATTCAAACTTGAAACTGGGTCAGTCTTCTTTCTTTTTCTCATCTTATTTCTCCTTCATCATCATTTCGATTAAAATACTGTGCTTAGTTTTCTGCTTAATCTTAATATTAAAACTGATACGTTGACAACTGATGTATAACATATTTATGTCTGTCATCCTATGTATGTATCTAAGACAAATCTTGTTTAAACTTGATATCATATGATTTCTAAACTTCTTATTTATCAAATATGTATATTTATGAAAACATGATAAAAAATTATGTTATAATTTTTAATTATAAAATTATATAATTTATTTATAAATATAAAAAATTAAAATTTTATAATTTAATGAATTGAGATTATGATTAAACCTTCTCCAGTCATTTATTGAAATACCAAAATTTGGTTCAATTATTAATGATGGAAAGCACCACATTTATTGTGATGACCCCCTTGAATCTTATCCTTCCGTATGTGTTTGAGATGATATATATTACAAGTAAAATTATTTTAACTTTTCATACACACCATGCCAACTAAATTTCGTTCAATGCTTTTCACGTGGTGTACATGACAGAAAGTTGTCTGTGTAGTACAGAGCTGTCTTTGTAGTTCATGACAGCCAAAGTGTCCCCAAATTATCATATCTCAAATTCTTTTTAAATATATATATATATATATAATATTTAGTTTATATATTAAATTATATTTTGAATCCCTAAAATTTTACTTCAAATTTTGAACTTAAAACTTTTCATCAAACTTCGTCACAGGGATGTCTTTGGGTTCATTTTTCTTTATTTTGTTCAATGTTCATGTATACAATAAAACTATTAAAGGCTAGGTAATAATAAGTTTATAATTAAAAAAAATATTATAATAACATTAATACAAGAATGCATTTGACAATGTTTCACTCAATTATGCGATTAATGTAATAATATATTACATATAAAAATAAGAAAATAAAAACACTAAAATAAAAATAAAATTAATATAGACCGAATCGAAAGAGAGATACGCGTTAAAATATTGAACCAAAACCAGAATAAAAGTAAGTAGAAATATAAATAAAATGAAAAATCATAATTTATAAATAATATATTTTTATATATTTTCGTAATTTATCTAATTTTTTAAAATCACACTGTTTAATGAATCAGAATATGAAATCAAAATTTGAAAATTCAAATGAATTTAATAAAATAATATTTTTAATAATATATTAAATAAAAAATAATTTTATTAATAATTATGATTTTCTTAAAAAATAAAAAAAAATTAATTTAAATATAATAAAAAATTTCATTATTATTATAAGTACTCTAAAAATTATTTTTAAAATAATATTGAGTGTTGTAATAATTTTATAGACGAAAATATTTACCTATTATTTACTCTCATTACAATATATATATATATATAAAAGAAAAAAAAATTGATAATTAAGTTTCAAAGATTGAAATATATATATATATATATATAATATTTAATAATATTTTTAAATATTTAAAATAACTTTTTTATTTTTTAAAAATGGACCAAAATAAACTATTAACCTATTAATCTGACACCTAAAAAACATAATTTGTTTAGCCGAATCAAAACCAACACAAATATTTTAAATGATTTATTAGACTAGGTTGAACCAACCATTTAGCACGGGAATTCTTTGTAGTCGGAACAAAATTTTGTCTTTTCACTTTGTTTTGTTATATTTGTTAAAAATTTTGTATTAAGTAAGACAAAATTAATATATATAAAATGAATGTAAATCTCATTTCATTGAGTAAGTTTTATGGGGTTGAATTAGGTTTAAAGTCCATTTCTATTATAGTATTAGAGCTTATCCTAACAAGTTTGTTACACCTATTAGGTCACATGCTATCAGGCTATTGTTGGATCACCTATATGTTGACCCACGTTTGAGTTGGGATGTCTCGACGTGAGGGAGTGTGTTAGAGAGATCTCATATCGATTAGAGATAAGACCAAATTAATATATATATATATATATATATATATATATAAAGTGGATACAAACTTTACCTTGTTGAGCAGGTTTTATGGGATTGAGTTAGTGTTAAAGTCCATTTATGTTATTTTTAGGTTAGTTGAAAGCATAATATATTCATATAGAAAGTGTTTCGAAAAATTATAATTCAAACTTAAAAAAAAAAAATTATAATTTGATGGAAACAATAGCAATGATAACAATGATGAAACTACATATACAATATGAAAAAGTTTTAAATAAAGGGAAAGCATTGCTCCAAATAATTTTTTTTAAGTGTTCAATTCTAAATCCTAACTATCTAAACTAGATGTTATGATATACTAAATAAAAGAGCAGAGTTGGTGACTTTAAAACTTAGAACATATATGGTATTTATAAAGTTCTAGTCATCAACAGAGTTTATAACCTCATAACTGAAAAATGAAAAACTGAATAACTAAAAGATAATTGGTTTCAAAAAATTGACCACAAAATATGAGATAAGTGCCAAATATGGGATAATCACCAAATAATGGAATCACTACTAGAAAAAGATCATTTTACGTCGGTTATATTGGACATTTAACGTCGGTTAACGCGGCGTCGTTGAAAGAGATGTCGTTAAATTTAACGTTGGTTATGTAAATAACCGATGTTATATCCGAAACTTTCAACGTCGGTTATTTTTCATAACCAACATTGAAAGTACGATTTTTCACGTCGGTTATTTTTCATAACCGATGTTGAAAGTACAATTTTTCACGTCGGTTATTTAAATAACCGACGTTGAAAGTTTCGGATATAACGTCGGTTATGACCATAACCGATGTTGAATATGTGTGATTTTACATTGTTCTCTACCATAATCGACGTAGATTTTCAATGAATTTTTAAAAGTTTAATTTGTTTTATATTAAAATTTTTGTTACAAATCTTGGTAATCGCATATATATTAATGAAATGTATAACACAGACAATAATGAGAAAGAATTACCATATCACAAATAATTCAATTACAATCATTCACAAATAATACAATTACAATCATTACGATACAAAAAGGTAACAAAACTATATGTGCAATTATGAAATAGAATTTGGTAAAAATGTTTATAATTCCCTAACTCTCTATGTGCAATTGTTTCTTCCTAATTTCAACAAAGTGTTGTGCCCATTTGTTTCTAATCATTTGTATGGTTTCAGTAGGCAATGTTTCTTTCTCTGTAAATGCCTGTAAAAATGAAATAATGGCATTCATTAGTTCCGATTATAAAAAATAAATTGAATGTAACAATTTAGTTAAATAAGATGATACTTACCTCATTCCAAGTATCTCGAATGTTTCCAACAATAATCAGCCACATCCAATACATGACGTAATATCCACACTCGAAGCTACCAGGTTGTTTGTTACACTAAAATATGATTTGTTAATATATAGTTTAGCATAAAAACATAAATTAGATACACTAAAGTTACATACTGTAATCAAATTCCAATTTGGAACGGTGCTTTGACTTATGTGTTTTCCATGTAGTGTACTACAAACCTTAAATACACTAATGAAAAATATTGTTTAGGGTTTAAGACTTTAAAATAAAAGAACTGATATAAAAATACAAGTAGGATGTTAAAAATACATACCCATTTACAATATTTTTTATCTCAATGTCAGGTTTCTTCCCCAATGAGTAGAAGAAACACACAACATTCTTCTTTGGACAAAGGACTAATAACTGCCAATGGTTTTTGTATAATTACCAATAATTAGAAGTTATTCAATAGAATAATGTAGGGAAAAATGTACTTTTGCATAACTTACCCGTTTAAATAAGCCCTAAGGTATATTTCTCGCTTTGACTCCATCACCCAGCTTTGGATGTATCTTTGAACTTCTTCTCGTTTATTTCCTGATTTGGTGATGGATTGGGGCTCTAGGAATCCATAAGCATCTATTGTGCCCTGCTCCTCTGCCAGCTGATGCAACATCCTATAATATACCAATGTGCTTAAGATGCATACATGTCACATGTAAAGCAGTGTATGTAAAAGCTATATATGTACTTACAGTGTCCAAAGTTGTAAAACAGCTATGTTTAGACATTGATTTCCTTATGCAATCTCCAAGGCATTTGTATAGTCAATGTATATAGGGAAATCTTGATTCTGCACCCCAAATAACCGAGCATCCCATTCTACTTGGAATGACTTTATAAACAAATGTGGAGTAATTGCCAGCAAATCATATATTGGTCTTGATGAACCCTCCACATCTGGTGACTTCTCCTTAAATTCATGAGTCGGAGCAGCATGTTGGATCAACGTGTTTGAATCATTAACATCCTATCCATGTTGTACATAATAATTAGTAACAATCAATTAAATAATTAAATTTATGTTAAAGTTAGAAATGAGAGACAAACCTTTGCAATAAGCGATTTTACCAGATGTCTAAGCCATGCAATGAAGGTCTGAAGGGCCTGTTCCATTGTCTGCACCTCATCAGTGGGGATAGGGACTTTAGCAGCAGCATGTATAACCTCTTCAACCACCACTTTCACTAAGTTAGGTGCCAGAGCAACAGTGTGGATGGTTGAAGCCTCATAGTCAACTGATGCATGGACCACCAATGTTTGTTGACCCTTATCATCCTCAACCCACAATCCACATTTATTCAGCCCTGTGGATGTGGTATGACTAACAAGCACTTCACTAGTCCCTTCAGTAGTAATAGGGTCAGTACAACTACCCTTAGTGCTAACTCGTGCACCTACAAATATGAAAAAAATATAAACTTATAAATTAAGTTAGCAAGCAATTAAATAAATCATAAGATGTAAATAGCTACCTGATGTAGGAGGAACAGGGTCAATGGGTTGAAGTGGCTGTGAACTAGCAATCGATGCTAGAGTCGGACCAAAAGCAAGCATGAACTCCTCTCTGACTCGTGTAATGATGGATGGAGTCAATTGCTCCTCAAGTCTTGCAGTGAGGGTTGGAGTCAACTGCTCCTCCAATCTTGCCTTCAGGGTCCTCTCTAATTCAACAATATCTTCTTGGTTGAATGATGTGGAGGAGTGACCATCCTTTGATGCTGGTCCAAAATACTGTCGGAGTCCCACCCCTTTACCAAGACCACGAACACGGCCTAAATGTTCAGGTCTTCTAATAGCAGTTGTCAAGATATCATGACGACCACGAGGGATGAAAGATCCCTGCGTCAATTGCTCCTCTAGCTCATCCTACAATAAAATATTAAAAGATGAAAATTAAATTTAATAGTAACTAAAATCAAAGTAAGGGAATCAATCATTTCACTTACAATTTTTGCAGCAATCTATCTAGCTTCCTCAGATGTCATCTCACCAGAAGGTTTTATGCGAGCCCTCTTCCACTTCTGGTGACGTGTTGGAGGAGATGGTGGAGGATTTTCCTCGTGGCTTAAACCAGAGGATGCTAACTCTGACTCCCGCATTTTTTTCTTCTCCTCCATCATTTTTTTAGTCAACAGGTCATATCCTCCACGAGACAAATGATGGGGGGCCACATTTTTTCTCTGAATGTCCTTAGCTTTTAATCTTTTTTCCTACAAGAAATACAATAAGATACACTAAGTAATAAACTTGTAAGTTAAGCCAAAATTAAAAAAGTAAAATCATACCTCCCAATCAGGAGCTTTCCTAGTATGGACAAATTTTGCCCATGTGTCCTCATCTATGCCATATTTTTGGCAAGGAGTCAATCCCTTGTTAACAACATCTGGTGCATAAACCCATTTAGTCGTCAATATGGATTTGAATTGTCTCCACATTTTTGCTATAGAAGTCATAATCTTCCTCCTTACCTGCTCAGAATTTACAAGATCAAAATGTTCCTACAATAAAGAAGTAGTTAGTTAAGTTCAATATATGAACAAGTGAATGATATGTAAAGGAAGTATTAATTTTTTACTTACCAAGAGATATTGCCAAATCAAATTCTTTACAGTCTCCTCCACATAATCCCACGATGGATGAAGAATAGAGATCTAAATACAAATATATCAAATAAATATAAACTAACATTCAAACAATCAAATTCTTTAAAGAAATACTTCATTACAATAAATACCTTTTCTTTAGCCAGTGTACCCAAATAGCTATTAAATTGGGTACTATATGGACCTGAGACCTTGCTGGTCTTAAGATCAACAGACACAGTCAGCTTCTATCCAGACATGTGTCTAACAGTCAAGCCTTTCAGTCGTGTGGCTTGTCGAGTCTTCTTCGAAAGACATGTCTGCGTAGATGGCGGAGGAGATGGTGGAGGAGATGGTGGAGGAGATGTCGGAGGAGATGCCATGTGCCTGTATTCAACAAAAATAAAAGCTTTATAAGAACACATAACTTAATTATAGCACAGATAAACATGGAAATGAACAAATCTACATAATAAAAATAATAACGGAAATACTAAAGTTTACATAACTTAGATAGTTAAGTTTTCCCATATGCCTTCATCATGGTCATTGCGAGTTGCATGGACCAAGTCGTCTTCCATATAGTCTATAGTAGTAGGCATTCATGGTGAAATAGGGATGTCAATGGAATCATCACCATCATCATCATCGTACCCAATTGTGATATCGTTGACCTTTCCTTTTACGACTATAGACCACCTACCATTACATGGGTCTGTGATGTAAAAAACTTGTTTTGCTTGGTGTGCTAGTATAAATGGTTCTTCTTTATGACCTAACTTCTTAAGATCTATCAAAGTAAAGCCCATTTGGTCAATTTGAACACCAGTATTGCTATCAATGCATTGACATTTAAATAAAGGTACTTTGAATTTAGTATAATCGACCTCCCAAATTTCCTCAATGTACCCAAAGTAACTCATGGATGCCATGACAGGATTTTTGTCCTTTGAACTAGAAAAGTGCATTGAGGTGGCTTCAATAGATAATCAACTATTTTGGACAGTGCTCTTTTCATCTTGTAGCTTTGTGTAGAAAGAGTATTTGTTAATGTCATACCCAGTCCAAGTGATGACATTATGTCTAGGACCATGTGCTAGCCATTTCAATGTATTAGAGGCATTCTGATCTGAAAAGACTCTAATTTTAAACCAACTAACAAACTGGTTGTTATGCTCCTTAACCAACAACCTTTCACTCATTTTAGGGTTAAGTTCCTTTAGCATCTCTTTATGAGCATCTATGTAGGGAAGAACTTCATCTGTATTATTCAGAATATACAAGTGTGCCATACTCAACAAATGAAGATCTTTGGTTTCAACTCTTATCCCACGAGTAGCCTTACCATTTATTCTATCATCATGACGACTAGTAGAAACACCAATGGGTTCTATTTGTGCTAAGTATTCTGAACAAAATTTTATGGCTTCTTCTACAATATACCTTTCAACGATAGAAGCTTCAGGTCTGTATGGATTTTTAGAATACCCTTTTAAGATCTTCATGTATCTCTCAATTGGGTACATCCACCTCATACAAACTGACCCACGTAATAAAATCTCTCTAACTAGATGAACAATTAAGTGGACCATAATATCAAAAAAGGAGGGAGGAAAATACATCTCCAACAAACATAATATAACTGCACCCTCATTTTCCAATTCATCCAACATTTTTTCATCAATCACCTTGGCACATATTTGATTAAAGAAAAAACATAGACGCATAATGGCATGTCTGACATCCTTGGGTAATATGTCACGTATAGCAACAGGTAAGAGTTGTTGCATTAAAATATGACAGTCGTGAGACTTTAACCCAACCAACTTCAGATCTTTCATGGACACAAGGCTCTTAATATTTGAAGAGTATCCTTGTGGCACTTTAATACCACGAAGACAACCACATAAACTTCTTTTCTCCTTTTTTGACAGAGCGTGACATGCTGGTAGTAGATAAGTTCTCTTGCCTTCAACTCTTGGATGTAATTCTGCACGAATTCCCATTTCACAAAGGTCTTGACGGGCATTCACTCCATCTTTTGTCTTTCCTTTAATGTTCAAAAGTGTGCCAATGAGACTATCACAAACATTTTTCTCCACATGCATGACATCGATACAGTGATGACATCTAAGTGCCTCCAATATGGAAGATCAAAGAAAATTGATTTCTTCTTCCATAAGTTTTTTTCTCCAGACTTTTTTTGGAACTTCCCAAATGGAATGTTGATATTTCTCACCCAATCATAAACTTGTTCACCAGTTAATGGTTCTTTGGCAATTTCATCCTCCTGATAACCATTAAAAGCTTTCTTCAGTTTACGATATGGATGGTCCTTTGATAGAAATTTCCTGTGTCTATTATAAATTGTCTTCTTTCCATGTTTCAATTGAAGATAACTAGTATCTTCTTCACAGATAGGACAAGCATAATGACCCTTTACACTATAGCCACTTAAGTTTCCATATGCTGGGAAATCATTAATGTTACAAAATAACATTGCATGCAACTTAAAGCTCTACTTCAAATAGTCATCAAACACATCAACTCCTTCCTCCCACAATAGCCTTAAGTCTTCTATCAAAGGACTTAGATACACATCAATATCATTTCCTGGCTGTCTTGGACCTGCAATCATCATCGACAGCATAACATATTTACGTTTCATGCACAACCATGGTGGAAGATTGTAAATTACCAATAAAACTGGCCATGAGCTATGGTTACTTAAATTCCCAAAAGGGTTCATTCCGTCTGTAGCTAATCCTAGTCTCAGGTTTCTTGCATCACTACCAAAACTTGGAAATAGACAGTCAAATTTCTTCCATTGTGGAGAATCAACTGGATGTCGAAGCTGGCCATTAGGTGATTTGGCCTTTGAATGCCATAACAAATTTTCTGCATCTCCTGGATTGGCGAACAACCGCTTAAACCTAGGAATTATTGGAAGATACCAGACAACCTTTGCAGGAGGACACTTCTTATCAATGTCCTCACCCTCATTATCCTCATCCTTAACTTTATAACGTGATACACCACATCTTGGACAATTGTGCAGAGATTTAAACTCTTTCCCGTATAACACACAGCCATTAGGACAAGCGTGTATCTTTTTATATTCTAAACTCATCGGACAAAGTATCTTCTTCGCTTCATACATACGGTTTGGCAAAGGATTATTGTTTGGGAGCATATCCTTTAATATATGGAGGAATTCATTAAAACTTGTATCACTCCAACCATATTTTGCCTTCAAATTCACCAATCTTAGTGTCGATGACAATCGTGTGAAAAATTTACATCTAGGATACAATGGATTCTCTGAATCTGTCCTCAATCTATCATATAAAGGTGCATGTGCTTTAAGGAAGCTATTTTCACCCACATCACTCAGCATGTCCTCTATTCGATCTTCAACAGTGACATCTTCCTCGTTAGTTTGTGATCTTGCTGAATTATCAATCCTTTCACCATGCCAAGTCCAAGTTGTGTAATTCTTCATCATTCCATCACAAATAAGATGATCTCGTATTAGTACTATGCCTTGTATTCTCCCATTTACACAATTAACGCACGGACAATACAATTTTCCATTAAAATTTGGGTCATTTCGTTTCGCATATTCTAAAAATTCTTCAACTCCATTCTCATACTCTTTTGACATGCGATTTGTATTTAACCAATTTCGATCCATCTTGCAAGATGACACTATAAATGAAGAATAATAAAATTGATTTAGTAGTGGTTGAGAGTGAGCATACATGAATAGTGAAAGTAGTACTGTTGCACACACCAATCACATGCCCTCTTACCACCATAATTGGACAAATACTAAGATTCTAATTTGATTCTTAGTATGAGTGTCATCTGCCCCTATCCCACTACTCTAGGAATCCATTAAATGATGCTAAAATTTAATCATATTCTTAGCATATTCTTGGTTCTACATATTTTCGTTAAAACTAACAAAAATCTCTTATCCTACCAACTCTTTGTAATCATCTTCTCTTTATCTAAATGAATTTCTTCTTTCATATGTTTAATTAGTTTCTCATTACTATTAAGGCATCAAATCCTATGTTAAAATCAAAAAAGGCAATAAACAACTAAACTTGACTAACCTCAAGCAATGATTGTGAGTGTAGTCTGAAATTGCTCCTAAGACAGCTTCAAGTACTGTGTCCAGTTAGCACCCTGCAGTTTTTTCCAAACTAATATGTAAATAAGAAAAAGGAAAAAAAATGAGAAGTTTCATCCCAAAGTTTGTTTCTTTTTCAATTTCCAATATATAACATAAGATAATATTTATTCTTGAAATTTAACAGGCAAGAGTTTATTCCACTTTTCTAATCTTTGTTGACATAAGTTGATATCTCATATACCTTAAATTTGTGTCTGAAATTAATTGTGAAGATGAATGAGAATCCAACTTCATCGAAAATTGTGGGTTAAGTTAATGTAAACATGGTGAACTCACATTCACAACTAATTAAACTATTGAAATCATTGGTCATACATTAAAGTTGTTATTTTTTACAAAATAAAAAATAATGAATGAATTTTCTCCATTTACTTATTTATATCTATTAAAAATAACTTTCTCTGTCATGTAAAAAACAGAGACAGAAAAAATAGGAGGGAAATTTGTAAACAAATCCTAATGCTGGTCCTAAAGGAGAGACTTTATTTACTATATAGCTACTAAATCTGTTTCATGAAGTACATGGCCCAAGAGAACCAGAGCATGTTAGAGCCAAAAAAGTGAAGTATGGTTGAAATTTTAAATAAGTATGATACCTCTTTGCTGTTGTCCAACCAAGTGTGGTTGTGACTGATATAGAAAAGATTCAGTCCAAAACACATAATTGCCTAAAACCATGACTAACACTTAGCCCTCACATCTCTGAACTTTCCTAAATTAAACATGCAACTTTCTGTACTAAAAACGCTACAACCATAACACAGTTCCACCAACCATTCATTGATTAACGAAAATGAAATGAAAATTATTGATAGATAACAGAACACCTCACACCAAGTTCCCAATCAAACTGCACAAAACAAGTCAAATTTGAAACATATATAACTCAGTCTGCGAAAGTTACACACAGTAAATAATAATGTACACACAACAATCTCTCAAGTGGGGAATAAAAAAGCTAAATGAAATTATACTTTGATGTTGGTCATGACTCAGTAGATCAGGGAGTTACATATTGTATTATATATACTACTTAACACTGTTTCTTACTATATTGGGTATAGAATCACTTCCACAACCTGATAACAATGACTTCAACAATGTACAAGTTTGAACATTATGATAATGTAGTTTACACACAACAGGACGAATCATTATGATAATGCTAACAAGTTTGAATAATTAACTGAGCAGTCACTGCAAAGGGAAATAGCTAACGAGATAATGCTAAACCCTTACCAGTTGACGGTGAACGATGAATCAACTCCACGGCAACAACCAGACAAGACGGAAACAACCAACGTCGGCGGTGGTGGTGGTCGTGAAAATTGGTCGCAGTAGAAGAGGGACTCATGAGAGAGGGAGAAACGGGGAGTGGTGAAATAGCAGAGCTGGGAAAATAGCAGAGTGGACGTTGGGAGTGGTGAAATAATAACCATCAACGTCGGTTACTAAATAAAACGACGTTAAATCAATATAACAACGTCGGTTATAGATTTAAACGATGTTGATACTCTACTATCAACGTCGTTTAAATCTATAACCGACGTTATTATATTTTCAACAACGGTTGTATTTGTAACTGACGTGGAAAATGTAGTTATATTTACAATTATGCCACCGCGTGTAAAACAACGTCGGTTATATGTATAACCGACGTTGTTTTGTGACGTTGAAACCCCATCTTCTAGTAGTGAATAACCATCAAATAATATTTAACATTCTCCCACTTGGTCCATTTATTTCAATATCAATCTCAAAAGAAACTAAATATATGAATCATGGTGGCAGGTCCTAATAATAAGTAGTATCTCTTATGTATCATAATATATAAAGTCTCTCATATAAAGCTCTTAACATTAATGAATAAACCTTATGTTTATTCTAGGTCAAACTAAATGATATTTCTCAAAGTATAAACAAATATGTGCACTCATAAATGAGAAACCATTAGACTGAATTAATAAGAGTTTTACAAATCACATTACGGAACTAAGTCCCATTTGTGCTACATTATCCTTAAAATTCTTTAGTAGCATGTCTTTAGTTAAAGGATCGATCATCATCAACTAAGTGTTAACGTACTCAATGATCACTTTCTTTTCCTTAACATGTTCTCTTATGGCTAGATATTTGATGTCAATGTGCTTACTTCGACTTCCACTATTATTATTCTTAGCCATAAATACCCCAACAAAGTTGTCACAATATATCTTCAATGGCTTAGTAATTGAGTCCACAACTCTAAGCCTAGTCATAAAACTCTTCAACCATACCCTTGTGAAATAGTCTCAAAACAAGAAACGAACTGAGCATCCATAGTGGAAGTAGTCAATATCTTTTTTCTTCTGCTCCAAGATAAGCTCCACAAGCTAGCATAAAAATGTATCTAGATGCAAATTTTTTGTTATCAATGCAGCTAGTGAAATCTGAATCAAAGTATCCTACCACTACCAAATTATTAGTCCGTCTATATATGAGCATGAAATCTTCTATTCCTTGAAGGTATTTCATTACCTTCTTTGCAGCTTTCCAATGGTCAACACTTGGATTACTCTGATATCTCTCCAAAACTCCAACTACAAATGCAATGTCTAATCTGGTACAGACCTAAGACTTCCAACAATTGAAGCATATGGAATATTCTTCAAGTATTCCCGCTTAAAATCATTTGTCGAGCACTGACTGAATTCAAGTTTATCACCTTCACCATGGGAGACACACTCGGTGAGCAATCTTTCATGTTAAACCTCTCTAAAAATTTGTTGATATAGGTCTCTTGAGATAAACCTAAAATACCTCAATATTTTTCTTTATGGATCTTAATGCCTATGACATAAGATGCCTCTCCCATATCTTTCATATCAAAGTTCTCTAAGAGAAATTGTTTCCATATAGCATTATAGCACAAATCCAATTCCTTAGAATTCATGGCTTGTGAAAACGTTCAAGGATTATTTTTGGCTCCAATATTATAATATGATTCTTGTAAACACACTTCATAATCACTAGAAATTATTAATCTTTTAAATCTTGTAAATCTTCTTAATATTGTCTCACAATCTTGATGAGAAACTTGTTGTTCAACCGGTTGTTCAATAAGTTATTCAACATTTACTTGTTATTCCTCTTCAATAACTTGATCCATATTATCATTTTCAACAACTTGTGGAACTTGAGTAATTGCTTATCTAACACGTCTTTGAACTGGAGGAGTGTGAATGATAATAGTCTATCACTTGATTGAGAGGGTTGAACTTCACAATGATCATTTTCAAAATTAATATCTTGAATCAAATCACTCCCACTAATAAAGTCATTTACAAGAAATTGTATTTGTTGATTCCACAATTCTAGTGCTATGAGATGAACAATAAAATCTATTCGCTTTGGACTTTTCAGACGGACATCCCAAATGCATATATATTGTAAATTGGGTTTCCAGCCTTTAAATAACTCAAAATGTGTCTTTAAAATAGCCTTAGTTGGAACTCGATTTACTATATACACAACCGCCTTAAGTGCTTCAATCCACAAGAATTGAGGAATTTTTGCATTACTCCTCATGCTCTTCACCATATCCATTAAAGTTTTATTTCTTCTTTCTATCACACATTTCTGATTTGGAGAACCAGGCATAATGTATTGGGCAACAATCCTATGCTCTTGAAGAAATTTTGCAAATGGACTAGGTGTTTTTCCACTCTCTATGTATCTACCATAATACTTTCCACCTCTATCTGATCTCACAATCTCAATTTGTTTTCTACATTGTAACTCTATCTTAGCCTTAAAAAATTTGAAGGCATCCAAAGTTTCATCCTTAAAATGAAGTGAGTAGAGATACATATATTGTGATTAATCATCTATAAAGGTGATGAAGTATCTCAGACCACTTGCATCCATATCTGAATAACAAATATTTTTATGAATGATTTCTAGTAAGTTTGAACTCCTTTTGGCACCCTTTTTGGACTTGTTAGTTGGCTTACCCTTAATGTAATCCACACAAGTCTCAAAATCAATAAAATCTAAAGTACTAAGTACTTCATCATTCACCAATCGTTTAATTCTCTCAATGGACATATGTCCTGATCTCTAGTGCCACAACATAGAGACATTCTCATTCACAACACATCGCTTTAACTTAGAAGAAACATGCATAAAATTATGAGTAGTTTTATTTTGTAAATAAATAGAGGAAAAGACCATTTCGTAATCGACCAAAACCAACAACCTTGATTTATTCATAAAGTAAAATCGGAATTTATAAAACGAAATGAAAATCTCAAAGGTACAATTTGTGAAATCAAATTTTTAGAAAAAACTAGAAACATAGAAGGTCTTTTCCAAACATAAAATGAAATCACTACTTAAGGTCAATTTGCACGTCCCAATGGTATCCACATGTGAGTTCATCTTACTTCCTGAATAAATGTTTTGTTCACTTCCCATTGGTCTCCTCAGGTTTTGCATATTCTACAAGATATTACAAACATGGATTGTAGATCTAGAATCAATCCACCATGTGTCATGACTAATACTATTCATATTAGATATAGACAAAAATAAAGAAATTATCTTTCTTCTCTATCCAATTCTTAAATTTTGCACAGTCTTTCTTCATGTGTCATTTCTTTTTACAGAAGAAATACTTGGACTCCTTCTTTATAATTGGTTAAGCATAAATCTTTTCGTTCTACTTAACTTGATCCTTCTTTTTCTTGACATAAATAGTCAAGTTCACCATTTCACCTTCTTCCATCAACAATCTCTCTTCTTCTTGCACACACATAGTTAGTAATTCGTTAACATACCACTTATCTTTATGTGTGTTGTAAGATATTTTAAATGGAGCATACTGATGGAGCAAAGTACACAAAATATAATGTACTATAAATAAATCATATACGGTAACCTTTAAAGATTTTAGTTGAGCTACAATGTCCTTTAAGCGCATGATATGATCGCGCACACCCTTAATCCCAGTGAGTCTTAAGGATGAAAACTACATTATGAGGGTGCTAACAAGAGATTCATCCAATGAGGCAAATTGCTCACCACTTATCTCTGACATTGTCATACTTGTCAATAGAACCCTGAATTCCAGCAGAAATGTTGGTCTTTATAAAGGTTACAAAGAGAGAATTTGACCCCTCCCACTTTTCATAAAGATCAACCGCATTTGGAGTGTTGTTCTCAATAATAACCGGTGATTCAGGTTTCCTAATCGCATAATCAATGTCCATCCAACCTAAATAGAGAAGAACTCTCTCCTTCCAAATCTTATAATTATCTTCCTCTTAATTTGAGAATACCACACTTGATATCAGAAAAATTTACAGATTGCATAATTGCAAAGTTAAAATACATGTTCATTATCGTAAATTGAGACTATAATGAAAGTCATGTTTTACCAATGTAAAGCATGCCTTAATGAATCTAGTGACATAAAACTTGTTTGTGGAATAAATTTCTATTCAATTTAAACTCATCTAGATTATGATGAATGTCACGTTTTACCAATATAAAACATGTCTTAATGAATCTAGTGACATAAAATTTGTCTGTGGACTAAAGTTCTATTCAATTTAGACTCATGTAACTTTATGACAAAATTATTAGACTATGTTCCTTTTCTCAATCCTTATGGGTAAATTAAGAAACATAATATAATATTTTATCCTAATTAATCTCACAAATATAATAAAATTCTTATAAAATTCTTATGGGTATATTTCATTACATTACATGTAATTAATTACAATTAATATTTATAATATGATATAAATATTAACAAATTAAAAATGTTGTGGTTACTCTCTAATTTATCAAAATTATATTTTTCACCAAACATTAAGAGAAGCAAATATTTGTATTTAATACTCTTTATAATGCAAACAAATAAATAAATAATAATATTTTAAAAACATATATTAAAAAGATAAACAATCAATTATATCATATAAAATCTGCATGCTATAGTGTTTAGATTTCTGAAAACTAAATCCAACAATTTCTATGATGTAGGTTTGGTTCTTGGTTGGACCGAATTTATATTTTAATTTTAACAATCAAGAAAAGCACGACTCTTTGATAATGTAATGCATATTAGAATAATTATAACCCAGTTCCAAACCCTGCTCCAAATAAATTAAAGCTTAGATAACTAAATAAATTTGTCTAGGTGTTTAGTTCCAAACCTTAATTCTCTAAACTAGATGGTATGGTATACTGAGGAGAGGATTTGGTTTAGAGCATATATGTATTTATAGAACTCTGGCCATTACAGAGTTCATAACCGCATAACCGAAAAATTAAATAACTAAAAGATAATTAATTTTAAAAAATGGATCACAAAATATGAAATAACCGCCAGATAAAATAATTACCAAATAATAAAATAACAACCAAATAATATTTAATACAATAATTTTGATATTCTTGATAGCTTTGTGTCTTAATTTGGATAGCAAAAGACATTATTTTGATATGTATTTAAGTGGGAAATTAATATCTTTGGTCAAAGTATATATTTTAACATTTTGTTAATTATTTTTCTTCCATGGTTAGATACATTGGAGTGGGAGAAGAAGAAGACGGGCAAATATTTTACTTATTTGTTGAGTCTCAAAGAAACCCCTCCATTGATCCTTTGTTACTTTGGTTCGTTGGAGGTCCTGGTTGTTCTGCCCTATTAGCCTTCTTTTTAGAAAATGGTAAATATTTTTTTCATTAACTTAATTCTTTTAAATAAGATATTGAAACCTTTATTTTTCTTTTTATTTCTTCTTTATTTTTTAACACAGTTTCTTTTTATTCCTTTAAGTTGTTAATTCAGGGATCGAAATAACATATTTTAGAAAAATAAAAATGCTTTTAATTTAGATTGAATTGTTTGATATTGACTGGTTGTAGGGCCTTTAACAATGAAAGCCTATTACAGTGGAAACGTTCCAAAACTTGAGTTGAACCCATATGGGTGGTCACAGACATTGAATGTCATATTCATAGACATTCCAGTGGGCACAGGATTTTCATACTCAGAAACACAAGAAGGGTATTACGCTAGTGACATGTTGTGGGTGGAGCATACTTATCAATTTCTACAAAAGGTGAACCCTTCTTCTCAACCTCTAAACTTTAAGTTGATATAATATTTTTCAAAGGAACATGTATACATTTAGATCTATCTATAGTCTTATTTCTAAAAAAGACTTGATGAAAAAGAATATGTTCAATCCTTATAAATGGAATAATGCTCTTTAGTTTGTCATTTTAGAATAATATTAAGTAATTATTGAGATTTTTAAAGAATTTATTAGATATTAACAATAATCCTTTTCCTCAATGGAAGGAGAGGTCTTCCTATTTCAACCAAAACCTTACTCTTGGACTGACTCTATCTATTTCCATTATGTAAATGTAGTTATCAGAATCGTTCTCACCACATTATATGCTAGAAGTGTGGTCCTTATCTTCTTTTTTAACTTTAACATTAATTTAAGAGATTCAACTTTATCTCCACGAATAAAGGTTCAAGTTCAACTGATAGGAGAAGAACAGGTGTTAGAAGCATTGTCTATTATGCTTCACCATCCAATCATTTATTGATTGCAAAATCATGCAATAAATTTCTCTAATGATGGGCTTTGTTTGTTCCGGTAAATCAATAAGAAGAAAGTCCATCAATAGTACAAATTCCAAGAAATATTTATAGGGAACAATTACAAGAATTCATTCTTATAATGGGTTACAAATTATGAAAAGTTGCATGAAAATAAAAAAACATATTAGATCTACAAAAGCAAACTTCAAAATATTAGTAGAGGGATCAGTGAAAAAAATATTCAAAAAACCATATGAGAAGAGTAGTACTGGCTCCTCCTCTATTTTCCCGTCAATAATGATACAATCCGTTACAAAAGAAAAAAGATCCTAACCTATTGAGTTACATTTTAATGGTACACCCATTTTTACATATAAAATTAATGGTCATTTTATATAGGATGTTGACCTTGATAAATGTGACCCTAAGTGTGACTATTGGAAGAAGAGACTCTAGTGATTAAAAAGAGGAGACAAAAAATTCTTACAAACCACCTCCAAATCCTAGAAAGAAAAGAGATCTCGATTTCAAGCCTTGGGTAGGAATAAGGAAATAAAGAAAATTGGACTCTTTTTGGGTCTATAAAAGGGGTGTAAAAATTTTACAACAACACGAGTTTCTTTTTCCATCTAAAATAAAGAATGATAATTTTCACTAGAACTTAACTTATTAAGCTATTTCATGCATAATGTTTTCCGAAGCTACATTTGAATTCCCCTCTTCAAAACGAAAGGTGGATCCAATCATTAAAGTCATTACCAAATCATATATCTCTTTCTCGAAGATTGGACTAGATAGGAGACCAAAACCTTTGAATCAGGAAGAAGAAGTACTCATATGACAATGTGAAAATGCCAAAGCAAAAGTTTCCATTTTAAAAAAAATGGATGAAAAGATAGAAAAAATTTCCATGTATTTAGAAAGATCAGACGAATGGTTAGAATACTTTTTAGAAAAAAATGAAAAAGCATTATCAACATCATTCTATTGAGATTTCTCATCTTGAGAAAGAATGGAAGAACACCATCTTTGGAAAAGCATCTCATGCCAAGGAAAGAGAGACAAGAAGATTGAAAACTTAGATCAAAGAGCTCGATGAATACATTAATACCAATATCAAAGAATATCAAGTACCTACACCAGACCCGTATTCATTTGTACCTCCTTTGATCCCCATAACTAAATCTCCTTTCCAAAAATCTTGGTTTACCAACTTTAAACCCGCTTAGTCATCTTGGACACTACCTATTGCTTTGAATTATAGACCTAAGACTAGAATTGACCCTAAAGCCCATACCAATATTTTCATTTGAAAGAGTAAACAATCTGATATTCTCGCCTCCTCAACCTTGTATAGAAGTACATATGCTACCTTCCAAGTTTGAATTGAAAATTCTATTAAGGTAGTTGCCTATCTAAACCTTAGAGAAAAAAAACCATGAAGAACCCAAAAATTCTTCCCTAAGAATTTTTTAGGAAACAAACATCCTATATTGTTCCAACAAATGGTAAAGTGTTAAGAACAAATCTTATCACAAAAAATTCTATTCAAATAAAATTGTTTCCAGAATGCATAATATGGGCTAAGGTGATTGACAGTAAACTTCCAAACAAAGATATTCTTGTCGATATGGATGTCTATACTTCTGCTTAGAAACTTCAAATTCACCCTACAGGGATCAAGTTTAAAAGAGAATTCAAGCTTTTCATAGACACATTAAAATTATTTTTACTTCTTGAAGTTCTTCCAAAATTACAAGTTATAAAGGAGAAGATGAAGTGGCTATGTGCTGATACCCATGAAAGGTTTAACCACAAAATGTTTTTATAGAAAAATCTTAACTTTTTCATCAAACTTCCATTCAAACTTAATGAAGATAATCCCACTAATACTAGTCACCCAAGGATGTCTCCCTCTAATTTAAAGGTGGCCTAATAAGAATGTCATTATCTTCTAAGACAAGGATTAATTAAGCCTACACAATCAAACTGGGCTTGCCAAGCCTTTTACGTAAAAAAAAAAAAAAATTAAAAAAAGTTCTGAAATGCTTAAGGGAAAAAAGAGACTATTAATAGATTACAAACCACTAAATCATTTTCTCAAAGATGACAAGTTCCCTATACCCAAGGCTTTTCCATTACCCATTTTGATAAAAGAATCCAACATCTTCTCAAAATTTGACCTTAAATTAGGGCTTTAGCAAATAGGGATTGACCCCTTAGGTACACATAAGATGGCCTTCTATATTCTCAATGTTCAATATCAATGGACAGTATTACCATTTGGACTTAAGGTCACCCCTTCCCTATTCCAAAAAGCTAAGACCTGAATTTTTTAACCTTGATTGAACATGTTATCATCTACATTGATGATATTTTACTCTTTTCTAAAGACATGTAGACTCATCAATCCATTCTCAATAGATTCTTTGATATAGCCAACAAATATGAAGTGATGTTCTTTGAAAAGAAGATTCATTTAGCCAAAAGGGAGATAGATTTTCTAGGGATCCATTTTTCACAGGGAACATATTAGCCTCAACCTCACATAGCTCAAGAATTGCTTAACTTCCCTAACCAAAATCTCACAGCCAAGCAAATTCAATAATTTCTTGGGATCGTCAATTATATTCGAGATTTCATACTTCATGTGAATAAATATGTTAGTACTTTGTCACGACTCTTCGGGAAAAATCCTCCCTCGTGGAATTCAGAACAAACTTAAGCAATCCAAGAATAAAAAGAAAATATCACAAGATCCTACAGCACTACAGATTCCTGGACAAAGCAAAAGGATCCTTCAAATTGATGCTAGTGCTTTTTATTGAAGTGTTGTGTTAATTGAATAAATTGATGACAAAAGATATTATTATGGGTATACTAGTGGAAAATTAAAAAATGTAGACAAACACTACCATACCACATTTAAAGAAGCTCTGTGTGACCTGTGAAAATAGCGGGAAAATAAATGAGGAGAGGAACAAGGATCACGCAGACACGTGGCAAGGGATCCACAAAACAGGGAAAGGAGGAAAAGTGTGAGGCAGCGCAGAAGGAATTCCCTTTTAAGGGATTTTGTCACCTAAGGAGTGGACGTTGGTGGTATGATCTCATTCTGATTTCTTCTTTCTCTCTGATTATTCTTACTCTGTCTCCTCTGATACATTCCTGACCCTGATTCTGCTTATTCTTACCGTCAGGTTCATCTGAAGATAATCGATCGTGTTCGCACATTTTTGCACATTTTTCCCTTTTCCGTTTATCCCTGCTATTTCATAATTTTTGTTGCTGTTAATTTTGCCGTTTCAAGTAATTTGTGTTGAACAATTACTGTTGTATTCGGATCATTATAATTATGGAAGTATAATTACTATTACATTGGTGCTTTTATTGACTCTTCATGGCGGAAAATACCAGATTGAAGGAATTACAAACGGAATTGAAAACCCAGGAAAATGAGATCCAACGTATACTGGAGAGATTGGAAACTCGCGATCGACAACAGAAGGAATACAATGATGGAAACGATGCTAAGTTTGCTAAGATTCAGGAGGCATTGGACAAGATTTTGGAAACGACTTATGACAATGAATCACAGCCACACGAAGAGAACTCGAACTTGAGTGTTGAGGTTGTTCAAACAACGATGAAGGAAATTGCCTTGGAATTTCCCCATTTCGATGGATCAAATTCTGTAATGTCTTGGATCTTTAAGGCAGAGAAATTTTTCAATTACCATAACACACCAGATGCTTCAAGGGTAGAAATTGCAGCAATGCATTTTGAAGGAGATGTGGTACCTTGGTTCCAAATGCTGCAAAGAATGGGAGCAATTGCGTCTTGGCCTCAACTGATGCGAGCTCTAGAGTCTCAATTCGGACCATCTCCGTTCGATTGTCCCATGGGAGAGTTGTTCAAATTGCAGCAATCAGGTTCTGTTACTGAGTTCCATCTGAAATTCATGTCGCTTGCAAACAGATCTAGGGGATTAACTGAGGAAATGTTGCTTAATTGCTTTATAAGTGGATTAACGAAAGAGATAAGAAGAGATGTAATAGCTATGGCTCCAAATTCCTTATTGAGAGCAGTAAGCTTGGCTAAGTTGTATGAAGATAAATATATTCCTATAAGTAAAAGTAACATTACAAAATCACATTACCTAGCACATACCACCAGATATTCACCATCTACGACTACAACTTTTACAAACAATCCTAAACCAACACCAAGATCCAACTTACCACCATTATTACCCACACCTAATGCTCCACCATTAAAACCACCAAATGTTAAGAAAATAAGCCCAGCTGAGATGCAGTTGAGGAGGGAAAAAGGACTTTGTTACTTCTGTGATGAGAAGTTTTCTTTCAGCCATAGATGCCCAAACAGGCAAATTCTCTCCTTGCAATTGGAGGAGGTTGATTCTTCTGAATTGGAAGGGACTGATATGTCAACATATGAGGCTGAAGAGGGAGTATTGCAGGAGAATAGTATCGATCATCACTTATCTTTGAATGCCTTAAAGGGAGGGACAGGAGTTGGAACCATACGATTCATGGCTTATATTGATAAACTACCTGTAATAGTCCTAGTGGATGGAGGGAGTTCTGATAATTTCTTGCAACCGAGGGTAGCTAAGTTTCTGAAATTGCCAATTCAACCAACTCCAATGTTCAAGGTGATGGTGGGAAATGGAAATTACATGACTACTGAGGGTTTGGTGTAGGACTTACTAGTTCAAGTACAAGGGAATGCTTTCAAATTACCTGTATTTTTATTGCCGATTTCTGGAGCTGATTTAATTTTGGGAGCAAGTTGGCTAAAGACAATTGGTCCCCACATTGCTGATTATGATGCCTTGCAATTAAAGATCATGATGAATGACAAGATGGTAGTGCTGCAAGGAGAAATACCTACTGGACCAGTTCAGGCTCAGTTACATCACATAAGGAGGTTAGTACAGACTGACTCCATTGCTGAAGTTTTCAGTATGCAGTTACAAAAACCAAGTGAGTATCAATTTCCCTTATTGGAGTTGCTTGGAGACATGGAACCTGAATTAGCATTACTATTACATACTTATAGTAGTATATTTGATACACCTCAAACATTGCCCCCTAATAGATCACATGATCATGTTATACCTCTGATAGAAGGATCTGGTCCAATTAAGGTGAAGCCTTATAGATACTCTCACAGTCAAAAGGAGGAAATTGAGAAGTTAGTAGCTGGAATGTTGGAGGAAGGCATTATTCAGCCGAGTAAAAGTCCATTTTCATCTCCCATTATTCTAGTCAAAAAGAAAGATGGATCATGGAGAGTTTGCACTAATTGCAGGGCTTTGAATGCCATAACTATCATGGATACCTTCCCTATTCCTACTGTGGATGAGTTAATTGATGAGTTATATGGAGTTGTGTTTTTCTCTAAACTTGACTTAAGGTCGGGTTACCACCAAATTTTATTAAAACCTGAAGATAGATATAAAACAGCATTTAGAACCCATCATGGACATTATGAATGGCTAGTAATGCCATTTGGGTTATCAAATGCACCAGCTACATTCCAGAGGTTAATGAATGAGATTTTTAAAGGAATCTTAAGGAAATTTGTACTTGTCTTCTTTGATGACATCTTAATTTATAGTTCAAGTTGGCAGAATCATTTGAATCATCTTGAGGTTGTTTTGAGGATATTATAGCAACATCAGCTTTATGCTAGATTTTCAAAATGTTCCTTTGGAGTTAAGGAAATTGATTACTTGGGTCATACCCTATCTGGATCTGATGTAGCTATGGACGTTAACAAACTAGAAGCGGTACTTAATTGGCCTCAGCCTGGTAATCTGAAACAATTAAGAGGATTTTTGGGTTTAACTGGCTATTATAGAAGATTCGTGAAGAATTATGCACATATTGCTAGTCCTTTGACAGATCTTTTAAAGAAAGATTCCTTCCTATGGTCTTCCAAGGCAAATGAAGCATTTTTACAGTTGAAGAGTGCCATGACTTCTGCACCTATGTTGGCAATACCTAATTTCAAAGAACCCTTTATATTAGAGACTGATGCATCTAGTATAGGTATTGGTGCAATATTGAGTCAAGAAAAGCATCCAGTTGCTCACTTCTCTAAGAATTTATCTCCAAGGATGCAGAGACAATCAGCATACACCAGGGAATTTTATGCAATAACTGAGGCAATAAGCAAGTTCAGGCATTACTTACTGGGACACAGATTTGTCATTCAAACTTATCAGAAGAGTCTTAAGGATCTACTGGATCAGAATTTACATACTCCTGAGCAACAACAGTGGCTTCCTACATTTCTAGGATATGATTTCACAATTCAATACAAACCAGGGAAGGAAAATGTACCTGCTAATGCCCTCTCAAGAAGCTTGATGATAGCTTGGTCTCAACCTGTCAGTAAATGGTTAGATAAAGTGGTGGAGTTAACTAAGAAGGATGATAAAATGATACAACAATACAATGCTTGTATGGCTGGCAATGGCAAGAATCAGAATTATTCAATTAAAGAAGGGATGTTATTCTGGAAAGGGAGACTAGTGTTACCAAATGTGGAAGAATTAAAAAATCAGGTTATGTTTGAATTTCATGCTTCCAAGATAGGGGGCCATGCAGGAGTAACCAAATTCATCCAGAGAATTCAACAAGAGTTCTTTTGGCCAGGTATGCAGCAAGACATCAGGACTTTTGTTAAGCATTGTGCTATTTGTCAAAAAGTTAAGGTGGATCAAGCATTACCTCAAGGGTTATTACAACCCCTGCCAATTCCTCAAAAATTTGGGAGGATATAGCAATGGATTTTATCATTCATTTGCCAGCATTTCAAGGTTATACTGTGACTTTAGTTGTGGTGGACAGATTATCGAAATTTGCTCATTTTATTCCACTCAAAACCGATTTTAGCAGCAAGTCAGTGGCAGAAGCATTCATATGTAATATCGTTAAGGTTCATGGATTTCCTAAATCAATTATTTCTGACAGGGATAGGGTATTCATTAGTTCTTTTTGGCAACAGTTGTTTAAGGCACAAGGAACTTCATTAGCAATGAGTTCTGCTTATCACCCTCAAAGTGATGGACAAACTGAGAATTTGAACAAGACATTGGAAATGTATTTGAGGTGCTTTGTCTTTGATCATCCTAAGGGTTGGTATACAATGCTTCCTTGGGCTCAGTTTTGGTATAATACTACATATCATCACAGTGCAGGAATGACTCCATTTAAGGTGGTTTTTGAAAGGGATCCACCTTCTGTGATTAAGTATGAGAAAGTGTCAGCTGGTCCTCCATCATTACAGGAAACCTTGATCAACAGAGACAAGCTTATACTGCAATTGAAGGAGCATTTATGGAAATCTCAGCAGTACATGAAGTATCAAGCAAATAAGAAGAGAAGACATGTGCAACTGGAAATAGGAGATTTGGTGCTGGTCAAGCTGCAACCATACAGACAACATTCATTGGCTTTAAGGAAGAATCAAAAACTGGGCATGAAGTTCTTTGGGCCATTCGAAATTTTGGAGAAGATTGGTTCTGTGGCATACAAACTAAAATTACCTGAGACCACTAAGATACATCCAGTGTTTCATATTTCCTTGTTAAAGAAATTCTTTGGGGAATCCAAACAACTGTATTCACCACTGCCCTTAACTACAACCGAGTGAATTGGTAATCTGAAATAATTAAGAGGATTTTTGGGTTTAACTGGCTATTACAGAAGATTCGTGAAGAATTATGCACATATTGCTAGTCCTCTGACAGATCTTTTAAAGGAAGAAATTCACAAAGCATACCCGTGGTTCAACCTTGAGGACAAGGTTGATTCTTATGGGGAGGGTAATGTGACGTGTGAAAATAGCGGGGAAATAAATGAGGGAGAGGAACAAGGATCACGCAGACACATGGCAAGTGATCCGCAAAACAGGGAAAGGATGAAAAGTGTGAGGCAGCGCAGAAGGAATTCCCTTTTAAGGGATTTTGTCACCTAAGGAGTGGACGTTGGTGGTATGATCTCATTCTGATTTCTTCTTTCTCTCTGATTATTCTTACTCTGTCTCCTCTGATACATTCCTGACCCTGATTCTGCTTATTCTTGCCGTCAGGTTCATCTGAAGATAATCGATCGTGTTCTCACATTTTTGCACATTTTTCCCTTTTCCGTTTATCCCTGCTATTTCATAATTTCTGTTGCTGTTAATTTTGCCATTTCAAGTAATTTGTGTTGAACAATTACTGTTGTATTCAGATCATTATAATTCTGGAAGTATAATTACTGTTACACTCTGGAAATTAAAAATGGTATAAAAAAGTTTGACTCCATGTAAGAGGTTATCATTTTGAAGTTCAGATGGACAATTCTTTCTTCCCAAAAATGGTAGAGTTCAAAACAAAATAACCCTTAGATCCTTAAGTTCTGAAATTAGAAGACTTGTTTTCGAGGTATGATTTCTTTGTTAAACACATTAAAGGTAATAGGAATTTCATTCCAAACTTTGTCTCAAGGCATGGAAAAATGATTCAAGTCATCATTATTACTCACAATTTCCCACTAATCTTCATGGTTAAACCCCTACCGAATAAGGCAAAAACTCAAAAGGAATATCCTCTAGGATTAATTTCAAACTCTCCCCAAAACATCCAAGAATATACAGAGTCATGTTACTTCTGTTTTCTTTATGAAACTATGAAATATAAGTTCATTGCACCTTCAATATCTGATTCTAATAATATTTATGGAGGAATTTTTGAATTATTCTATAATAGCGAATGGAATGTCTATGAACTAACTCTTTGGACAATATGGTGTAAAAAATTCAGTTCTCTATACCTATTGCAGTAAAGATCAAGGCATTGTATGAGATTTGAATAAATACATGCAAAGAAAAATTTTCTATTTCGATTTTATTAGAATGATTTTCTTCGTGAGTTAAATCAAGAATCATGCAACCTATACAATATAAAAGTTGTAAAAAGTGATTATGGGTTTAACTTATCCTCAAAACCAGTTCAGAAGGTGAGGTTTACACCTCACTTATATACTATAGTTCGGCCTCTTTTTTAGTCAATGTGGGATTTCCCAACACCCTCCCTCATGTCGAGGAGTCATTCTCAACTCGAACGTGACCCATTAATAGGTGACTCAATTTAGGTCCAACTACCTTGCTAACAATCAAGGCTCTACATAGTGGCCCGTTAATAATTCTGTTAACAATCAGGACTCCTTAAACCATGTAGAAGAGGATCATAATCTATTAACAGGTGACCCAATCTAAACCCAACAACCTGCCAACCAAGGTTCAGTATATTAACAAGTGGCCAAATTTAAGCTCAACAATCTTGTTAATTAGACTCTGATACCATATAGAAAGTGATTATCCCAACAAAAATTAAGATTATTTCTTGACTAATATTAAGATGTCAACTATGGTTTTTTTTTTATCAGTAACAATGAAAATATTTTTTTTTACTAATGTAAGTTGAAACTTTTTGTCAATATTAATACAAATTATTTTTCAGTTGATATTATTGAAATTATTTATTTGTTGATGTAAGTTAGAACTATTTCTAGATTGATTTAGAACTATTTCTCTCCATCAATGTTAGTGGAGCTATATTTCAGGGACATCAATAAATTTTTTTATTAAAATTTGTAATACTTATTTTTCTAATATTTGTTTGAGGTATTTATCAATATGAGGTTATTAGTATTAGGTGATATTGATAATTGTATTTTAAATTTTCTTTATATTTGATTATAATTGAAATATTCTATCCAAATAAAAAAATTTAATAAATTTAAATTGAATCATAAAAAAAATTTAAAAATAAAAATAAAAATAATTCAAGTTTAATTTGTTTAAACTTCTTGAAAATTATAAAATTATATGCTCAGTTACAAATAAGTCATTAACATCTTATCATGCTTAATTTCGAAAAAATAATTTTGCATGTCATTTTTGTTCTCTTGTAACAATTTTGATTGATTATGAGTATGCAGTGGTTTATTGATCATCCAAAGTTTGGCACAAATCCCTTTTACATTGGTGGTGGGTCATATTCAGGAATACCTACAGGACCTCTTGTTCAAAAAGTATATGAAGGTAATTACTATACAACAAACAATGTCAATTCATTTCATAATAACCTAAATTTTCCTTATAACCTAAACGTTATCATTTGTTGCTAAGAATTTCTTAAATGTGCTTCTTCCAAGAGCAGGTTACAAAGCAAGACAGAAGCCACTCATGAACATCAAAGTACAAAAGGATACAAATTAACCTTGTTGAGAGTATTTTTTGTTTTTGTTTTGCTAAATATTTTCTGTTCTACAATATATTGATTATCTATCACTTTTATGATCATTAGGGTTATATACTTTCAAGTCCAGCTGTTGATGTGCAGTTTCAAGACCGGAACATGAGAGTTTTGTATGCATACCAAAGGAGTCTCATATCAAAAGCACTCTATAAGGTTATTTCTTATCATTATCATGTTATGCACTTGATGAAAGAATATATTTTCATACAACAAAAATAATATTATTCTAATTTTAAATTTATTAAAATAACATTATTAAAACCAATCATCATATTTGAGATATTATTAGTTTTAAAATTTTGAATTTTATTTTACATAATTTTAATAAATTAAAAGAAGAGAATTTTTATAAACAATACCTTAATAAAAACTCTTCAATGATATAAAATTTTTAGATTATGGAGAATATATATATATATATATATATATATATAAAATCATTATTTACAAATAAGACAGCAAATCTTTTAAACAGAAATGTCTTAGATTTATTATTTTTAAACATTAGGTTCCATTGTCTCAATATGAAAGAAGGATTTATTCCTGTAATATTGTTGTATAAAATTCAATACAAGGTGATGAACACCTGTAACTCTCGAGTCTTATTAAAATCCAATAATAGGGAAATCACTTTATTTGTTACAGACATGGCTAGAGCTAATGTTGCAATCCCTCGATTCATCAAATGGGATGAAGTTGACTTGCCCACTTCTTGACTAATAGACAAGGTAGTTCCTATATCACTAAGACAAACTCCTGAATTACAGGAAATTAGACAAAATGCAACCGAAAAAGTAGAAATCTTCTTTGATCGAAGAAACTCCTTTTCTTCCAAATTAGAAACCTCCATATTAGAATACAATTCTGTTATGAGATCTTTCTCTATAGCCTCCCAACATAGAAGTAACACTTCTATACCTCTAATTATTATTCCAGAAGCCAACCTTCAAGGTGTAGAAACTACTACCTCTATACCGAGACCAGTTTACCAACAATCCGAGGACGAAAATTAAAGATCTGTCCAATCCCCATCCTACTCCTCCCTTCATGATAATTATGTTACAATCTAAATTCATTATAGATAAAAACTCCTTCCGAAGAGATTTTTACTTCGACAAACTCAAACCACAGCGAGACTAGTTTTTAGCTAATTACCAAAACTCCAAAAAAAGTCACATCCAAAACCTTTACTACAATTTTCTTGAACAAGTCAAATTAAACATTCCGTTTTTTGATTGGTTTCATACCTATACCATAAAAAATGATGTAGATTATCCATTCAAAGAACAACTCATAAGGTCTAGAATTGCCAATGTCATCACCGTATGGCACCTCAAGGACGGGGAACGGATCAAAACTGAATTTCCACCTAAAACACCTTATCAATTACTGAACCATAGGGATGATAAAGGTAATCTAGTCTTGGCTAGCCCTTTCAAAACAAAGGACACTAAAGAGCATGTTTCTTCAAGTGACATCAAAAGCCTCATGGAACAGGCTAATTATAAGAACAAATATCTCCAAGTCTTAGGAGAAAAACCGATACTTCCTTAACCACCAAAAACTCATAGTCTATCAAGCACATCCACCGCAAAATCTTTAGAAAAACCATTATTTAAACCTTTCAAATTTAGCCCATGGGTAAAGAAAAACTTATTAAAAGCAAGACTTAAGTCTAGCTTAAACCAGGATAATAGTGAATTAATAAGTAAAATTGACAATTTACTAAAATCCAACATCGTTCTTGAAACTCCTCAAGAAGAAACCTCTTCTAAACTAAAAATAAGACAAGGGGCTAGGATTGTAGCAACTTTAAACCAAGATGACAGCCAAACTTCTGACCAGGATTCCGAAAAAATGTAAATCTTCCCCAAATAAACCCCATAATGACAACCACGAGGGGATAATGGAAAAGTCTAACTAAACTGTATTCCCAAAAAACAACGGCTTTAGATCTTGCAATTGAAGACAAAGACCCAAGCTCAATTAGCTTTAATGCCAACAATATTTACGAATGCTATATTGATGTTAAAACTGAATACAACATTATGCAAATGCTTCAAAATATGACCATGGTCTGTACTGCTTATCAAACTACTCACGATAGCTTGGAAGAAACGATAGCTAACATTATTGTGTCCGGATTTACTGGGCAACTCAAAGGATGGTGGGATCAATATCTTACCGACGAACAAAAATTAGCAATATTTTCAGCTATCAAATTAGATGATAGTGGTGAACCCATTCTCAATAATGGTCAAACTATCCCGGATGCAGTCAACACATTAGTTTTTACTATAGCCCAACACTTCATAGGAGATCCATCCCTCTGGAAAGATAGATCCATCGAATTATTGTCAAATCTTAAGTGTAAAACACTAGGAGATTTTAAATGGTACAAAGATACGTTCCTTACAAGAGTCTTTACCAGAGAAGATAGCCAACAACCCTTCTGGAAAGAAAATTTTTTGGCAGGCCTCCTTGTATCATTAGGAAACAAAGTTAGGGACAAAATTAGAAGCCTAAACCCTAACAATATAATTCCTTATGATCATTTTACATAAGGAAAATTAATTTTCTTTGTCCAAAAAACTGCATTAGAAATATGCCAAAATGATAAACTTCAAAGACAAATTGCCAAAGAAAATACACAAAACAGGAAAGAACTAGGCACTTTTTGTGAACAATTTGGATTACGAGGATGTCCCACAAAGGAAACCAAAAGAGCATACAAACAGGAACAACCTCAGGGCTTTAAACCTAGATATCCCAGACCTAGGAATAAGAATCCTAGACAGTTTAGGGAAACTAGAACCCAGAATAGAACGCCAAAACAACAAAATAGAAACATTATTTGCTACAACTGTAAAAAAAACAAGGTCATATAAGCAAATATTGTAGACTTAAGAGCAAAATTAGCAATCTCAATCTACAACCTGATGTTGTAGAACAAATTAACAATCTCCTCATTAAGTCTTCAGAAGAAGAATCAAACAAAGATTCCTCTAAAGAAGATCTCAATGAAATCCAATTAGATGAACAAAGGTCATCTTCTGATAATGAAGATAGTCCAATAATCAACGTCTTAACAACATATTAAGATCTCTTGTTTAAAGTTATTAACTCCATCCCAAATCCTACTGAAATAAGAGAATACATGAATCGTTTTAAACAAACATTAGAAAAATCACCTAAAAACAACTTAGTTATCACCAACAAATTTGATCTAAAACCAATTCTCAAACAATTAGAAAAATCTTCCACCCGACCAACAACTATCCAAGATCTCCAAGGAGAGATCAACAATCTCAAACAAGAAATTAAAGAACAGCAAGCTCTTTATAATAATATATTGTCCAACTTAGAAGGATTCTCTGACAATGAGAATATTCTAGTCCAAATTTAGGAAATAACTTACCCGATCCAAACCCGGATGAATTCTTAGGACTTATCAATAGACTAACCATTCAAAAGTTTTTTATTAATATCAAAATGTTAGTAGAAGATTTTGCCTTAGAAATAATCGCTCTGTTCGATACGGAAGCAGATTCCAATTGTATTCTTGAAAGGTTAATCCCCACCAAATATTTTGAGAAAACGTCTGAAAAACTTAGCATTGCTAACAGATCAAGATTAAAAATCAGGTACAAATTATCTAACACGATCATAGAAATCCAAGGTCACAAAGTTGAAACACCGTTTTTACTAATCAAAGACCTTAGGCACGAAGTCATCCTTGGAACACCTTTTATAAAAGCATTGTTCCCTCTGGAAATCTCTACTTAAGGGATATCAACAAAAAGCAATGGTAAAATCATTACATTTAACTTTATAAAAACCCCTATTACCAAGGAAATCAATATTATCCACCAAAAATCCAACCAAATCAATTTTTTTAAAGAAGAGATTTCTTATAAGAATATTGATTCACAGTTACAACTTCCCCAAAATCAAGAAAAAATTACCAAAGTACTTCAACATATTGAGTCAACCATCTGCTCAGACCTACCTCACAATTTCTGGTCCAGAAAAAAACATGTGGTTGACCTACCTTATTAAATTTTTTTTAAAGAAACGCAGATAGATACCCACAAAGGCTAGACCAATCCAGATGAATGAAAAACTTCTTCATCATTGCCAGAAAGAAATTAAGGATCTCCTTCACAAAAAACTTATCAGACCAAGTAAAAGTCCTTGGTCCTGCGCAGCCTTCTATGTTAACAAACAAACAGAACTCGAAAGAGGAACTCCACGACTAGTAATCAATTACAAACCTCTAAACCAAGCATTAAAATGGATTAGATACCCTATTCCAAATAAAAAAAAAAGATCTTCTTAATAGGCTACATTCTGCAAAAATTTTCTCAAAATTTGATATGAAATCTGGCTTCTGACAGATTCAAATTCAAGAACAGGATAGGTACAAAACAACCTTTATTGTTCCCTTTGGGCAATACGAATGGAATGTAATGCCCTTCGGATCAAAAAACGCACCTTCTAAATTCCAAAAAATAATGAATGATATATTCAATCCTTATTCAAATTTTATGATAGTGTATATCGACGACGTATTAATCTTTTCTAACACAATTTAACAACACTTCAAACATGTCAATACTTTTATAAATATGATAAAGCAATATTTACCATTGTTAAGTTTACATATATCTAATAAATTTGGTTTTAAGTTGATAAAAACTCTTTTTTTTTTATCAATTAAGAATAACCATGACCACCTAGATTTCTAGTTCTAAACTTAGACCCTAAGTCCAACAAGAAATAGGTTTTATTGCCCTTCCTTGGTGGGACTTACTATCGTGACTGGCTTTAAGGTTAAATCAGAACAACCAGTATCTCCAGTTATAATTAATTATTTTTAGAAAATATAAAACAAGAACAATGGTACGTTGTCTTGTTCTACCAGAATTCCTCACAGACCTTCAAATGAAAGGAAGATAATAACTAGTTTTCCAACCAATATATCTTGTTTATATGTACACAAAACAAATAAGTTTATCATATTTATCGTAATACATATAAACTTAACAATGTTAAATATCATTTTAAATATTATTGATAACTCGATTAATTTGTAATACTATAATATTATTAAATTTTTATTAATTTGGAGAAATATTGATTAATTAATCATTAACAATGCAATATCAATTAAAGAATTGTTTGCTTTAGTAAATAAAATTTTACCTTAAGATGTTGGAAGTATAAATAGGAGAATTCGATTTGAAAAAGAAAAAAAAAGTATTTTAGATTCTACAATATTACTAAGGAAATATTCATGAATTTAAGAGGATGATTAATATGAATGGTAAAGCTACAATCTGAAAAAATTATGGCTGATTAAATAATATTGAAATTTCTGTGAAGAATGCAGGTAAATGATTCATACCTATTGATCAAGTCTTGCAAAAGAAAAAATTTCACAATTCTTTGTTGCAGTTTGAGGATATGAGACCAAAGTTTTTTCATGCAACGATGACAAAAGTTATAACATTCCTCAATAAAATATTACATCTAAATTAAAATTAATAAAACCAGCAATAAATTCATATCTTTACTAAAGTATCCTAATTTGCAATGCTCGAGAATTATTAATTTAAGATATTACGGAACTATAGATTTACATATAAAAAATTTATTCATTAAAGTTATTATCGTATTAATTTGTCCAAATTTCTAATTTGAAATGCAAATTTGGGACTAGAAAAGAAATATTTTAAAGAGGTTATTAATTTATTGTGGTTTAATTATAGATAATTCGGAATTTTCTTTTTATATATGTTAGTTGTGAACTTGATTATGCTTTCGTTTTGACAAGTCAACTAACATAGAATATTAAAAATTTGAAAACATCTTTGCAGTCTATGAAAAAGAATTGTAATGGTGATTATATAAATATTGATCCTGAAAACACAAAATGTGTCTCAGATTATGAAGCTTATAATGAGGTTAGTGTTAATTCTTCACTTTTAGATATGTGTACATGTTTCTGGTTTACTCATTAAGGAAATACTTCTATATAAATACTTTTTGAAAAGAAAAATATTTTTTTTTAAAATTAAAATAAGCTTCGGCATAAACTAAATTTTAGAAGTTATTTTTTTTATTAATTTTCTAAACTTATTCATAAACTAATTAGTTTTTTCTTCTTATTTTTTCCTCAAAAAAAAAAAAATACTTGGCAAGAAATTTCTTCCAAACAGTTCATTGTGTTTTTGTGATTTTCTACATAAGATGCATAAAATGTATAATTGATTTGCAGCTAGTTCGTTACATAAACGACCAACAAATTATGGAACCATTTTGTAATATTGTGTCTGGAGAATTCCTACAAGAAGTTCCAGATCCTTCAACATCAATATGTTCAGTTGAGTAAACTCTTCTCTCTTTTAAACTTGTGAGACTCAAGGAATTACATGATTCTTTTAATATATTTTTTATCATATTCTTTACAACATAGTGATCAAAATATTCAACCATTCTCTTCAAATCAAAATTTTATTAATTCTACTTTTTGTTGAATCATTTCACCCTATACTATGTCTTCTTCAGACTAGGGGAACATTCATCACCTCCACATTGTCAATGAACATACTGAATATAATAATTTCTGATAATCCCTTTCCTCCTATTCTTATACCACCTATTATTTTTATCAAATTGTCTAAGATGTACAATATGATCCACAACTTTTCTTTTTTACAACTGCATGTTATTTGATTCTCCCATCTACCTTGTATTTAAATAAATTCCTACACTTGAAATCATCTTTATAAGAGTTTTGATATACGGACATTCACTTATTTTCAAATTTCTCTTTAACACATTCATAATTTGTTAAACGCATTATATTTATACTTATAAACACCACTAAGTACAAATAAAACAAATATAATATATTTAATAGATATTTGTAAATGTATGAAAATAAACAAGTACTTAGATAACATTTTTTAATTTAAAAACATCTTTTCATCATATACAAGCCAATACCCCAACCTTGTTAGCCTTATTTAACCCAATCAACCTCCTTATCAATCTATATGGATTGACATACCTCTTTATTTCAATTTTCACCTTTAATTTTTTTTAACATATAGTTTCTATATCCTCATTTTTTTTTTCACCATTCTCAATCCCTTCCCCTTCTCTTATATCTACATGCATTTTAAGTTATACATTATTTATTCTTAGATCTCTAATTTTCTTATAATGTTGATTTCATCACTTTCAAAGGATATATATGAATTTTTTCAATGTCCCATAATTTTTTTTTCAAGATTTTTTAAGAACAAAACCCTAAGGAAATAAGATAATATCCCAACTAGGCAATAATATTTTGACAGCCATTATGGAATATGGAATAGGAGGGTTTCTAACTATTTTTATTATCTGGGGAGAGCCTTTACAAAATAGGAGAATTATGGAAAAGGAGGCATCCTCAATTTCTGATGAAGTAAAAAGAAGGAATCATTGTGTGGTATTAAAGGTGAATTACAAAAAAAAAAAGCTTTTGACTTGGTTAATTGAAAATTTTTATATTATATGATGTAAAAATTTGGGTATTACTAGAAGTGGATTGTATAGATAATAGGCTCTCTGGGGGAGTCTCATTAAAGAATTCTTTCTATTCAAAGGGTTAAGGCTAGGGATCTGATAGTCCCATTCTTTTTCTTCTTTTTTTTTTTTTTTCTAATTGATGCTAAGAACTAATGGATCTAGTTAGTTTGGCTATCACTGAGAGCTTACTATGAGGATTAAAGGTAGGAGATAAGAAGTGAGGGTAAGTTTATTATATTTTGTAAATGATACTTCTATGCAAAACATTTTGCTTTTAAAAATTATCAAAGGAGTTTTCAATTAGTCTTGGGGTTGAAGGTTAATATGTTATGGAAATTTTACATATGATTTAATTATTATTAGACTATGATTTATATATATCTGTTAAATTTTTGTATATAATGAAAATTAATTTTAACTTAAAATTTAACATGTTATTAAAATTTATAGATCATTTAGGATATAACTATTCTTGTAACTTTTGTTTGATATATGTGAAAAATAAAATTTTAAATGTATCATATTATTTATCTTAATTTTTAAAGAAAGATTTTAGAGGCTAAAGTTAAGAGTTTAGGTTTTGATTATAAATATTATAACTAAACTTTTTTTTTGTGAGTGTTGAAAATTTTAATTATCTAAAAACTTATTAATAATTCGATAATAATCTGATAGTGGATGATTCGATAAATTCAAGAATTTTATTAGAATAAATTCTGATATCATATTAGAAATAGATTTTAAATTTAATTTATCTTTATAAAATTGGTTTAATGAGATAAGGTTTATACTCACTAATATATTCTAATTTAACTTTATCTTAGAAAGATATATAATTTTTGAGCATAAGAATGATAAATTCACACCAAAATGAAAATTAGTAGAGAGATGGTTGAAAACACTTATAATAAACCTATATAGATAATGTTTGAGTTTTGTTATTTATATTTTGTTACAAGTCTTTCTATTCTCTTGGACTGTAGATTTTTTATAATGTTATAACAATATATATTTTGCAGTAGCTGCTATATATATATAGCAGTATAAATTAGTCTGGTGTTAGGACTTATGTTCTTGAGATGGTAACTTATCCTTTTTTATATTTTTTTGTATCTTTCAATATAAATTTTTCTTTGTTTTGAAAAGAGCTAGCACTCTTTTATATATTTCTTTTAAGGATATTTGGATTATTCATTTGGACAATGTTTTTAATCTTATTTAGTCAAAAGAGAAAATTTAGATATGGTTCCTCAAGTGTTATTTGATACAAGTTTTATAAAAAAAATTTGGAAATTTTTTTATTGATTTTTGTAAAAATAATAAAAAATAATTTATTATTAATTTTTTATCTAGTGAAAAATTTATAATAAATTTGTAAGAAAAATTATATGTTTGATTATTTTAAATATTATTTATAAATTTATTTAATGAAAAATATAATTTTTTTTTATATATTATTGACAAAATTAAAAAAATATTTAAATTTTTAATAAATCTAAAATATATATTTAAATTTTAGAAAAATAATATAAAAATTTTGGAAAATGTATTTAATACTTTAAGACCGTAATAATAAAATTGTAGTTGTAAAGTTTATAATCTCTCTTTATAACATAATCATCTCTTGATTAATACAAAGGTTAAAAATTTATACTTGAGAGGTCAACCTAATCCATCATCAATGAATTGAATTGATTAAGATGAAAAATTGAAATGAATATGAAAGGAAGTCACAGAATCCAACATAATTTTGATATATTAAGGTAGATAGAATAACATTTGATTCTTAACCCTAGATCAAGGCCTCTGAAGCTAACATGAAGTTATGAACTGTGTGTTTAGACCTATTATCACCTGCTGGTTGACACATGGGCAAATGATGAAAATGTGAGGATCGCCCTTCATGTAAGAGAGGTAATGCTGCATCCGATCATTCATTTAAATTAATTAATTATATTTTAAGGGTTAATTAATTATCTTAATTAATTAAAGTTGTTTGGTATATATGCAAGTATTCAACAATGTTTTTTCAACAGGGAACTAAAGAGGAATACCGCAGATGCAACAAGACACTGGCATACACTTTCACTTGGCGAAACACAGCAGAATATTATCGAAATCTCACTAATACCAACCTCGAAGCTCTTGTTTACAGGTAATTAACTGTTAATTAACTTCCCCACCAAAATAAAAGCTTCAAGTGTGTGTTTTGGTTCTTTCCCCTCTCTCTCATATTTGGTTCATTTTTAATGAAATAAATTAGATCATTTTTATAAGTATTTTAAAAATAGTAAAATAAATATCTCTATAAACTGAAATTATCTTATAAATAACTTATTAATAATTTAACTTTAAAAGCTAACAGGTTTAGTATCATTATAAAATTACGATATTCTAACAAAATTGACACTTGGTTAATAATAATTCGTTAATTAAAAAAAATCATTTTTTTCATAAAATAAGTTTGAGAATAATATTTAAAATTAATAAAAATATATATTTTTTTATAAATTTCTCATCACTGTGAATAGTAAAAAATTATTTTCTATTATTTTTTATAATAAAAAATTTTTACAAACAAATCAATTAAAAAAATTCACATAAAAAGTTTTGTTATGAAAAATTTTTGAAAATTTTTTAATAAAAATAAATTTGTAAAAAATATTTAATAGATAATTATTTTTTTTATAAAATAAATCTGTAAAAAATATTTAATGGATAATTAATTTTTTTATAAAATAAATTTGTAAAAAATATTTTATAGATAGATAATTTTATTATTATATTATATATGCATAAATATAGTATAAAATGAAAAAAAAAAAACATATATCAAACCAAATTCATAAAAAAAAAATTACCTAAGCTTATATTTAAAAAATCAAACTTTTTCATTTCTAAAAAAAAGTTATAACAGGCACACTGAGGTAAAAAAGAAAATTCTAACAAAAAATAATATATATAAGTCGACCAATTATTTGAGTGAGCACAAATAAGTTATGAATAATTTTTTAAGAAGAAATTAATATAATAAAATTCTATAAATAAATTGTAGAAAAATAATTTTAATATTTTTTTTAATAAAATTTTTATGATTAATTGTAGTGGTGATCTTGATATGAATATTCCACACCTGGCTACACAATATTGGATCAATTCATTCAATATGAGCATTCATGACAAATGGCGTGCATGGTTCGTTGAGGGTCAAGTTGCCGGGTATTTAACTTCATTTTTAATTATCCCCCTCTTTCTTTTTATACTATACTTTTTACTTTATAAACTACTTTTCCAACTTTTAATTATTTATTTTTCTCACTATTTATAATACACAGATTCAAATTTACATATCTTATTTTTTATAACTAAAATACTTAGACATTATATTAACAGACAATTACAAGAGAAAAGAGTATAAGTAATAAGAATATTTTTACAAAAATTAGGATAAATTTATTCACTGTGTAAAATTTATTTATTAATTTCTATAATAATAATTTAAAAATTATATTATTATTATTACTATTAATTTATAATTAGATGATAATGTAAATCTGTATTGCATTGATAATCTGTATTTAGGTAATAGTTTAAAATTGGTTTATACTAAAAAAAATTTAAACAAGAGCCTTTTTTCTTATTAAGTTTCTCGTTCCATGCATTTTAAAAGCTTATAAAAAGATAAGTTATTTAAAATGTTGAGAGATTTTTAGAAAAATATAGTTGATTCAACTTCACTTTAGAATAAGAAGTCCCCAAAAATGTAGATTTATGAACTAAATAAGTAAAATTCTAAATAATTTGGATGCACAGTTATGGAGTGTGTAAAATTAAAGGAAGCCTCCAAAAGGCCAGTGCTAATTTGTATAAAAAAATACAAATTAAGTTGAAAGTTGAGATGAAAAGATTATCAGCCAATTTCTCTTAATAAGTATAAGCAATATGAAACTGTCACACTTATGTTCCTCAAATAAATATACACAGTGTAGTAAGGATTTAAAATTAGAAAATTAGGTTAAGAATAAGTATTACTTGATTAAACGTATTTATTTATAATATAAAATTATTTTATGTAAATTTTGAGTGTGACTACTGTAATTACATATGTTTTCTTTTTTTAGAGATATGTACGAATATTCTATTATGAAAATTTAGGCTTGTATCTATTATTAAATATTATAAAATCTTCTCATATCCAATACAGTTATAAATACCAAAAATTAAGTAATTAACATAAATATTATTACAAGTTTATTTTTATTTGTAATTTCTCTAATAATTAATTGGGTATCTGTCTATCATTTTGTACAAATTTTTCAGCTCTTGATATTAATTAATTAATTAATTATAAGTTCCTTTAAATATTTCACAGGTACACAGAAACCTATAACATTAAAGATGGTCACTTCTTTACATATGCGATAGTGAAGGCAAGCACAACCCTAAGTTTTAAGATTAATTAGTTATTTAAGTTTTGTTCAGAATTTTGATTATGTGTTTTTGTCATTGCAGGGTGCTGGACATGTGGCACAAGCATTTAAACCCAAGCAAACTTATGCTTTGGTCAATAGATGGCTTTCATTTTCTCCTATATAACATTATACTTCAACTTGATGGATTTCTATTTATCTATGCAGAAAATGTTTAAGATATTCATAATCGTGTATCATTTGTCTCTCAAATAATTTATATACTGGTGCAACCTTGGTTATTTAATGTTATTGTCATATCAACAATCTATCAAAATAAATTCTATAATATATTTTTTTTTTACCTTCTCTCTATCATTACAATTATTCTTTTATATATTTTGTTTATAGTTATAAATCTTGTTTTGTTTTTCCTCATATATTATAAAATTTAAAGTCTAATTCAATCCTATAAAACTGACTTAATCTGATGAAGTTTGTATTCATTTAATATATTTTCATTTGGTCTTATCTCTAGATAATATAAGATCTCCAATACATTTTTCTCATGTCGAGACCTCCCAATTTAAATGGGTTTCTACATATAGGTGGTCCAATAGTGATCCGATAACAAGTGGCCTGATAGGACAAAAAGCCTTATTAAGATAGCACTACTAGAAAAAGGGGTTTTTACGTCGGTTAAAATGGACAATTAACATCGAAAAATGAGACGTCGTTGTATCAGGCGACGTTAAATTTAACGTCGGTTATTAATATAGCCGACGTTAAAAGTTTACTATATAACGTCGGTTATATTAATAACCAACGTTAAAAGTTTACTATATAACGTCGGCTATAAAAAAAGCGACGTTGAAATATTTTTATGTTAGGGTTTTAACGTCGGTTATTACAATAACCGACGTTGAAATATGAATTTAACGTCGTTTCCTACCATAACCGACGTAGATTTTCGATCAATTTGTGTATTTGAAATTGTTTTATATTAATATTTCTGTTATAAGACCTGATAATCGCATATATATTAATGAAATGTTATTATAACAAATAAACAATTACAATTACAATAACAAATAATGAAACAAAATTCCCATTTCATAAATAATACAATTACAATTAATCAATTACATAGAAGAATTAAAGAAACTCTCTCTCTAACCTTCCTAATTTGGTACAAGTGTAGCTAATTCCCTAACTCTTCAATTGTTTGTTCCTAATTTGAACAAAGTATTCTGCCCATTTGTCTCTAACCGTTTGGATGGTTTGATGAGGCAATGCTTCTTTGTCTGTAAATGCCTGTAAAAACGAATTAACTTATTGATTAGTTCCGATTATAACAAATAAATTGAATGTAACAATTTAGTTAAATAAGATGATACTTACCTCATCCCAAGTATCTTTAATGCTTCCAAAAATAATGACCCACATCCAATACATCACGTAGTATCCACACTCAAAAGAACCAGGTTGTTTGTTATACTGAAAAATACGACTTATTAGTATATAGTTTACCATAAAAACTTAAATAAGATACACTAAAAAGGTACATACCTTAATAAAATTCCAAGTTGGAGGGA
>BDMB01000054.1:1126271-1143444 GCA_016859785.1 Macrotyloma uniflorum
TAAAATAACCAATAGCTGCCAATGGTTTCTGTATAATTAACAATAATTAGATATTATTGAATACAATAATATAAGGAAAAATGCTATTTTGCATAACTTACTGGTTTAAATAAGCCCCGAGGTATATATCTCTCTTTGACTCCATCACCCAGCCTTGGATATATTTTTGAACTTCTTCTCTTCTATTTCCTGATTTTTGTATTGAATGGGGCTCCAGGAATCCATAAGTATCTACACAGCCTTGCTCCTCTACCATCTCATGCAGCATCCTATAATATACCAATGTGGTTAACATCCATACATGTCATATAACCCTAAATAAAGCAGTGTATGTAAAAGGTATTACTTACAGTGTCCAAACTTGTAGAACAGCTATGTTTAGAATTTCCTTGAGCAATCTCCAAGGCATCTGTGTAGGCAATGTATATAGGGAATTCTTCATTCTGCACCCCAAACAACCGAGCATCCCATTGTAGTTCGAATTCCTTTATAAACAGATGTGGAGAAATTGCCAGCAAATCATATATGGGTCTTGATGATTCCTCCAGATCCGGTGACTTCTCCTTCTTCTCCTTCTTCTCCTTCTCCTTCTCCTTATCCTTAAATGCATGATTGTACCAGTTTTTACATAATAATTAGTAACAATCAAGTAAATAATTAAATTAATGTTAAAGTTAGAAATGAGAGACAAACCTTTGCAACAAGCAGTTTTACCAGATGCCTAGGCCACGCAATGAAGGTTTGAAGGGCCTGTTCCACTGTCTGCACCTCATCAGTGGGGACAGGGACTACAGCAGCAACATCTATAACCTCTTCAACCACCACTTTGACTAAGTTTTTTGTTCTCCCATTTAGACAATTAACGCACAGACAATACAATTTTCCATTAAAATTTGGGCCATTTCGTTTCGGATATTCCAAAAATTCTTCAACTCCATTCTCATACTCTTTTGACATGCGATTTGTATTTACCCAATTTCGATCCATCTTGCAAGATGACACTACACATGAAGAATAATAAAATTCATTCATTAGTGGTTAAGAGTGAGCATACATTAATAGTCAAAGTAGTACTTTGCACACACCAATGATATGCCCTCCCTCTTACCACCATAATTGGATAAATACTAAGATTCTAATTTGAATCTTAGTATCAGTGTCATCTGCCCCTACCCCCACTACTCTACCAAACCATTAAATGATGCTAAACTTTAGTCATATACATACCATATTCTTGGTTCTACATTAAATGATACATCAAATCCTATGTTAAAGGCGAAAAAGGCAATAAACAACTCAACTTAACTAACCTCAAGCAATGATTGTGAGTGTACTCTGAAATTGCTCCTAAGACAACTTGAAGTCCTGTGTCCAGTTAGCACCTTGTGTCCAGTTAACCTATAAAATAGAATTGAAATAAATAACATGAATAATAAACATAAGAAAGGAAGTCATTAAACTCCTTAAAAAATAATATAATAGAGCTACTGCAGGCCAGATCAAAGATTGAAAATGCACCAATTATAGAGAAGGATCCAAATTTTTAAAGTCCCATTTATCATAATGTTTCCATGTTCAAGAGGTATTCCCCTTTTAATGATAAGCAAAAGCAGGATGGTTGCTTTTATTCAATATTTATTAAAACAAAAATTAAAAATTATATTTATTATTTAAGCTTCACCAAATGGAAAAAAAAGAAGCTGTTTTAGCTTTTTCTCAGCAGCTAAAGATGCCAAAAAGGGCTAGCTAGTGTGCAAGGATCCCACATAGTAACTGGATTTTGCTTCTAGCTTCTCTAAATAGCTTCTCTAAAGTGTGGAGATGAACATTAGACAATAAAGTACACTCATAATCATTGATTAGAAAATCAAGAATTGTGATAAAATCAAATACATATATAACAATCTCTAAAATGTATTTTTCTCTCATTTTAGAATTTGGCCACAACAAGGCTACATTTCAACTTGTGGGTCACAATAGTTCAAATTTATTGTTACAACAAGGCTCTAAAAAGCTAAAAATAGTAATTCTTTAAATGTTGTAAAACCATTTTCTTGGACAAACTTCTCCACAGAATGTCAAAAGCATTTCTAGAAGAAAAAGACAAAAAGAAAAAGACTTTTCTGTACAACTTAAATAAAATTTAGAGAACTTCTATATATAAGTTAACTTTAACCTTGTGAAAATGTTAAGTTTCTTTTCTAGAAATATAAGCACTTCCACAGATTGTGTATCATAAACTATTATTATTGTTGAAATAAACATTATTTCCTTATTTATAATAATCTAATCAAATCAGGTTTCAACAACAGAATTATCAATTTCATACTTCTAAGTTTGAACAAATAACTATCTCCTCTGTAGTATACACATAAAAACATGCATATTTTGTATCAGATTAGTTTCATGACATGAAAATCTTTGGGAACAGCAAGTACTGCATTTGTGCCAGAGGCTATGAAGTGAATAGTCCAAGAGTTGTGGAAGCCATTTTCTATGAATGTGTCCCGGTTATTCTATGGTTTGTTAACAAAATAAACTGCTTAGTCTCATACCCTAAAAGCCAATCCTGTTTATAAGCACCTAAGGGGAAAGTAGAGCCATCATTCCAAAAAAAAGAGAAAAAGAACAGACAAAGAAAACGGGAGATAACTGGCTTGGGAGAGGAAAAAGAGTGTTATAGTCTGTGGTGCAATAATGGCAACACCAAAACAGTCGTATGAGCAACACCAACAACAACCAAATGGTTTCACAATTCCAAACAGGCTGATAACAATAACTTACAGAATGCAAAGGCAAATAGCTAACGAGAGAGATAGGGGTTAAACCCTTACCTGTTCGCGGATTCACGACGAATGAACTAAACAGCAACAACCACAGAAGACGAAAACAACCACTGACGGCGGTGGTGTCGGTGGTGGTGGTGAAATAGAAGACAAGGCACTGGGACTCGCGAGAGAGGGAGAAAGGAAGAGTACTTGTGAACTGGGAAAATAGCACAGTGACTGCCTGGGAGAGTTCAAATAATGACTTTCAACATCGGTTATAAATTTAAACGACGTTAAATAAATATTTTACGTCAGTTATTTATTAAACCGACGTTGATACTCGGATAATCAACATCGGTTCTGTACATAACCGACGTTGTTAACTTTTCAACGTCGGTTCAATATGTAACCGACGTTGAAAATGTACTCATATTTACAATTATGCCACCGCTCCTAAAACAACGTCGGTCATATAACCGACGTTGTTTGGTGACGTTGAAACCCCATTTTTTATTTCGATATCATATTAAAAAATAACTTAGAATCTAACTCAATTCTATAAAACATATTCAATAAAATAAGGTCTATACCTACTTAATATATTCTAATTTAACCTTTTTATAAATAATGTAAAATTTCCAACGTCATAATAAAAGTTAACACATTATCATTAAAAAATTATTATCTTTATTATAAACTTATAAATAATTTAATTTTATCTACATATTTTTATATAGTTAAAAATTTGTAAATAATTTAATTATAATTAATTTATCTTTCAATTTATTGTCACTAGATAAACATATTTGATGGAGTAGGTAAATTAATTACTTGCCTCTACCTCTATTATTTTTTGTGTAAGAAATTTATCTACTCGTCTACGTTCATAAGAAATTTACTTATTTGTCTATATCTATAAATAATAAATACTTGTAAATAATTTATATATAAATTTATTTCATAAGTAATTTATGTATAAGTAATAAGAAAAAATATATATTAAATTTATCTACATAAGTAATCTCTTATCTATATATATATATATATAAATAAATAAAAGTAATTAATGAAAATACAAATTTAATTTCTATTCCTCATTATCTTCCTGATCTTTGTTCTTGATATTAAAAACATTTTAGTCACTGATGATTTTGAGAACTCACCATATATATTTCAATAAAATTCAAAATATGTCAATAAATATTTATATTATTATAATAAATTTTTAATTATTTTTTAAATAAAATAAAATAAAAATTATTATTATATCTATTCATTATTCTAAAAATTTTCATATATCAATATTTTATATATATATATATATATATTTTATTAATGCATCAATTATATAATCATTAAAAATATAGTATTTAACAATTTAATTATTTTAACATTATTTTACTATATTATTTAGCTATAATAATATTGATGATGAGTGTTTATATATTTAAGGAAAATAAATTAATTTAAAACACTTTTTGAAGTTACCAAAAAATTGAAAAATCTTGAACTAAGTAAGGACGCTAAGTGAACTTTCATGCGCCGAGCGTACCAAGTCCGGAAAAAGTGTATTACTTTCGGGAGGAAATCCGCTCAGCGCAAAAGAGAAGAGCTGAGCGAAATTCTGTGGCGCTGAGCGGAAGGATTGTGCATTGAGCGCACCTGCTTGAAGAAATTGAAGTTGGTCTCCGAAAGGAATTCGCTCAACGAAGAGGAGAAGGACTGAACGAAAGTCAACTACGCTGAGCGCCAAAATCTAGAGAATGGGAATTGCTCTCAAGTCTAAATCCGTTCAGCGAGTCATGAAGGTGCTGAGCGGATAGACCATGCGTTTAGCGTATCTTACTTGCACTGAGCAAATGAGAGAGAATAACTGCCAAACACATCTATTTAAAATACGAAAAACGCAGCTTTTACACACACTTCTATGCACGAAAACATAGAGAAAACATAGAAGGAAGGGGTTTTGCTTGGAAAAGGGCCCAGAGGTTCCAATCACATCATTCTATCTCAGATTTCTCTTTCTAGTCTTGTTATGAAGCAACCCACTATGAGTGGCTGAAAACCTCAGTGTAGGGATTGGATTTACATTGTAATTTTTTTTTATACCTTATTCATTTACGTAATTCTTTATTTTAATTAAGGTTTTGGTTGTGTTATTTTATAGTGAAAGCAAGACATCGTTTCTTAAATCTTTGAATTGGTATTTTGTGGGAACATAATTCCTTTTTTGAAATTCAACCCTAACCCCTAATTGTCCTAATTTTGGGAAAGAAATTAGGGTAATTGGGTTTTACAAAATCTATTTTTAATTGCAAAAATTTATGTTGATCTTCTAAAGGAATTGAAGGGGTTTTAGGAATTTTTAGAGTTTCCGGTCAAGGGATTGTCGAAAACTACAATTGTATTTTGTCAATTCAATTAAAATAAAGCTTTGCATTATTATATTTGTTAGTTTTGAAGAGATTACAAGAGAATTCGATTCCTATGCGTTTTAATTTTTGCAATTTATTATGTGTTCATTAGTATTTAATTCTTACTTTACATCATCAAAATCCAATTTTGAACGTTTTTTAATGCATGAGATCTTAACTTGAACATCTGTACCAAGTCCCTGTGTTCGATATTCTCTATTCGATACCGAGAAGTTTTATTAAAAACCTAAAAATAATATTGTAAAATTATATCATATATTTAGCTAAATCTCCTTTTTGAGATAAAGAATTAACTATACAAAATGAAATTAAAATGCAATACTGAATTTAAATCTAATGTCTATTTGTAAACTAGAGTAAATGGAATGAATCTGAAAATTAAATTGCAGTAAAACAACTTCAGATTACAAACTGGAATTTAAATAAGAATAGCTACAAGTACCTACTAGATTCTACAAATTGAAATCAACTAATGTAAGTGGATTATAGAATGAAAACAATCCTTCCAAATGTATTGGATGCAAATGTAGAACGCAAAATAGAATGTGAAATGTAAAACTTATGCCTAATGCACTATATATAGGAAAATGAAGTTTATTTATTTTTGTCATTGAGTTATAGTAGTATAAATATACAAATTGATAACATAAATTCCACTAATTTAGCACTAACAGTTAGCCTAAATAAAGGGAAAATAGATATGCACAGATATGCACAATCTGGCTAATTATGATAATAAAAGCTAATTATTGTAATATAAAAAACTAATTATTATGATTGATATCCTCCCGCAAGTTGGACGATCTGGAAGAGAGACGCAACTTGGATAGTAATAAATCAAACCGAGGGCAAAACAGAGGTTTTGTGAGTATATTAGCAAGCTGATCATCAGTAGACACAAAAGACACTCGAAACTTGCCTTTTTGAACATTTTCACGAACAAAATGATAGGCTAAGGCTATGTGTTTCATCCGAGAGTGGAAAACAGGATTAGCACTGAGAGTTGTGGCACCAAGATTGTCATAATAGATAGCCGGATTGGCTGTGGGCATGTGACCAAGTTCAGTGAACAAGGATAGGACCCACAGAAGCTCACTGACCGTGTCAGCCAAGGCTTTGTATTTTGCTTCGGTCGAGGAACGAGCAATAGAGCGTTGTTTCCGGAAGCTCTAAGAGATAGGAGTGCTACCGAGATATAATAAGTAACCAGTGGTGGAGATATAATCGTCCCTATCACCCGCCCAATCTGCATTGGAGTAAGCATGAAGGGTTAGTGGAGTAGTTGCCGAGATGAAGATGCCTTTGTCGTAAGAGCCCGCCAAATAACGAAGCACTCGTTTGAGGGCAAACCAATGCGCCATTCTGGGGTGTTGCATGAACTGCACAAGTTTGTTGGTGCTGAAGGCGATGTCCGGACGAGTAATACTTAAGTATTGAAGACTTCCCACGAGAGCGCGATACTTAGTTGGGGAAGGTAAGAGATCACCTGAACCCTTGAGTAATGGAGCACTGGCGGACAAGGGAGTGGATGCTGATTTGGTGTTAGCCATGCCTGATTTATGGAGCAGATCAGTGATGTATTTCCTTTGCGAAAGAAAAAGTCCTGTAGCAGAAGGAATTACTTCGACGCCCAAGAAATAGTTAAGACATCCAAGGTCTTTCAGCGAAAACCGAGCAGTAAGGGTGGAAATAAGGTTGGACAGCTTTGTAGAGGAACTCCCAATGACAATGATATCATCAACATATACTAATAAATATAGTGTGGAACCTGATTTCTAGTAGATGAAGAGAGAGGCATCTACAGTTGAATTGACAAAGCCAAGAGAAAGGAGAAACACGCGAAGCTTTGTATACTAGGCGCGGGGTGCTTGCTTTAGCCCATAGAGTGCCTTTTTGAGGCGACAAACATGATCAGGGAAACTTTTGTCGACAAAACCAAGGGGCTGAAGCATGAATACATCCTCTTTGAGCATCCCTTGAAGAAACGCATTGTTTACATCAAGTTGGCGAATAGACCATCCTTGATGAACTGCAAGTGTCAGGACAATGCGAATGGTGACTGGTTTAACAATTGGACTGAATGTCTCTGTATAGTCCCAACCAGGGGGTTGGTGAAAACCGTTGGCAACTAGTCGAGCCTTGTATCGATCAATCGAGCCATCCAGGTGTCGTTTGATTCGAAAAACCCATTTGCAGCCAACCAAATTTGGAGCAAAGGACCGACTGACAAGTTCCCAAGTGTTGTTGCGGTGTAAGGCGTTAAATTCAGCTTGCATAGCTGAGTGCCAATCAGGGTCGCGAAGAGCTTGGGTGATGGTGTTGGGTTCGAGTGGAAGAGAGGGTTGGACATGGAGGTTAAGCTTCTTGAGGGACTTGACAATGTTGTTTTTAGACCGGGTGATGATGCCACCCTCATCGGGTTGGGGTCTCCTGTGAGGGTTGACAGCAGGTTGAGATGGTGGCACAGAATATTATGGGGATGGTGTTGAGGATGGAGGTGAGTGAGAGAACTCGGAGTGGCTAGTGGAGGGTGGGGCCGGAGTCGAGGAGATGGGGAAGGATGAAGATGAAGGGGTAGCCGCAACCTTTGCCGATAGGTTTAGAGTGGGACTAACCATGGGTTGGTTTATGGGATGAAGTATGGAGAGCTGAAGTGGGCCTTGTTGTTGCTCTACACTCGGATTGGCTTGAGGGACTAGGGAGTTGTACGGGAATTCAGATTCAACGAATTTGACATGGCGAGAGGTGTAGATCCTTCCAGTAGTTGGATCGAGACACAAGTATGCATGTTGATCAGCCGAGTAACCTACAAAAACACACATAGCAGACTTTGGTGCAAGTTTATGGTTAGCGTATGGTTTAATCCAAGAAAAACACAAACAACCAAAACACTTTAACTTATGATAATCCAGTCTAATTTTAAGTAATTTGGAATAGTGACTAGTACTCAAGAATTGGTGTTGGGAGCCGATTGATGAGATAGGCGGATGTTGTCATGGCGTAAGGCTAATATGTGAGGGGCAAACCTGAAGAGAAAGATCAGTTTCAGCAATGTGCCGATTTCGGCGTTCAGAAATTCCATTATGTTCAGGTGTGTGAGGTGGGGTGGTGTGATGACTTATGCCATGAGTGTTTAAAAAAGGACGAAGACCAATATATTCACCACCATTATCTGTGTAAAGAATTTTGATGGTGTGATTAAAGAAATTTTCAACAAGCAATTTAAATTTGGGAAACAGAGTTTTCACATCAGATTTGCATTTTATCGGATACAGCCAAATATAGGGAGTAAAATGATCAACAAATATGCAATAGTAGCGAAGACCATCAATTGATAGAATAGGGGAAGTCCATACATCAGAGAAAATTATTTCCAAAGGATAAGATGATTTAAGAGTGGATTTATGGAAAGGAAGTTTATGACTTTTGCTAATTTGACATGAGTTACAATCTGATTGCTGGAATTTATTTGAACCCAAAGAAAAATACTTCTAAATAAATGTGAAGATAGAAGAGGAGGGATGCCCAAGTCTATGGTGCCATGAAGCAGAGGAGTTTGTGTGGACAGAGTGGACGGACGGGGAGTTGGCTGGCTAGAGATAGAGTCCATCCACACATTAGCCTTTATAGGTTGTTTGACCTGTCTACAAGTTCTTCACATGAAAAGAGTTTGGCAAGAAAACAACAACAGAGTTAGTTTGTTTGGTAAGTTGAGAGACAGAAAGGATTTTTTGTTGCATGGAAGGAACGCACAAAATATTGGAGAGGGATAAATCATTAAGTAAAAGTGTTCCAGAATGAGAGATGTTTAAACCTGAACCGTTACCCATAAACAGTGAGTCTGGACCCATGTACGGATCATGAAGCGCTAGATTGGCAAGATCATTGGTGACGTGATGCATCGCTCCACTATCAACCAGAAAATTAGGTTGAGATGTGCCAGCAATTGCAGTATGGACCTGAACCTATCCAGAGTAACGAGGAGGCGTCGGAACACCAGGGTGCTACTGCTTGAAGGTGTGACACTGAGACAGAACATGACCCTTGACATTGCACCACTGACAGCGACCAAGAAACGGTTTGTGATTGCCAGGGCGTGAAGTGGATGATGTAGAAAATTGCCTAGACCGGGTTTAGTCAGAATGGTTGGGTCGAGCCTGTGCATTCAAGGCTGTCATGGGAGCAGGAACCTTATGTTGAGCAGCAACAAGGGAGAGTTCTTGAATGAGAAGCTTCTCGAGGAGGTCATAAAAAAGAATGGCAGTGTCCCTTACATTGACACCGTCAATGACAGCTCTATAGCTATCGTCAAGACCACGCAAGACATGGTCAGTCATGTCTTCAACGGAGACAGAAGAGCCAAGTGAGGCGAGGAGATCTGCAGTTTGCTTTAGAGAATGCATGTAGGTGGTGATGGATTGGGTGCCTTTGGACGCCGTGTGGAGACGCTCCTTTAACTACTTGAGGTGGTTGCGGGATACCTTGGCATAGGTGCGTTGGAGAAGAGTCCAGAGATCATGTGATGTCTTTGTTTGAGACACCAGGGATGCTACTTCAGAGGAAAGTGTGGTGAGGAGAGCACCGTATATCAGACGGTTCTGTCGACGCCAGGTTTGATAAGCAGGATTCGGAGTTGTCACCGTCGTCGCCGGCGCAGGAAAGGATCCATCTGGATATTTAAGATGATCATAGCCATCGAGGAGAGCTTCAACTTGGAGTTTCCAGGTGAGGTAATTGGAGGGAAGAAGCTTGGTTACACTGTTGAGGGTGATGCAAATGAAGGATTTTGATGGCTCATGAGGATTGCTAATAGGAATGCAGAATAATTGAATTCAAAACAATTGATTATTAACTAAAATATAAAAATAATGCAAAACTAAGATATCAAAACTGATTTAGAATTGAATAACAAAATATTGGAAAACTAAGGTTGCAATATTGAAATTAACAAAATACCAAATAATTCAGAAACTAGTAAATTAAAAGTCATAAATTCAAAATCATAAATGAAGAGGTTGATTCCAGAATAACATTCACCTTGTCTTAAGAATCAACCAATTGGTTCAACCAATTGGTTCAATCTAGATAAGAATACACAGCATTCAAGAACTAACCAAATTGGGTAAAAAAATCAATGTAATACAGTTCCAAAATCATCAACGATGTTCTTGAATTTATGAAGCAAAATGAAAATTCAGAAACGAATGAAAATCCAAAAGAAAACTAAGTACTGAATTAAAAACGATTGCTATAGCATGAATTTAAACTATCTCTACCAAAATAAGCGAAAACTAATACAGCCAATACGATCCTAAAATCAAACCATAAGACCTCAAATTTTGAATACAATTTTCTTTTCCATGGAAGAACTTAATTGATGAATCAAAAATTTATTAAAAACACATAGTGAAAGATATTCAATGTGTTTTTATAAAAAAAAAAGAAGATAAAGTAGCAAGAGAAAATTGAACTCGAATGCAAGAAGCTTGTTGTTTAATCAAAGAATCATTCAAACAATGTAAAATGCAAGGTACTAACAAAGCGAAAGAAAGCGAGAGAGAGCGAAAGAGAACTCCAACAGATTGAGAATTGAAAAACTTCCACTGCAAAAGGCTGAGAAAAACTCAACTAGAAAACCAAAAAACTACTAACTAACCAAATATAATGATTATTCTAGCTACAAAGTAAACGCGTAGAATGACTAGTTCTCTTCACCAACTTTACTTAATTACAATGACTAAATACTTATTTATAATATACGAGTTTCACATTTAATGGATGGGCTTGAACTTAGAAGATCCAACTCATAACTTATGCTATACTATGTTGAAAACTATAGTCACTATGAGGCAATTTGTCACGTGCACAATATTTTAACTCCAAATTTGATGATTCAACTTCTAGATTAAATCTTCACGAGTCAGAAATCCATTACAAAAAGAATCAACTTAATCAAACATTTGTGGACAAAGATATAAATAAAACAGTAAACATATGTTGATTTAAGATGCAGTTGAGTTTTACTGTATTTTGTACAGTTTTTAATTTATAAAAATATTTCTTTTATATATAATTAAGATTATTTAAAATGATATAAATATTTATACATTAATTCTAGCAATTATTTATGATAAAAAAATTAAGTTGCATCAGAACTCTAATTTAAATTATTGATGATTGTTCTTGGACAATATCAACTTCGATATTAGATACTATTGAAAGTCTTGATATCATATATGAAACACTAGTGAACTTTAAAAAGGGAAATATTTGAATAGAGTCAATAACTTTTTCAAAAAGTTTTTTTTAAAAAAATATCAAACATTCTAATAGGGTTCGAAGGTTTGATTAAGAGTCATATATACTTCTGATGAAAGGCACGATTCTATAAAAGTTAGAAATTTTCTTTTTTATTTTTAAACATTCTCTACAAATTTAAACCAACCTATTTAAATTTAAATTTATTTATTTAACTAAATAGTGAGATTTCAAAATGAGTAATTTATCTTTACTTAACGAACCAATTAATGTAATTTTCTAACTATAACGGAATATTAATTTGCTAACTAAATTATAATGATAATGAAAATATAAAATGAAGCAAAACATGTAATGTTCACACTAATAGTTTTCTTTCTATTACATGATAGAGTAACATTCATCAAAATTCATTATACAAATAAGCATATTTCCCAATATTAAATTTCTCTTCTCAACACCAATAGAGTTACTATTTATCTTACCCTGTATTATTATTTACTCCCTTGTCAAGACACAATCATCGAAGTATTGACAATTCTAATTCTACAAACACAACACAACAAGCGTAAGATAATGTAAATAAAATCTACTATAATAAAATTGAAAGTCATATTCTAATTATTACAGTTAATAAGTTAATCATGTAAAAGTTAAACAAATAATCATAGTAAAGTGTTCACTCACATACAATAATTACATTTAATCATTCACATCCACCTAAGAATATTAGATAGATTCTTCCGAAAAATTATATGAAATTCTTAACCGTTGAAGCTAACACCTTCTCATGCTTTCTAGTTACCATGTCAATGACCAACTTAAAGAGTTTTTTTTACCTCAAGATTCTTTGGTTTATCCCCTTTTTGGCAATTGCACCTTAGGATAATTCCTACATACAAATCAAAGAACTTATAACTCTTCCCACCCAATGATAAGTGCATTTGAAACCTGTATCGTCTTCTCACTAGATAGTACCCCTATCTATGTGACTAAAATACCATTGAAGTTTAGATACCCCATTCTAATTCTAGAATTCGATATGTACACTAAAGTTATACCAAATAGTACCCCAAGGTAACAACCTAGCTCACAAACAAAAAAATACATAAATCATTTATCACACATAACAAACTACACAATCCATTCTCACCAGCATACAGCCTAGCACACAACCTATCTCAATCTAATTGGCACACAATTATCTCAATCTCATTGATACACAACGACCTAAAAACATAACACAATTATAACAATATTTTATTCATATCATAATTTATCATCACTCATATTAAATATATCTCTTCACACATATATACATATAAGATTTACACTGTAATGAACCAAAATTGTACCTATTTTGCGTCTATAATGGAATAAAAATCTATCCATAAATTATTAATAATTTCAAAACATCATAAAATATTAAACGTTTAAGCACAAAGAATATTCACTTTATTCAAGTTTATCACTTGAAAATGAAAAGTCTTTACAAATATCATAATAAAAAGAAAGTTGTAAAATTATTCTTCAGTACAAAATTAATTCTCCTTTAAGAAAAACTTGAAACTATTGTTTAGCTTTCACCTACATTGTTATTTGCTCCCGTGTCAAGACACGATCATCGTAGTATCGACAAAACCACAAATACAAATAATAAGGGTAATCTAATGTAAACAAAAACAATCAAAATATATATAATTCATAAATTCATCCTGACAATCATTTATCTAAATATATTCAGATATTCAAAACATCATAGTCCTTCTTAATCACACGCATTCATTCACATATACCTAATATTCTAGACAGACTCTTTTGGAAAATTATATGGAGTCCTTAATCTCAGAGGCTAACACCTGGCATATGGTTACCGGGTCATAAACACAACCCGTGCAAAGTCTTTTTCACCTTAGGATTATAATCCCTTTAGAGTCTTTTGCACCTCAGGATTAGTAATCCCTTCAGAGTCTTTTTCACCTCAAGATTACACGTCTATCCCCATTTTGGCAACCATCTCAAGCACACAACCATCTCAACCCATTGGTAGTATTGCCATCTTAATCTCATTGGCACCACTGCCATCACAAATTCATTAGCTCCACTACCATCTCAATCTCATTGGCACCACTACCATCACAAATTCATTGGCACCATTGTCATCACAATTCCTTGTGACTTCAATCACAATTCACAAACCAATATTCACATCATTATCACCAATCCAATTTCAAGCACAATACATCACCAAATCATACATTACATAACTCAATAGTTTAATTATACAACAAATATCTTATAACATTTTATCATATTTCACATATATATACTCTTTTAATACAAATTAGAACATGAATATTTATCCAAAAATAATAAAATTTGGCTCAAGCAAAAATAGTTTAAGAAACATTTCGCACATCCTCGTAGCATGACCTTTAATCACTACAAAATTTATATCAATATTTAAATATTATTTTCATGAGAAATAAAAATCATTAATTAGTTAACATCTAGGGCTAAAACTTTTATGAAAGAAACTTTCCCAAATAGCGAATAAATTTCTTGACAACTTGACCTTTAATTACGAAAAAAATTGTATTTTGAGTTATACATATCCTTTTTACATGAAACAAAATCCATTAGTTAGATAACATCTAGGCCTACAACTTTCATGAAGATCACTTTTTGAAATTCGAAATAAAAACTAACCAAAATAGGATTGCAATCTTAGAGCGAAACTCAAATCACATTTTCACATATGATAATCAATATAATTCTCATCAATCCTACATAATAACATATGATGTTATGAAATAATTGTATAATGGGACACGTGTCAGCTGTTAGTTCCTTTATAACTGACTATTAGGCATTTAATTAGAAACAATTAGCTATAAATACGTAATATTGGGCTGGAGAAAAAATGTAATTCAAGTACAATCTTCTTGTAATTCTCTCGTATCAATAATAATTCTCGAAGCTCTTCTCTTCCGTGGGCTTCCTGTTTCTATAGATTAGTTCTTCGAATTAATATTCCTAGAATTAATAAATTTTTTAACAAGTGGTATTTTCGATCGCATTGGAGTCTTTTCATGACGGAGTCTACACGAAATGTGGCAGCAATAAAAGAAATAGAAGAGCGTTTGTGTTCACGATTAGAAGGTCAGTTGATAGAATTGATTGGCTCTATGCAGAAATCATTGGCATAATCGTTGACAAATCAGGTCCAAGAATTGCAACAGCAAAATCTTGAAAGCAGGCAGTATGCTTCTGAGGGAGGTTTGCATCACCATTCTTCGTTTTATTCTTGTGGAACATGTCTTGCTCGTATAAACTTTCCAAAATTCTCTGGGGACAATGTGCAACAGTGGATTTATCAATGTGAAAACTATTTCCTTATTGATAATACTCCTTTCGATATACGGGTAAAATTGGCAATTATTCATTTGGAGGGTCGTGCTTTATAATGGCATATGGCATTTTCACGATCTGCGAGTTTTTCTCCACTGATATCTTGGGAAGATTACACTCAATTACTGATTTAAAGATTTGGAGATGTTTGTGATGACCCTATGGCGGAACTCATGGGTTTAAGATAGAAGGGAAGCGCGAGTGAATATCCTGAAGAGTTTGATTCTATTGTTACTCGCTTGAATCTTTCAAACGAGTATATGTTGAGTTATTTCTTGGGAGGTTTAAAGAAAGACATTCAAATGTTGGTACGAATGTTTCAACCTACCATGGTAAGGAGAGCTTTTACATTGACTCGAATGTATGAAGTTGCCAATTCTAATTATAAGGTTACACCGGTTCTTCCCAAGCCTAGCAAGGTATACTGGGGTCTAAACCTGTTGTTTCTTCTTCTATGCCTAGGATGAAGCCTAATAGAACTTTAACTCCTGCTTATATGAGTGAAAGAAGGGCTAAATGCCTTTGCTATTTCTATGATGAGACTTACTCTCAAGAACATAGCTTAACACACAGGAAGATTAAGATACATGTGTTAGAAGTGGAGGAGGGGGAAGATGCACAGGGTCAAGATATAGTGCTTCATGAAGATAATGTACAAGAAGATCCTTCTCAAGGACACCACAGATTTCAGTTAACGCATTAACTAGAGTTGCAAGTTTCAGAACAATGAGGGTTACTGGGTTTCAACAGAAGACACCTTTACACATCTTGATAGATAGTGGGTCTACCCACAATTTCTTGGATATTCAGGTTGCTCAAAAGATGGGATGCAAAATTCAACAGTAGACCCGATAAAAGTAATAGTTGCAGATGGATCCAAGTTAACTATGGCTTCTATGGTGAAGGGATTTACATGGTCTATTCAACAGACAACTTTCACTTCCGATCTATTTTTGATTCCTTTAGGATGTTGTGACTTGGTGTTGGGAATATAATGGTTAGTAACTTTGGGGGATATTGTGTGGAATTTTGAAAAATTGACTATGGAGTTTAAGGTGAAGGGAAAGAAGCATGTCCTTCGAGGTGGTTCATCAAACGCTATTAAAAATGCTAGAAAACAGCAGTTAAATAAGGCCCTGGATTCAGGGGGTGCATATTTCTATGATTCAGTTTTGTGAAAAAGAAGGAGGGTTGTTACAGTCCCTCACAACCCATGCAGACCAGCCACATGTACCACCTACAATAGAACAACTTTTGGTGGAATTTGAAGACATATTTCAAGAGCCAAGTAAACTGCCCCCATTTAGAGAAGGACATGATCATAAGATATTGTTGACTCAAGGTGCCAATCCTATAAATAAAAGGCCATACTGATATGCAAGACAGCAAAAGGACATTATTGATAAGTTGGTAGAAGAATACCTAAAATCAGGAGTAATACAGAATAGTAGTAGCCTGTATGCTAGCCCTGTGGTATTGGTGGGAAAGAAAGACGGATCATGGAGGTTATGTGTGGACTATCGGGAGTTAAATAGGAACACTGTGAAAAATAAGTTTCCTATTCCTTTGGTGGACAATTTACTAGACGAATTACATGGCTCTTCAAAATTCTCCAAGATAGATTTAAGTTCGGGCTACAACCAAGTGAGGATGCATCCCTTGGATGTGCATAAAACAACATTCAGAACTCATGCTGGCCACTATGAGTATGTAGTGATGCCATTTGGTCTCACTGAAAGTGTGCACGTCGCAATACACTTCTCAAACAATGATTCCCTCAACAAATAAGCAATGTAGTAATAGTGGGAACCAAGATATCAATCCGTGGAAGTAAAGAGTAAAAAGGAATAAGAGATGAGTGATTCAAATGAGTGAAAAATGCATGAAATGGATGAAATGCAACCTAAAAATCAAGTTAAAACTAAATGAACCTAAATGGAGTTAAATTCTATATGATATGAATGAAATGGAAAACAGAATGCTAATTAAAACGATGCAATGCAGATCAGTACAGAATTCACAACTTAACCAACTCAAAATTCAAGTAATGAGCACTTTACCTTTGCCAAAAATTCAAGTTGGTCAAAACTGTGAAGTAACTGCACCAATTGTTAGTAAACAACAAAAGAAACACTTTTTACAAAGACATGGTTAGTAAAATATGTACAGAAATGGGGATTGACCGAGTATCAATGATTTTGGCTAAGTTTGGTGTACCAAAAGTGCACCACTCGGTCAAGTATATTTATTTTTGATTTTTTTTAAACCCTGGCCGAGCACAAATGACCTAATGGATGAAAG
>BDMB01000054.1:1146499-1216770 GCA_016859785.1 Macrotyloma uniflorum
ACTATGAGTATGTAGTGATGCCATTTGGTCTCACTGAAAGTGTGCACGTCGCAATACACTTCTCAAACAATGATTCCCTCAACAAATAAGCAATATAGTAATAGTGGGAACCAAGATATCAATCCGTGGAAGTAAAGAGTAAAAAGGAATAAGAGATGAGTGATTCAAATGAGTGAAAAATGCATGAAATGGATGAAATGCAACCTAAAAATCAAGTTAAAACTAAATGAACCTAAATGGGGTTAAATTCTATACGATATGAATGAAATGGAAAACAGAATGCTAATTAAAACGATGCAATATAGATCAGTACAGAATTCACAACTTAACCAACTCAAAATTCAAGTAATGAGCACTTACCTTTGCCAAAAATTCAAGTTGGTCAAAACTGTGAAGTAACTGCACCAATTGTTAGTAAACAACAAAAAAAAACACTTTTTACAAAGACATGGTTAGTAAAATATGTACAGAAATTGGGATTGACCGAGTATCAATGATTTTGGCTAAGTTTGGTGCACCAAAAGTGCACCACTTAGTCAAGTATATTTATTTTTGATTTTTTTTAAACCCTGGCCGAGCACAAATGACCTAATGGATGAAAGAATGAAGTGGTAAAAATCTGGTTCGGGCAGAGTTGAAGATGGCTAAGCCAAAATGCAAGATCAAGTTCTGACCGAGGCAAAAACTAGCCAAAACTAGCCAAAAATGGGTGGCTCTCGGTCAAGTACTAGATCCAGTCAACTTTGCTGCACCAAGAATGAAATGGCATGTACAAAATGCATGGTTGGCCGAGGAAAATTATGTTATTTTTGTATTTTGGGGTTTTTAAGTGGGAGATGGCTCAATGATGGTGTTTTGGTGCGCTGGTGGCTTGTTTTGTGGCTCAAAACTGACCTAGAAAATGACTAAACTGGTTCAGACCCAAACATAGTGGCAAATGAAAGGTATGAATATGTGAATGAATATGAATGAATGCACCAAGGAGTATTTTTTATTTTTCTATTTTTTTTGGGGGGTTTTGTGGAATTAAAGTGAAGAACAATGAATGAAAATGGACTTAAGACTAACCTAAACTAATGTAGAATTAAAAACAGTGGCAAAGCTCATAAATCTACACTAGAAAAGCATTTAAAGAAAGCATTAAATCTACCCTAGCGTTAAATCACTAAACTACCAAACTCATGAATGTAAAATCAAAGCAACCAAACGCCTTCCTAGCAAGTAATGGCAACGCGCCTAGAGCCATCCTTGGCTCTTGATTTTCTTGGTATTAAGAGTCCCAAAACAGATTAGGAAACATCAAGATTTGCTAGCTTCCACTTCCTATCCGGATAGCATTCACTAGTTAAGGCAAACCAAGAAATCAAGTCCAAGCCATGCTAAGCCCGCAACACCATACAAGTGGACATTGTTCGGTGTAAAACCTAATCTAACTCAAAGCAATTACGAAGAAAAATATTAAAAAGGAAGATGCAAAGAACACAGAACAGATCATAACACAAGAGTATCAATGGAAGAAAGAAGCGGAAACACATACACAATGAAGCAACAATGATGCGCAAGGCAGAAGATGAAGGAAGCCATGGATGCGTGAAGAAAAGAGAGAGAATTCGAAAAGCTCTGTATTAGATCTGAATGTAAACTTCATAACTTATGTTTCTGATCTTAGTTTTTACAATATATACCAAATTACAACTTAATTACAATAGAAACGAATGTACACAATCAAAGTTACATGGAGTTTGAAACGTTTTGGCGCGCAGGCACACGTGGAATGCATTTCAGCTGACTTAAAACGCGCACATCTTCTTCGTTTTGGCTCCAAATGCAACGATTTGAAAGCCACAAGAAAGCTCTATGAGTTAAGTTTAAAACGCCACCATTACCACTTGATTTGGCATTGTGGCGCGCTCTCCATAAATAAAACACTGAGAGGTGTTCATTGGGCCAATCCGGCCTGGTGAACCTCACTTAATAAGTTTATATAAATTTCAATTCAGATTCAAATTAGATGAAATTAGCGCCCAATTAAGGCCCTTTAAGTTAGCTAAACAACCCAACAAGTTTCACTCAATTCAGAGATCAAACGAATCCTGGAGCCCAATTTAAGTGCATGATACTCGCGAGACGCGTGAGCTTGTGCTTCAGCTGCACATGGACCAACTTCAAACGCGTGTGGAATCTTCAATACTTGTCCAAATTGCACGCTACAAATTTTGGCTTAAAGCTCTACGTGTCTACTTTAATCTGCAACCAGAATCAATAAATTTGGAGCTCTGTAGAAATTACAATAAATCAAACAGTGAACCATGTTAGTTTCGGGTTAGTACAAAATAATGCTTAATTTACTGTTTTTATGCACAATTTAGTGTTAAGGCCTCAAATGGTCTAATAACTCAAATAACACTTAATTTATCATTATTAACAACTTATAAACATTAACAAAACATAATTAAATAAATAAAATAAGATAAATATTTGACTCATCACTCACTAATGCTCCTACAACTTTTCAAGGATTAATGAATACGGTATTTCAGAAGTTTTTAAGGCAATTTTTGTTGGTCTTCTTTGATGATATCTTGGTGTACAGCAAAAATTTGGAAGAACATATGAATCATTTGAGGCAAGTATTAATCACTCTCAAGGATAATTGCCTTTTCGCTAGAAGAAACAAGTGTTATTTTGCTATCTCAAGGGTTGAGTACTTGGGCCATTTTATTTCTGGTGCAGGAGTTGCAACTTATCCCAGCAAGATTGAAGCTATGGTCACTTGGCCTCTTCGTAGAACCATTAAACAACTCAGAGGATTCCTTGACCTTGTAGGTTATTATAGGAGATTTGTGAAAGGATATGGTATTGTGGCCAAGCCCTTAACTGACATGTTGAAGAAGGATGGATTTATTTGGTCCTCGACTGCTGAATTAGCATTTCATAGGTTAAAGGAATTGCTTAGCTGTGCTCCAGTGCTGGCTCTTCCTGATTTCTCTAAGGTGTTTGTAGTAGAAGTTGATGCTTCAGGAGGGGGAATTGGGGCAGTCCTTATGCAAGATCAACATCCTATAGCCTATATTAGTAGGGTTCTCAATCTTCAACAACAATGCTTATCTACTTATGAGAAGGAACTGCTAGCAGTAGTATTTACTGTACAAAGATGGCAACACTATCTCTTCAATAGAAAATTTGTAGTTAAGACTGATCATTACAGTCTTAAGCACTTATTGGACCAAAGATTAAACACTAACTTCCAACAAAAGGGGTTAATCAAACTTATGGAGTTTGATTTTTCGATAGAGTACAAGAAGGGGCAAGAAAATGTAGTAACGGATGCCTTATCAAGAAGAGATGCAATAGAATGTAGGACCATGGTAACCCTTCAATTGAAATCTGATTTAGTTGACAAGATTCATCAATCTTGGATTCATGATATTCCATTACAGAAATTGATCAAAGAAGTACAAGAAAATCCAAACTCACATAAGCACTATCAATGGTAGTAGGGTGAATTGAGAAGGAAAGGGAAGTTAGTGGTGGGAAGTGATCTAAAATTGAGAAATGAATTGCTGCAATGGCTACATGCTTCAGCAGGAAGTGGGCATTCAGGAGTTAGTGCTACAATGAAGAGAGTCAAGGTTGTAATTTACTGGAAGGGATTGATTAGTGATGTATCTAAATTTATCCAGTAATGTGCAATTTGTTAGCAGTGTAAATATGACACAAATGCTTCTCTTGGGTTGCTACAACCTCTTCCAATACTTGATCACATTTGGCAGCATATAACTATGAATTTCATTGAAGGCTTGCCTACTTCATTAAGCAAGTGATTTTCGTGGTGGTGGACAAGTTAAGTAAAGCTGCTCACTTCATGGCTCTAACTCATCCCTATACAACCAGTGAAGTTGCCCAGTCATTCATGGATAATGTCTACAAATTGCATGGATACCCGGAAACCATAACCAGTGACAGGGATCTTGTGTTCATCAGTCAATTTTGGCAGGATTTCATGGCTTTTCAAGGAGTGCAGGTTTAGTTATCAACCAGCTATTATCCTCAAACTGATGGTCAAACAGAGGTGGTCAACAGGTGCTCAGGCACCTACCTTAGGTGCATGTGTGTTGATACTCCTCACAACTGGTCTAAATGGCTTCCATTAGTTGAATGGTGGTATAATACTACTTACCATACCTCCACGAAGGCTACACCATATGAGATTATGTTTGGGCTGCCAGCTCCTATAAACTTACCCTATTTACCTTGAGAATCTAAAATTGAGATGGTGCGCTGAAGTTTAGCTAAAAGAGAAGAAATGTTGAAGCTGGTCCGATTTCATTTGAAAAGGGCACAAGAAAGAATGAAACATATGGCTGATAAAAGTAGAACAGATAGACAATTCCAGTTGGGTGATTGGGTTTATGTCAAACTACACACCTACAAGTAGGTTTCAGTGGCCTTCAGGAAAAATGCAAAGCTCAGTCCTAAGTACTTTGGTCCTTACAAGGTAGTGGATCGAGTGGGTCAAGTAGCATATAAGTTGGATCTACCCTCTACCAGTAAAGTTCATCCTGTGTTTCATGTTTCCCAACTTAAAAAGCATGTGGAAGAAGCTGTGACTACTACTGCCTACCTTATCAACAAGAAGATGCTTTTGCTGATAAGGAACCTGAGTACATACTGGATAGGAAGACAGTAAAGAGGAATGGCATGGTTGTTACAAAGGTTTTGGTTAAATGGAAGCATTTGCTAACTGAAGATACAACATGGGAATTCTACTATGACTTAAAGAAGAAATATCCTTTGTTCCATCCTTGAGGACAAGGATGTTGTTAAGGAAGGGGAATTGTTATGGAATAATTGTATAATGGGACACGTTTCAGCTGTTAGTTCCTTTATAACTGATTATTAGGCAGTTAATTAGAAACAATTAGATATAAATACGTAATACTGGGTTGGAGAAAAAATGTAATTCAAGTACAATCTTCTTGTAATTCTCTCATATCAATAATAATTCTCGAACCTCTTCTCTTCCGTGGGCTTCTTGTTTCTGTAGATTGGTTCTTCGAATTAATATTCCTAGAATTAAGAAATTTGTTAACACATGAACACATATATAATGATCCAATCAATCATGAATAACTTTGTTTAATTAACTTTCCTTACCTTTTAAAGAATCTCAAAATGAAATTCTATTCGGATAGAATTAATCTACTCTTCACGTTTAAGAGAAATTTGAGAGAAGGAAAATTAGGGTTTTCTAAGAGTGAAAAATGAGAGGATTAGGGTTAAATAAGTTACTTATAATCTCTCTCCTTTCTAAGTAAGTGGGTTTAGGGTTTACCTAAAACCGAGCTCATACATACACATAAAAAATTATTATTAAATCTCTTAAAGTTTGTGTAATATTTTTCTCTTTCTTTTATTCTTTTACGACCTTTCTTAATTGTAAAATCAATATTTAATGTTATACTTAACCAATTAATTGGATTCTTAATTTTTTCCAAAACTAACAAAATTATCTACAACTTTTATTTTAACATCAAGATCTATTTTAATCGTTTACTATGATTAAATTAAAGAAATATACAAACTTTTATTTGCATCCTAATAACATGACCTTTAATTACTAAGAAAATCATATCTTAAATTATAAAAATTATTTTTGGATGAACTCAATGTCATTAGTTAGCTCACATCTAGGGCTATAACTTTGATGAAAATCATCTTTCCAAATTCACAATGAAAATATATTAGAATGAGATCGTAATCTCAAAACAAAATAACCTCTAACTCAATCTAATATAATTCTCACATATATTTTTATTATAAATTCAAACCAAAATCTTAATGAACAAAATTTTCATAAATAGGATTTAAAAATTATAAAATAGCACAAATACATGATAAATCAATAATTAAATTATAATTTATCAAAATTATTTATTCATGAAACACTTTTTAGAGAAGAAAATATTTAATTAACTATTCTAATTCAAGTTTTTTTCTAAATTTAAGATGAATTAAAGATGTTGTATCTTATTATACAAAATCATGTATATAAAATTATATATTTTACTATGCATCTAAATCGAAAATTAATAAAATTTACTAAAAAAAAAAGTTGAGTCCCTCAACATTATAATCAAAATATTATAAAAATTAAAGTAACCTAAAACTTATTCAAAAAAATTTATTTAGATAACGTTAATCTATTTTTGATACTCTTTCTTTTAATGATCTTAAATTTTTAAACAAATAAAAATTGAATAATTTTTTTTTAAAAAAATTAAAAGAAATTTGAAAAATATTAGAAATATTTTAAAATTAAAAAAAATAAGGAAAAAATTTTCTATTTATACTCTTATACGGTTCTAAAAATTTAACCTAAACCCGCACTCAATAAACATATACCCCTACCCTTACCTTGCTTCTAATAATATAAATCTACCTATCGTTAATCTTCTTTTGCCTCACTTCACCTCTACTAACCTACCCTTCAGCTCTCACAAAACTTCAGCATCTCTCACACGGGTCAGTTTCCATTGCCCACTCATTTTCATTTTCTACTTTTCTTGTTATTTTCTGCAATTTCTCCTTCTTCAAAACGATAAATAACAAAAAAAGGTACTTAAATATTTCCTTCTAGATTCGACAGAGACTCAAACTTTTCCATGTAGAATTTATCTATATCTAGGATTTATATTTCGAATAATTGTTGAGAGAATACAAGTTAAGAAGTTAATGGGTAGGGAAAATGAAAGTGTGAATGTTGCAGGGAAAATGAGTTTGAGATATGGCGGTGTGGTCTTAGTTGCTTTAGTGCTTCTTCCACTCATCGCTTCTGCAGCTTCCATTGTGAAGAACCTTCCCGGTTATGAGGGTGATCTTCCATTCAAACTTGAAACTGGGTCAGTCTTCTTTCTTTTTCTCATCTTATTTCTCCTTCATCATCATTTCGATTAAAATACTGTGCTTAGTTTTCTGCTTAATCTTAATATTAAAACTGATACGTTGACAACTGATGTATAACATATTTATGTCTGTCATCCTATGTATGTATCTAAGACAAATCTTGTTTAAACTTGATATCATATGATTTCTAAACTTCTTATTTATCAAATATGTATATTTATGAAAACATGATAAAAAAATTATGTTATAATTTTTAATTATAAAATTATATAATTTATTTATAAATATAAAAAGTTAAAATTTTATAATTTAATGAATTGGGAAAATGATTAAACCTTCTCCAGTCATTTATTGAAATACCAACATTTGGTTCAATTATTAATGATGGGAACCACATTTCATGTCTTTGAGATTATATAAAATTATTTTAACTTTTCATACTGACCATGCCAATTAAATTTCTTTCCATGCTTTTCACGTGGTGAGAGAGTTGTCTTCGTACAGAGCTGTCTTTGTAGTTCATGACTAAATATTATATATATATATATATATATATATATAATATTTAGTTTATATATTAAATTATATTTTGAATCCCTAAAATTTTACTTCAAATTTTAAATTTAAAACTTTTCATCAAACTTCGTCACCGTCACAGAATGTCTTTGGGTTATTTTCCTTTATTTTGTAAAATTATTAAAGGCTAGGTAATAATAAGTTTATAATTAAAAAATATTATAATAACATTAATACAAGAATGCATTTGAAAATGTTTGACTCAATTATGTGATTAATGTAATAATATATAACAGATAAAAATAAGAAAATAAAAACACTAAAATAAAATTATTTACTGTCATTACAAAATATATATATATATATAAAAGAAAAAATTGATAATTAAGTTTCAAATGAAATAAATATATATATATATATATATATTTAATAATATTTAAAATTTTTTTTTTTAAAAAAAAAAATGGACCAAAATAAACTATTAACCTATTAATCCGACACCTAAAAAACATAATTTATTTAGCCGAATCCAACCAACACAATATTTTAAATGATTTATTAGACTAGGTTGAACCAACCATTTGGCACGGGAATTTTTGTAGTCAGAACAAAATTTTGTCTTTTCACTTTGTTTTGTTATATTATTGATTAAAGATTCTATTAATTAAATATAAGATCAAATTAATATATATAAAATGAATATAAATCTTATTTTATTAAGTCAGTTTTATGAGATTGAATTAGGTTTAAAGTTCATTTTTGTTATAGTATCATAACTTATTTTAACAAGTTTGTTAGACCTATTGGGTCATCTGCTATTAGGCTATTGTTGGACCATTCCTATGTTGGCCCACGCTTAAGTGGGGATATCTCGACATGAGAGGTGTGTGTTAGAAAGATCTCATATCAACTAGAGATAAGATCAAATTAATATATATAAAGTGGGTGTAAACCTCACCTTATTGAGCCAATTTTATGAGATTTAGTTAGTCTTAAAGTCCATTTATGTTATTTTTAGGTTAGTTGAAAGCATAATATATTCATATAGAAAGTGTTTCGAAAAATTATAATTCAAACTTAAAAAAAATAGTTTATAATTTGATGGAAACAATAACAATAACAATGATGAAACTACATATACAATATGAAAAACTTGTAAATAAAGCGAAAGCATTGCTCCAAATAAATTTTTTTAAGTGTTCAGTTCTAAATCCTAACTATCTAAACCAGATGTTATGATATACTAAATAAAAGAGCAGATTTGGTGACTTTATAACTTGCTACGGTATTTATAGAGTTCTAATCATTAATAGAGTTTATAACCGCATAATTGAAAAATGAAAAAATTGAAAAATTGAATAATTAAAAGATAATTGGTTTCAGAAAATTGACCACAAAATATGAGATAATCGCCAGATATGGGATAATCACCAAATAATGAAATAACCACCAAATAATATTTAACATTCTCCCACTTGGTCCATTTATTCCAATATCAATCTCAAAATAAACTAAATATATGAATCATGGTGGTAGGTCCTCTAATAATGAGTATTATCTCTTATGTATCATAATATATAAAGTCTTCATCAAAAGCTCTTAACATTATAATGAATAAACCTTATGTTTATTCTAGGTCAAATTAAATGATATTTCTCAAAGTAAACAAATATGTGCACACATAAATGAGAAATCATCAGATTGAATTAATAAGAGTTTTACAAATCACATTATGGAACTAAGTCCCATTTGTGCTACATTATCCTTAAAATTCTTTAGTAGCATGTCTTTAGTTAAAGGATCGATCATCATCAACTAAGTGTTAACGTGCTCAATGACCACTTTCTTTTCCTTAACACGTTCTTTTATGGCTAGATATTTTATATCAATGTACTTACTTCGACTTTTACTTTTATTATTCTTAGCCATAAATACCCCAGCAGAGTTGTCACAATATATATTCAATGACCTAGTAATTGAGTCCATAACTCTAAGCCTAGACATAAAACTCTTCAACCATACCCTTGTGGAGTAGTCTCAAAACAAGAAACGAGTTCAGCCTCCATAGTGGAAGTAGTAGTCAATGTCTTTTTTCTACTACTCTAAGATACAACTCCACAAGCTAGCATAAAAATGTATCTAGATGTGAATTTTTTTGGTATCAATGCAGCTAATGAAATCTGAATCATAGTAGCCTACCACTTCCAAATTATTAGTCCGTCTATATATGAGCATGAAACCTTTTATTCCTTGAAGGTATTTCATTACCTTCTTTGCAACTTACCAATGGTTAACACTTGGATTACTCTGATATATCTCCAAAACTCCAACTGCAAATGCAATGTCTAATCTGGTACAGACCTAAGACTTCCAACAATTGAAGCATATGGAATATTCTTCAAGTGTTCCCGCTTAAAATCATTTGTCGGGTACTGACCGAATTCAAGTGTTCCCGCTTAAAATCATTTTTTGGGCACTGACCGAATTCAAGTTTATCACCTTTCACAATGGGAGACACACTCAGTAAACAATATTTCGTGTTAAACCTCTCTAAAACTTTGTTGATATAGGTCTCTTGAGATAAAGCTAAAATACCTCGATATTTTTCTTTATGGATCTTAATGTCTATGACATAAGATGCCTCTCCCATATCTTTCATATCAAAGTTCTCTAAGAGAAATTGTTTCACCTTATATAGCATTATACCACAAATCCAATTCCTTAGAATTCATGGCTTGTGAAAACGTTCAAGGATTATTTTTGGCTCCAATATTATAATATGATTCTTGTAAACACACTTCATAATCACTAGAAATTATTAATCTTTTAAATCTTGTAAATCTTCTTAATGTTGTCTCACAATCTCGATGAGAAACTTGTTATTCAATCGGTTGTTCAATAAGTTATTCAACATTTACTTGTTGTTCCTCTTCAATAACTTGATCCATATTATCATTTTCAACAACTTGTGGAACTTGAGTAATTACTTATCTAACACGTCTATGAACTGGAGGAGTGTGAACGACTAATAGTCTATCACTTGATTAAGAGGGTTGAACTTCATAATGATCCTTTTCAAAATTAATAACTTGAATCAAATCACTCCTACTAATAAAGTTATTTACAAGAAATTTTGTATTTGTCGATTCCACAATTCTAGTACTATGAGATGAACAATAGAATCTATTCGCTTTGGACTTTTCAGACAAACATCCCCAAATGCGTATATATCGTAAACTGGGTTTCCAACCTTTCAATAACTCAAAATGTGTCTTTAAAATAGCCTTAGTTGGAACTCAATTTACTATATACACAACTGCCTTAAGTGCTTCAATCCACAAGAATTGAGGAATTTTTGCATTACTCCTTATGCTCTTCACCATATCCATTAAAGTTTGATTTCTTCTTTCTATCCCACATTTCTGATCCAGAGAATCAGGCATAATGTATTGGGCAACAATCTCATGCTTTTGAAGAAATTTTGCAAATGGGCTAGGTGTTTGTCCACTCTCTATGTATCTACCATAATACTTTTCATCTCTATCTGATCTCACAATCTCAATTTGTTTTCTACATTGTAACTCTATCTTAGCCTTAAAAATTTTGAAGGCATCCAAAGTTTCATCCTTAAAATGAAGTGAGTAGAGATACATATATTGTGATTAATCATCTATAAAGGTGATGAAGTATCTAAGACCACTTACATCCATATCTGAACAACAAATATTTTTATGAATGATTTCTAGTAAGTTTGAACTCCTCTTGGCACCCTTTTTGGACTTGTTAGTTGGCTTACCCTTAATGTAATCCACACAAGTCTCAAAATCAGTAAAATCTAAAGTACTAAGTACTTCATCATTCACCAATCGTTTAATTCTCTCAATGGACACTTGATCTTGAGTGCCACAACATAGAGGCATCCTCATTCACAACACATCGCTTTAACTCAGAAGAAAAATGCATAGAATTATGAGTAGTTTTATTTTGTAAATAATAGAGAAAAGATCATTTCGTAATCGACCAAAACCAACAACCTTGATTTATTAATAAAGTAAAATCGGAATTTATAAAACAAAATGAAAATCTCAAAGGTACAATTTGTGAAATCAAATTTTTAGAAAAAACTAGAAATATAGAAGGTCTTTTCCAAACATAAAACGAAATCACTACTTAAAGTCAATTTGCTTCCTGAATAGATGTATTGCTCACTTCCCATTGGTCTCCTCAGGTTTTTCATATTCTGCAAGGTATTACAAACATGGATTGTAGATCTAGAGTCAATCCACCATGTGTCATGACTAATACCAGTCATATAAGATATAAACAAAGGTAAAGAATTTACCTTTCTTCTCTATCCAATTCTTAAATTTTCTTTTTACAGAAGAAACACTTGGACTCCTTCTTTATAATTGGTTGAGCAGAAATTTTTTCCTTCTAGTTAACTTGATTCTTCTTTTTCTTGACATAAATAGTCAAGTTCACCATTTCACCTTCTTCCATCAACAATCTCTCATCTTCTTGCACACACATGGTTAGTAATTCATTAACATACCACTTATCTTTATGTGTTGTAGGATATTTTAAATGGAGCACACTGATGGGGTAAAGTACACAAAATATAATGTACTATAAATAAATCATATATGGTAACCTTTAAAGCTTTTACTTGAGTCACAATGTCCTTTATGTGCATGATATGATCACGCATTTCCTTAATCTAGTGAGTCTTAAGGATGAAAACTACATAATGAGGGTGCTAACAAGAGATTTATCCGATTGCTCACCACTTATCTCTGACATTGTCATACTGGTCAATATAGAACCCCGAATTCCAACAGAAATGTTGGTCTTTATAAAGGTTACAAAGAGACTATTTGACCCCTCCCATTTTCCATAAAGATCAATGGCATTTGGAATGTTGTTCTCAATAATAACCGGTGATTCAGGTTTCCTAATCGCATAATCAATGTCCATCCAACCTAAATGAAGAAGAACTCTCTCCCTCCAAATCTTATAATTATCTCCTGTTAATTCGAGAATACCACACTTGATATCAGAAAAATTCACAGATTGCATAACTGCAAAGTTAAATTACATGCTCATTATCATAAATTGAGACTATAATGAAAGTCATGTTTTACCAATGTAAAACAAGCCTTAATGAATCTAGTGACATAAAACTTGTCTGTTGAGTAAAGTTCTATTCAATTTAAACTCATCTAGACTATGATGAATGTCACGTTTTACCAATGTAAAACATGTCTTAATGAATCTAGTGATATAAAATTTATTTGTGGGTTAAAGTTCTATTCAATTTAAACTCATGTAACTTTATGACAAAATTATTAAACTATGTTCCTTTTCTCAATCCTTATGGGTAAATTAAGAAACATAATATAATATTTTATCCTAACTAATCACACAAATATAACAAAATTCTTGTGGGTATATTTCATTACATTACATGTAATTACTTACAATTAATATTTATAATATGGTATAAATATTAACAACTTAAAGATGTTTTGACTACTCTCTAATTTATCAAAATTATATATTTCACCAATCATTAAGAGAATGAAATATTTTCATTTAATACTCTTTATAATTCAAACAAATAAATAAATAACAATATCTTTAAAACATATATTGTAAGATAAACAACCAATTATATCATATAAAATCTACATGCTATAGTGGTTAGTCTTCTGAAAACTAAATCCAATAATTTCAAAGATGCAGGTTTGGTTCTTGGTTGGACCAAATTTATATTTTAATTTTAACAATCAAGAAAAGCACAACTCTTTGATAATGTAATGCATATCAGAATTAAATTAAAGCTGGCGGATTTAGGAATTTTAGGTGAGGGGCCAAACTCGAACTAATTAATATATATATATATTAAAATTTTAAAACTAAATATAAATAAATAAAATCGTTAATAAATCATAATCATTTACATATATTTAAAATTAATATATATAATTATATATATAAGGTCAAATACATACCTAGTACATTTAATTTTTTAATTATACTCGATGATGCTTCATGTTATAAAAATCATTAATTATATCATCCATAAAAATCTGTATTGAACTTTGCAACAATTTTTTTCAATTCAATTAATAAGAAAATCAGATAACTTGAAAATCGACGAAAATGATTATTTAAACCAGAAAGAGGATATACATCCATAAAATAGTCATACGGTCCAAACTTTATATAAAATTTACGAATTTAATCTATTTAAAAGGAGATTTTTAAATAGGTTGATCAATTATTTGTATTGTGGATCTTCATCAACACTATTTTCTTCAACATTACTCGTTGAATTTAAATTTGGTAGATTAGATGTTATTTCATCAATCTTATCAATTTCTCTTTTATTAGAAAATGAGTTTATAGTTCTCTTCTTAGACCTCAACCTGAATTTTCAATATTTTAACATCGAATCAAAATAGAGCATTATAAAACATTAAAATAACTAATGAATTGATAACAAATAAAAAAGATTATACTAGACATGTTAATATGTTATAATAGTGAACAAAAATAATAAAGAAAAAAAATTTCTTACCTTATTTCTTTACTACAGGAAAAATATAGTCAGCACCATACCTATTTTTGTTTTTGAATTTCTTATCTTTTAGTTTCTAATACTCTATAATGTTCTAATATATATACATATAATATAAAATATTATTTTGGTATGTTTTGATTTTATTTTTAATTGATGATATTTATTAAAAAGATATATAATACACATACAAAAACTTATCTTTTTGAAAATAGACAAAATATGTTCTTTTTATATATAAAATTATATATTTAATTATTTTAAGTTAAAGAGATTTTATTTAGATTTAATCTATATATACTATTTATATATAATTTTATACAGTATTATAGGATAAGATATTTCATAATTTAATTATAATTATATATAGTAATAAATAAAAATTAAAATGTTAAAGGGGTCGTGCCCCTTGGACCCCCCTTGGGTCCACCCCTTCCCCTAAATATGGTATACTGAGGAGCGGATTTGCGGATTTGGTTTAAAATATATACAATATTTATAAAACTTTGAGCATCATTGATTTCAGAAAATAGATCACAAAATATGATATAATCAACCGCCAGATTATAAGATAATCACCCAATGATGGGATAACCACCCAATAATATTTAACACAATAATATTTAACACAATAATTTTGATAATCTCGATAGCTTTGTGTCTCAATTTGGATAGCAAAATACATGATTTTGATATGTACTTAAATGGGAAATTAATATCTTTGGTTAAAGTATATATTTTAACATTTTGTTAATTATTTTTCTTCCATGGTTAGATACATTGGAGTGGGAGAAGAAGAAGAAGTGCAAATATTTCACTTATTTGTTGAGTCTCAAAGAAACCCCTCCATTGATCCTTTGTTACTATGGTTCGTTGGAGGTCCTGGTTGTTCTGCCCTATTAGCCTTCTTTTTAGAAAATGGTAACTATTTTTTTCATTAACTTCATTCTTTTAAATAAGATATTGAAACCTTTTATTTATTTTTTTATTTCTTCTTTATTTTTTAAAATTGTTTCTTCTTATTCCTTTTATTTTTCTTTTTATTTCTTCTTTATTTTTTAAAACTATTTCTTCTTATTCCTTTAAGTTGTTAATTCAGGAATCAAAATAACATATTTTAGAAAAATAAAAATGCTTTTAATTTAGATTGAATTGTTTGATATTTACTGGTTGTAGGGCCTTTAACATTGAAAGCTTATTACACTGGAAACGTTCCAAAACTTGAGTTGAACCCATATGGGTGGTCACAGACATTGAATGTCATATTCATAGACATGCCAGTGGGCACAGGATTTTCATACTCAGAAACACAAGAAGGGTATTACGCTAGTGACATGTTGTGGGTGGAGCATACTTATCAATTTCTACAAAAGGTGAACCCTTCTTCTCAACCTCTAAACTTTAAGTTGATATAATATTTTTCAAAATAACAGGTATACATTTAGATCTATCTTATTTCGAAGAAAGACTTGATGAAAAAGAATATGTTCAATTCTCAGAAATAGAACAATGTTCTTTAGTTGTCACTTTAGAATAACAGTAGGTGATTATTGAGATTTTCAAAGAATTTATTAGATACTAACAACATAATCTTTTCCCTCAATGAAAGAAGAGGTCTTCCAATTTCAATCAAAACCTTACTCTTGGACTGACTCTACCTATTTCCATTATGAAAATGTAATCATCGAAATCATTCTCACCACATTACATGCTAGAAGTGTAGTCCTTACTCTCTTTCCTAACTTTAATATTAGTTTAAGAGATTCAACTTTATCTTCATAGATAAAGGTTCAAGTTCAACTGATAAGAGAAGAACAGGTTAGAAGCATTGTCTACTATGCTTCACCATCAAATCATTAATTGATTGCAAAATCATGCAATAAATTTCTCTTTGCCAATGATGGACTTTGTTTGTTCTGGTAAATCAATAAGATGAAAGTCCTTCAATAGTACAAATTCCAAGAAATATTTATAGGGAATAATTACAAGAACTCATTCCTATAATGGGTTACAAATTATGAAAAGTTTCATGAAAATAAAAAAACATATTAGATCTACAAAAAGAAAACTTCAAAAGATCAATAAAGGGATCAGTGAAAACAATATTAAAAAAACCATAGGAAAAGAGCAGTAGTGGCTCCTCCTCTATTTTCCAGTCAATAATGATACAATCTGTTACAAAAGAAAAAAAATCCTAACCTAGGGATTACATCTTGACGGTACACCCATTTTTACATATAAAATTAATGGTCAATTTATATAGGATGTTGACCTTGATAAATGTGACCCTAGGTGTGACTATTAGAAGAAGAGACTCTATTGATTAAAAAGAGGAGACAAAAAATTCTTGCAAACCACCTCCATCTCCCAGAAAGAAAAGAGATCCCAATTTCAAACCCTAGGTAGGAATAAGAAAATAAAGAAAGTCTAACCCCTTTTGGGTCTATAAAAGGGGTGTAAAAATTTTTACAACAACACAGACTCCTTTTCCCATCTGAAATAAAGAATGATAATTTTCACATGCATGATGTTTTCCGAAGTTACATTTGAATTCCCCTCTTCAAAATGAAAGGTGGATCTAATCCCTAAAGTCATTACCAAACCATATATCTCTTCCTCGAAGATTGGACCAGACTGGAGACCAAAACCTTTGAACCAGAAAGAAGAAGTACTCAAATGACAATGTGAAAATGTCAAAGCAAAAATTTCAATTTTAAAAAAAGATGGATGAAAAGATAGAAAAAATTTCCATGCATTTAGAAAGATCATACGAATGGTTAGAATAATTTTTAGAAAAAAATGACAAAGCATTATCAACATCATTCTATTGAGATTTCTCATCTTGAGAAAGAATGGAAGAATACCATCTTTGGAAAAGCATCTCATGCCAAGGAAAGAGAGATAAGAAGATCGAAAACATAGATCAAAGAGCTCGATGAATACATTGATACCAATATCAAAGAAAAACAAGTACCTACACCAGATCCGTATTCATTTGTACCTCCTTTGATCCCCATAATCAAATCTTGGTTTACCAACTCTAAACCCACTCAGTCATCTTGGACACTACCTATTGCTTTGGATTATAGACCTAAAACCATAATTGACCCAAAACAAAAATGCTCTTCTAGAATAAAGGGCCCTTTAAGACTTCCTTACTTCTTCCCCTAGAACCCAATCCATTTCTAATCCAAATATCTTCCAAGATTTTCAAAATCCCTTTAATCTGGTTCATTGTAGAAACTCTCTCAAAAAATTCCTTGAGAAATGACCATCATGAAAACGAAACTAATAAATCTTCAATCAATTCCTCAGATGATGAAGAGATTGATAATTCCTCTAAAATGTCCTCAAGTGGTGAATATAAGACTATGCTCACCTTACAAAAATCTTGATGACTATAACAGCAAGATCAGAAACCAGAGTTGATCCTATTTATCTTGATGATGAGGTCAATGCTTATCTTCAAAGAGATAATACCTTGAGGCCTAATAGCAGATCATGGTTTACATTAGATGATATTCCTCCTCAACAATGGAGGAGAAGACTAGTTGAGTTTGAGGCATTGTTTGATACCCAACTCTTGAGAGAACAAAAGTCTTATAAAATAATTGAAGAATTTTACTACAAAATGATAGGAACCCTGAAGGAGTGGTATCATAATCTAGGACCTCTCCGCCAAGACCAGTCCACCAGTTAAATACCACTACTGTTATTCTTAGTGCATTACATGAAGAATTTACTAGAGATGGAACATTAATTGATAGGAAAATGAGGCAAGAGTTTTTCAAGAGGAGATGTTGCTCCTTGAAAATGAAAGATTTAGAAGCACATTTCCAAAATAATGATGAAAAAAAATTTATCTTCTTAAATGGCTTAAATGACCTTAGCCTAAAAAAAGAATTATATTGTCTCACTTCCTCCTAGATTCAGCTTGAACTCAATTGGATAGCCATGACAGCTCAAAAAGATTCCTTCGCATTAACCATGGGGAAAATTCATCAAATGACTGAAGAAGTAGTGGACAAACTCTATAAACAACATCAGTATTTTTCTAATGTGATGAACCAAAAAGAAAAATTTAGTACGACTTGCAAGAAGTTCTATTTAGAAATCAAATGTAAAGATAATTGTTCTTGCCCAACTAAGGGAAGAAAACCAAAATCAGGCTTTTATCAGGAAAAGAAGAAAAAACCCTTTCAGTTCTTCAAGAAAAAACGACTCAAAAGGAGATCCCCAAGTCAAAGGTGTTTTATTTGTGGACAAAAATGACATTTTGCTAAGAGTTGTCCACATAAGGTAGAAAAAGGTCATCAAATTAATATACTCTTTAGAAGTTGGAAATGATGAGATTGAGTCAATTTACTTTGAACAAGGAACAGTTGATAAAGATACTGTCTTTGCATTAAGAGACTCTTCTAATGAGGACATCCAGTCTGGCCTAAAGCTCATACCAATATTCTCATTTGAAAGAGTAAACAATATGATATCCTCGCCTCCTCAACCTTGTATAGAAGTATATCTGTTACCTTCCAAGTTTGAAAATTCTATTAAGGTAATTGCCTATCTAAACCTTAGAGCAAAAAAAACCATGAAGAACCCAAATATTCTTCCCTAAGAATTTTTGAAGAAACAAACATCCTACATTGTTCCAACAGATGGTAAAGTGTTAAGAACAAATCTTATCACAAAAAATTCTATTGGGATAAAATTGTTTTCAGAATGCATAATATGGGCTAAGGTGATTGACAATAAACTCTCAAACAAAGATATTCTTATCGGCATGGATGTCTATACTTCTACCTAGAAACTTCAAATTCACCTTACAGGGATCAAGTTTAAAAGAGAATTCAAGCTTTTCATAAAAATATTAAAGTTATTTTCACTTCTTGAAGCTCCTCCAGAATTACAAGTTATAAAGAAGAAGATGAAGTCACTATGTGCTGATAGCCATGAAAGGTTTGACCACAAAAAAATTTTTGTGGAAAAATCTTGACTTCTTCGTCAAACTTCCATTCAAACTTAATGAAGATGATCCCACTATTACACCCAACGATGTCTCCCTCTGATTTAAAGATGGCCCAATAAGAATGTCAATATCTTCCAAGAGAAGGATTGATTGAGCTTACACAATCAAACTGGGCTTGCCAAGCTTTTTACGTACAAAAAAATGCTCTAAAAGGCTTAGGGGAAAAAGAGACTAGTAATAGATTACAAACCACTAAATCATTTTCTCAAAGATGACAAGTTCGCTATAGCTAAGGCTTTTTCATTACCCATTTTAATAAAAGAATCCAACATCTTCTCAAAATTTGACCTTAAATTAGGGCTTTAGCAAATTGGGATTGGCCCCTTAGGTAGACATAAGATGGCCTTCTAAATTCTCAATGTTCAATATTAATGGACAGTTTTACCATTTGGACATAAGGTCACTCCTTCTCTATTCTAGAAAGCTAAGACCTGAATTTTTGAACCTTGATTGAACATGTTATCATCTACATTGATAATATTTTACTCATTCCTAAAGACATGTAGACTCTTCAATCCATCCTGAATAGATTCTTTGATATAGCCAACAAATATGAAGTGATGTTCTTTGAAAAGAAGATTCATTTAACCAAGAGGGACATAGATTTTTTAGGGATCCATTTTTCACAAGGAACATATTAGCCTCAACCTCACATAGCTCAAGAATTTCTTAACTCCCCCAACCAAAATCTCATTGCCAAGCAAATTCAACAATTTCTTGGGATCGTCAATTATATCCCGGATTTCATGTTTCATGTGACTAAATATGTAAGTCCTTTGTCACCACTCCTCGGAAAAAATCCTCCCTGGTGGAATTCAGAACAAATTCAGGCAATCCAAGAATAAAAGAGAAAATATCACAAGATCTTACAACACTTAAGATTCCTTGACAAAGCAAAAGGATCTTTCAAATTGATGCTAGTGCTTTTTATTAGAGTGTTGTGCTGATGGAAGAAATTGATGAAAAAAGATATTATTGTGGGCATACTAGTGGAAAATTAAAAAATGTAGACAAACACTATCATACCACATTTAAAGAAGCTTTGGAAATTAAAATTGGTATAAAAAAGTTTGACTCCATTTGAGAGGTTATCATTTTGAAGTTCAGATGGACAATTCTTCCTTCCCGAAAATGGTAGAGTTCAAAAACAAAATACCGCTTAATCCTCAAGTTCTGAGATTAAAATACTTGTTTTCGAGGTATGATTTATCTGTTAAACACATTAAAGGTAATAGGAATTTGATTCCAAACTTTGTCTCAAGGCCTGGAAAAATGGTTCAACTCATTATTGCTACTCACAATTTCCCACTAATCTTCAAGGTTAAACCCTTGTCCAATAAGTTGCGAAAAATGAAAGTAAAAGAGTTATAATATATTCTCTTTATGAATAAAATATCATACAAAATAAGGAAATAAGATTTCAAAATAAAACTCTTACTATGAGTAATATTGCCTACTAGAACAACGACGATAGATCGTGAACTAGTACACCCAGTAAGTTCCCAAGAAAGAGAGGTGGGTCACCAAGAGACACTCTTAAATACCAAGTCTTTCCTAGTCAGAATTTTCCTAGACATACACTTCCACACTACCACATTGTATATCTAGTAACAATAATAACTCTTTTCAGATGAGGAAAATCAAATAAAATATTATTAGGCATTGAACTAGCCTTTATAAGTTCTTAATAACAAAAATATAATAAACTTCAAATAGACTTTTTCAAAATGAATGATCTTTTTATTCCCTGCCATCAACCTAATCAGAGCATCCACAAAATCAAGGCATAGGAGACTTATGCTTCATCATTGAACTCTTACTTGTTCTCCTCAAACATATGTTAACCTATAAAAATTGTTCAACCTAAACAAAAAATACAAAAAAATACAAACAGAAGAGTGAGGAACATATCTCACATGTTATAAATACTTATAAGAAAATAGGCAGAACTAAACACACACATCACAAGCACACGCATCACACGTAACAATACATACTCAATCACAAACTCAATTAACTCAAATGCATTAATGGTCTTATGCTCTTATCTCTAAATGCATGTGGTAACATCGCAACACAAATGCATATGAGTAGTCCAGGAGGACATGGACCGCATCTAAGGACCCTATCAATCTACCCTCACCAGAACGAGTCTAACAAGAGCCAGTCGGGATAGTATAGTGTGGTCGTAGTTAGCCCTCATTTCAACTCTCAAAGAGAGATTCCCTGCCCTAAAATCTCCAAGATCAAGGTAGAAGACCATAAAGACCCTCTTTCATAGATCGCATCTACCCCAAAGAAAGTATGAATGAATGAAATATGTACACACAAATGCAGAACTCATCACACATCTCGAATAACCAAGCATAACTTGGATTTTCACGCTACTAAGACTCTGCTTACACTTCACAAATGATCAAGCATAACTTGGATTTTACCCTGCTTAGCCCAAGCTTAGACTTCTCAAAATGCACACAAACACATCGCAAACACGTAAAGATCTCATGTCATGAGCATATCAAAATTCAATATAAATTTAACACCCAAATCACAAATAACTTGCTATTAGATTATAACTCATTATAATTATGAGGTTTTATGATTGCCTCAACGCAAACAAGATCCTATCAAGGCTTAGGGGTTACCTCTCTACCCAAAATTCTCATAAGCATCCCATACATGAGACATTCCCCACTTCCCCTCTTACCTCGAATTACGTTACACGATGCCTTTAGATGTTACGCAATGCCTTTAGATGCTACGCGCCCAACTCCTCACGTGTCACCTCTGGTCGCCTCCTCTAAAGTTTTTTCCCAAATATTAAGGAAATTTTGGAATGAAGAATAGAGAAGGTTTAACGCCTATTTATATAAATAGAGTCGGGTTTCTGAAGAACAGATTCAATTAATATCTTTTAAAATATCAACAAAATTATCTTTTTAAAATATTAAAAACTTCACAATATTTTTCCGTTTATATTATTTCTCTAAACCTAATTAAATATATTATTTAAGATAATATATATATATATATATATATATATATTCCAAAGAAATATAAGATGTTATAGATATTTTTATAATATTTTTAAAATATCAATAATCTTACAATATCTTTAATATATTAATAATTTCCAGATATATATTTTATAATAAGTTCATAATTTCTTTTAAAATACTAATAATCTCACAATATTTGTTAAAATATTAATAATTTCACAATATCTGTTTATAATCCTTCATTAATATTTTATTTTATAAAATATTTTATTTTATCATATAAATCCAATTATACTTTATTTAAATAAATAATTAAGTTATATATATATATATATATATATATATATATTTGTCTGATATATTTTTTACTCGATGTTACACCTCGGAAGAAATCCTCCCTTTGGAATTCAGAACAAATTCAAGCAATCCAAAAATAAAAATGAAAATATTACAAAATCCTACTACACTTAAGATTTTTGGACAAAGCAAAAGGATCCTTCAAATTGATGATAGTGCTTTTTATTGGAGTGTTGTGTTGATCGAAGAAAGTGATGAGAAAAGATATTATTGTAGGCATACTAGTGAAAAATTAAAAAATGTAGACAAACATTATCATACTACATTTAAAGAAGCTCTGGAAATTAAAAATGGTATACAAAAGTTTGACTCCATCTAAGAGGTTATCATTTTGAAATTCAAATGGACAATTCTTTCTTTTCGAAAATGATAGAGTTCAAAAATAAAATACCCCTTGATCCTCAAGTTCTGAGATTAAAAGACTTATTTTCAAGGTATAATTTCTCTGTTAAACACTTTAAAGGTAATAGGAATTTGATTCTAAACTTTGTCTCAAGATCTGGAAAAATGGTTCAAGTCATTATTTCTATTCACAATTTCTCACTAATTTTCGTAGTTAAATCCCTACCCAATAAGACAAATATTCAAAAGGAATATCCCTAAAATTAATTTCAAACTCTCCCATTCTAATAATATTTTTGGAAGAATTTTTGAATTATTCTTAATTTCGGATGAAATCTCTATAAACCAACTGTATGGATAATATGGTGAAAAAAATATTTAGTTCTCTATACCTATTACAGGAAAGATCAAGACAACCTATGACATTTGAATGAATACATACAAAGAAATTTTTTTAATTTGGACTTTATTAGAATAATTTTCTTCCTAAAAAAATCTTAAAATTTAAAAAATACGCAACCACCTACACACTATAAAAGTTAGGATTATTTTTTGACTAATACTAAGATGTCAATTATGATTTTTTTTTTTATCAAGAACCATGAAAATAATTTTTGACTAATGTAAGTTGAAACTTTTTGTCAATATTGATAAAATTTATTTTCAGGTAATATTATTGAAATTATTTATTTATTGATGTAAGTTAGAACTATTTCTTAGATTGACGTTTACGAGAATTTTCTCTCAATCGATGTTAGTGGAGATATATTTTAGTGGACATCAATCAATTTTTTTATTAAAATTTGTAATACTTATTTTTCTAATATTTGTTTGAGGTATTTATCAATCTGAGGTTATTAGTATTAGGTGATATTAATAATTGTATTTTATATTTTTTTTTATATTTGGTGATAATTGAAATATTCTATCCAAATAAAAAAATTTAATAAATTTAAATTGAATCATAAAAAAATAAAAAAAATATAAAAATAAAAAATAATTCAAGTTTAATTTGTTTAAACTTGTTGAAAATTATAAAATTATATGCTCAATTACAAAAGATCTTAGCATGCTTAATTTGGAAAGAATAATTTTGCATGTCATTTTTGTTCTCTTATAACAATTTTGATTGATTACGAGTATGCAGTGGTTTATTGATCATCCAAAGTTTAGCACAAATCCATTCTACATTGGTGGTGGGTCATATTCAGGAATACCTACAGGACCTCTTGTTCAAAAAGTATATGAAGGTAATTACTATACAACAAACAATGTCAATTCATTTCATAATAACCTAAACTTTCCTTATAACCTAAATGTTATCATTTGTGGCTAAGAATTTCTTAAATGTGCTTCTCCAAGAGCAGGTTATAAAGCAAGACAGAAGCCACTCATGAACATCAAAGTACAAAAGGACACAAATTAACCTTGTTGAGAGTATTTTTTGTTTTTTGTTTTGCTAAATATTTTCTGTTCTGCAATATATTATTGATTATCTATCACTTTTATGATCATTAGGGTTATATACTTTCAAGTCCAGTTGTTGATCAGTTTCAAGACGTGAACATGAAAGTTTTGTATGCATACCAAAGGAGTCTCATATCAAAAGCACTCTATCAGGTTATTTCTTATCATTATCATATTATGCACTTGATGAAAGAATATATTTCCATATCACAAAAGTAATATTATTCTAATTTTAAATTTATTAAAATAATATTATTAATGTATCGAACTTCAAATATTAGTATTTGTAATATTTCAATATTTTATAATTCTAATTCTATTATATTTTTAAAATAACGTTTCACAAGGTGAAATAAATCTTTTCACTTATGTATAATTTAAGATACAAGAATCCTATTACATGAATTTCTTACCTGTTGAGGAATCCTCTCCTAACCTGGCACCTGCTCTCTTATAAGGTACACGATCATAGCATTCAAACAAAGACATCAAACAAACAGGATAAGCTACCGACACAAAAGAGCATGCATAATAAGATAAACTACACAAGATATTGACTACAATCACATTCAAGTGTAAGGGTCCACCTAAGACTTTACACATAATCACATTCACACATCACATTCAAGACTGACGTCTTCCGGAAGATCGTATGGATCTCGAACATCTAAGGCTAGCACTTGATGTATCGAAACATGAACCACGGGTCTTATAACGACCGGCTAACTCATACTTTTTCACCCCAACGCCATCCATGTATCAGGGTAGGACCACGGGTCTTATAACGACCGACTAACTGAGTCTTTTTCACCTCAGCGCCATCCTCTCACTACTCATAGCCAACACAACATTAGGGTAACCCCCTCTAGCTTCCTCCTTTGAGTAACTGATGAGACCTCCATCGACCTCTCGCCACATGTGGTCTCAGTCTATGTGACCTGGACCCACATTGAGGTCTGGATACCTTAGGTCATATCCCTAGATCCATACACACTAATCTACCACATGTTACATTTCATTCATACTCATCATCATAACTACTTTTCTCCAACATACACGGCCACATGCCCATTATCACTCTCATTACTTAAAGTTACATCTCATTCATCATATCCACTTTTCCAAATAATCAGACATGCATATATATATATATATATATATATATATATTTCATCATTTCAACTCAAATAAGGCAAAATAAATAGGGGAAATTCGCTCAACGATTTTTTTTTTTTTTTTACAAAATGCCCTCAGCGCAGTCCCATGTTCTTAGCTCAGCGAATTTCAACTCGAGAACCCCTAAAGCAAATCTGCTCAGCGCAGGGGCCCTGCGCTCAGTGGATTTACACAGAAAAGGTTTCGCGAAACCATGAAAACGCAGATCTAACACCAAACAAGCATTTCAAGCATCAAAACACAATAAACCCAACATTCATCACACATTTCGAGCATTTAAACACAGATCTCACAAAAAGAGTCGGATTTCTAGCTTCCCTTACCTCAAAATTTCTCAACCCAGCTAGTAATTTCCCCTATAAGTAAACGCCAAAAGCTCCAAGTTTCTCTACAAACGCATAAAATCACAGATCCAACTCATGAACACAAAATCCCCTTCTCAAACCCTAGGATAGAAAATGGAGAACGGAGGACTTACCCAAATCAAAAATCCAATTGGTTCAAGTGGATCTACTTCTCGCAAGCTTCACAATGGCGTGCTCGGATCTTAAAAGAGATGGAAGATGAAGGAGAAAGTCTAGAGAGAAGGTAGAGAGGGTTTAGAGGAAAGTTTGTAGAGAGATAGTGAACTTTGAAATAACGATGGTTGAAAGGTTAAATTTTTTCTATTTATAACCCTTTTTAAAAATTTACCAAATACTTTCACCCTTCACTACTTAAGTCACTACCTTACTAGAACTATCACACATTTGGTTCTTACAATCTCCCCAACTACAAAAATTTTCGTCCTCGAAAATTGGTTCTTATCGGTAAAAATGTGTGGGTAAGATTCTCTCATCTCGTCCTCAAGTTCTCCAATGGAGTTACCAGTTCACACATTCCACACTACCTTGACTAGGCTGATTACTCTACCTCTAAGTTCCCTAGTTTTCCGGTCTACTATTTTGATTGGTGTGGCCTCAGAAGAGAGATTTTCCTTCACTTCCACTTCCTCTGACCCCAAAATATGGGATGGGTCGGGTGCATACTTTCTTAACTGGGACACGTGGTAGACATTGTGTGGTCTTGCCAATAGAGGGGTAGTGCTACCTCACAAGCTACTAGGCCAAATCTATCTCAGAATCTGATAAATCCCAATAAACTTAGGAGTTAACTTTCTATACTTGATAGCTCTTCCACCACTAGTCACAGGACTGACCCTCAGAAATACTTGCTCTCCCTTTCCAAACTCCAATGGCCTCCTTCTCTTATCTGCATAAGACTTTTGGCGACTTTGAGAAGTCCTCATCCTCTCTTGAATCATTTTCACCTTCTCATTTGTCTAATAGAGTAGTTTGGGTCCAATCAAAATCCTTTCTCCATCTTGGTACCAATCAAGAAGAGTCATGCACTTTCTTCCCCATAAGGTCTCATAAGGCGCAATCCCTATGTTGATGTGATAGTTGTTGTTGTAAGTGAATTCCACTAAGGGTAGTACTTCGTCTCAACTCCCCAAGTCGTCCAGTACGCAAGCTCTCAGCACGTCTACTAATGTCAGAATTGTCCTCTCAAACTGCCCATCAGTTTGAGGATGATAGGCAGAGTTGAGCCTCAACCAAGTCCCAAAAGTTTCTTGAAGAGTTTGCTAGAAACGGAAGGTGAATTTGTGGATCTCTATCTGAAACTGTGCTAGAGGGCACTCCATGAAGTCTGACTATCTCCCTTATATACAACTACACCAATCTTGCCATGGAGATTCTCAAGTGACTAACAAGAAGTGGGAGCTCTTCGTCAACCGATCCACTATCATCCACATCGAGTCATGTCCCTTCGCAGACCGAGGCAAACGTGTCACGAAATCCATTACAATGATGTCTCCTTTTCATTCTAGAACTTCCAACTGCTAGAGCATCCCACCTGGTCTCTCATGCTCCACCTTCACCCTCTGACAAGTCAAACAAGCAGCTACATATTGGGCTACCTCCCTCTTCATGTTGGGCCACCAAAATGATTCCTTCAGATCTTTATACATCTTAGTCATGTCAAGATGCAGACTTAGTTTACCCTTATGCCCCCCATACAGAATCACCCTTTTAAATTTTCCATCTACTAGTACACAAATTTTTCCTTTGAATTTCAAAACTCCACCCAGACCCTTCATAAACTCTTAGACTGACTCAATGCTCAAGGAATCTACCACACCCTTCAGTTGGGGATCCAGTGCTTGCTTTTCCCTAATCATATTCAAGAACTCATTAGAGATCACCACCAGGCTACAACTGACTTGACCAAGAGACACTTCTGTATTGAAACTCAAATCCCGAAACTTCTCAATCAACTCCAACTCCTTCACCATCAGAGTTGACATACTCACCACATTTCTACTCAATATATCTTCCACTACCTTGGCCTTCCAAGGGTGGTACATCAGTTGGAAATCATAGTTCTTCAAAAATTCCATCTTCCTTCTTTGCCTTATATTCAGCTTCCTTTGATCAAACAGATATTTGAGACTCTCATGATTGCTATACACAACGAACTTCGACCCATACAGGTAATGCCTCCACCATTTTAGGGCAAAGACAATTGTTGCTAACTCCAAGTCATGAGTGGGGTAGTTTCTCTCATGAACCTTTAACTGGCGGGAAGCATAAGTTACTACCTTCTCCTTTTGCATCAACGCACATCTCAAACCTTGATATGACGTATCACAATACATATCAAAAGGGCTTCTCCATATCTGAGATTATTATTAGGAAAACTGGTCAGTCTCTGCTTCAAATCCAAGAAGCTCCGTTCATACTTGTCAATCCAAGTAAAAGGTTGATCCTTCCGGTCAGTTGAGTCAGTGGAACTACTACCTTTGAAAATCCTTCAATAATTCTTCTATAATGACTAGTCAACCCCACAAAGTTCCTTACATCTGATACTACCTTGGGCGCTCTTACTGAAGCACAATTTTCACCTTAGAGAGATCTATTGGAATTCCTTTTGCCAAGATCACGTGCCCCCAAAAACTTTACCTCTGTCATCCAAAACTCACATTTTGACAGATTAGCATATAACTGCTTATCTCTCAATCTCCAACACAGTTCTCAAATGCATCTCATGCTACTCTAGAGTGCGGAATATATAAGGATGTCATCTATAAAAACCACCACGAATTTATCCAAGAAGGGCCTGAAGATACGATTCATGTAATCCATGAACACTGTCGGAGCATTCGTCACCCCAAAAGGCATCACCATGTACTTGTAGTGGTCATGCCTTAACCTAAAAGCAGTCTTAGGCACATCCTCGGCTCTCACCAGTATCTGATGGTACCCCGTTCTCAAATCAATATTTAAAAACACTGTGGCCCCATGTAACTAGTCCATCAGATCATCTATCCTCGGCAACAGGTACTTGTTCTTAATCGTCATCTTGTTCAATTGTCGGTAGTCCACACAAAGTCTCGATCCTTCGTCCCTCTTCTTCATCAACAAAGTTGGTACACCTCATAGTGATACACTTGGCTGGATAAATTGTCGGTCAAGCAACTTCTTTATCTGTCCCTTTCAACTCTACTAGTTTTGCAAGAGTCATTCTATATGGTACCATGGGTACTAGTCCTACACCCGACATCAAGTCAATAAAGAACTCCACCTCTCTCCTAGGTGGCAGTCCAATTACTTTATCTGGAAACACATCCATGTAGTCTTGCACTACTGGTATCCTAATCCTCTAATCCACCTCTGTCGCTTCCATGCGAGTCTATATCACAAAACACCAAGCACCTTCCCTCATACCCTTCATAATTTGTTCAGTTGATGCTAGACCCATATCACTTGAATCTAAAAATATCACCCTCTTCTGCCAAGTTCAAGAGGACTTGGTTGGAAGCCAACCAGTCTATTCCTAATATTATATCCAAATCCTTAAGCGGCAACAAATCAAATTAACTTTTGATTTGTGCCCTTCTACCATCACAGTACAACAAGCACACACATGGAAAGCCATTACCAAATTTGAAGCCAGAGTGGATACCAACAAATCAATTTGAAACTCCCTATTCGGCAGCATCAGCTTATTCACACAAAGTCCTAACACAAAGGAGTGTTGCACCAGAATTCAAACAACACTATAAGTCCTCTACTATGAAAGAAACACAATTCTTCCACTAGATTATATGAATTCTAAGAGTTTAAAGAGGAAATTAATCTTTGACTGAGTCTTGAGTGTGCACCCTCAATACTCTATCAAGCTCATTTTCTTCCCTTAAACACTTAGTCTATTACATTCAACTAGTAAGGCAAACCCAATACCCTAGGTCACTTTTAGGAACTCAACCGCTCTGATACCATAAATGTAACGAACCCAAAATGCTAGTTTATACTAAAGTACTCGTAATATCTCAATATTTCATAATTCTAATTCTATTACATTTCCAAAATAACGTCTCACAAGGCCAAATAAATCTTTCCACTTATCTATAATTTAAGATACAAGAATCCTATTACAAGAATTTCCTAATCCTACTAACTCCCTGTTGAGAAATCCTCTTCTGACCTGGCACCTGCTCTTGTGTAAGTTACACGATCATAGCAATCAAACAAAGATATCAAACAAACAGGGTAAGCTAGCGATACAAAAGAGCATGCATAATAAGATCAACTACATAAGATATTGACTATAATCACATTCAAGTGTAAGGGTATACCTAAGGCATTACACATAATCACATTCACACATCACATTCAAGATTGACGTCTTCCAGAAGACCGTATGGATCTCAGACATCTCAGGCTAGCACCTGATGTATCAAAACATGGACCATGGGTCTTATAACGACCGGCTAACTTAGTCTTTTTCACCCTAGCGCCATCCATGTATCAGAGTAGGACCACGGGTCTTATAACGACCGACTAACTGAGTCTTTTTCACCTCAGCATCATCTCCTCACTACTTATAGCCAACACAACATCAGGGTAGCCCCATCTAACTTCCTTCTCTAAGTAACTGATGGGACCTCCATCGACCTCTCACCACATCTGGTCTCAATTTATGTGACCAGGACCCACATTGAGGTCTTGATACCTTAGGTCATATCCCTAGATCCATACACACTAATCTACCACGTTACATTTTATTCATACTCATCATCATAACTACTTTTATCCAACATACACGGCCACATGCCCATTATCACTCTCGTTATTCAAAGTTACATCTCATTCATCATATCCACTTTTTCAAATAATCATACACGCATATATATATATATATATATATATATATATATTTCATCATTTCAACTCAAATAAGGCAAAATAAATAGGGGAAATTCGCTCAGCATAGTCCAAATTCACTTAGCGGATTTTTTTTTTTTTTTACAAAATGTGCTCAACGCAGTTCCGTGTTCTCCACTCAGCGAATTTTAACCCGAGAACCCTTGGAACAAATCCACTCAAGGGATTTACACAGAAAAGGTTTCGCGAAAGCATGAAAACGCAGATCTAACACCAAACAAGCATTTCAAGCATCTAAAAACAATAAACGCAACATACATCACACATTTCGAGCATTTAAACACAGATCTCACAAAAAGAATCAGATTTCTAGGTTCCCTTACCTCAAAATTTCTTAGCCCAGTTAGTGATTTCCCTTATAAGTAAACGCCCAAAAGCTCCAAATTGCTCTAAAGCGCCTAAAATCACATATCCAACTCATGAACACAAAATCCCCTTCTCAAACTCTAGGAGAGAAAATGGAGAACGGAGGACTTACCCAAATAAAAAATCCAATCGGTCTAAGTGGATCTACTCCTCGCAAACTTTACAATGGCGTGCTCGGATCTTGAAAGAGATGAAAGATAAAGGAGAAAGTCTAGAGGGTTTAGAGGAAATTTTCTAGAAAGGTAGTGAACTTTGAAATAATGAAGGTCGATAGGTTAAATTTTTCTATTTATAACCCTTTTTAAAACTTTACCAAATACTTTCACCATTCACTACTTAAGTCACTACCTTACTACAATTATCACACATTGAGTTCTTACAATTAAAATCAATCATCATATTTGAGATATTATTAGTTTTAAAATTTTGAATTTTATTTTACATAATTTTGATAAATTAAATGAAGTGAATGTTTATAAACTATACCTTAATAACAACTCTTCAATGATATATTTTAGACTATGAAGAATATATATATATATATATATATAAATAAAGATAACTCGATTAATTAATAATACTATAACATTATTAAAATTTTATTAATTTGGAGAAATACTGATTAATTAATCATTAACAATGCAATATCAATTAAATAATTTTTTGCTTTAGTAAATAAAATTTTACCTTAAGATGTTGGAAGTATAAGTAGGAGAATTTGATTTGGAAAAAAAAAAGTATTTTAGATTCTATAAATTACTAAGGAAATATTCATGAATTTAAGATGATGATTAATGATCTTGGTTCCACAATAAAAGTCAATCACCTGAGTGAAAATATGAATAGTAATCCTACATTCTGAAAAAATTATGGCTGATTAAATATTACATCTAAATTAAAATTAAAAAAACAGCAATATATTCATATCTTTACTAAAGTATCCTAATTTGCAATGCTCGAGAATTATTAATTTATGATATTACGGGACTATAGATTTATATATAAAAAAAACTATTCATTAAAATTATTATCGTATTAATTTGTCCAAATTTCTAATTTGAAATGCAAATTTGGGACTAGAAAAAAAAAACATTTTAAAGAGGTTATTAATTTGTTGTGGTTTAATTATAGATGATTCAGAATTTTCTTTTTATATTATATATATATATATATATATATATATATATATATATTAGTTATGAACTTGATTATACTTTCGTTTGTACGAGTTTACTAACATAGAATATTAAAATTTTTTAAATATTGTTGCAGTCTATGAAAAAAAATTGTAATGGTGATTATGTAAACATTGATCCTGAAAATACAAAGTGTGTCTCAGATTATGAAACTTATTATGAGGTTAGTGTTAATTCTTACTTTTATATAGATATGTGTACATGTTTTTTGGTTTACTCAGTAAGGAAATACTTCTATATAAATGCTTTTTGAAAAGAAAAAGATTTTTTTTTAATTAAAATAAGCTTCCGCATAAAAGTTATTTTTTTTATTAATTTTCTAAGATAGAATTTTAAACTTATTCATAAACTAATTAATTTTTCTTCTTATTTTTCCCTCAAAAAAAAAATACTTGGCATGAAATTTCTTCCAAACTGTCCATTGTGTTTTTGTGATTTTCTACATAAGATGCATAAAATGTATAATTGATTTGCAGCTACTTCGTTACATAAACGATCAACAAATTATGCAACCATTTTGTAATATTGTGTCTGGAGAATTCCTACAAGAAGTTTCAGATCCTTCAACATCAATATGTTCAGTTGAGTAAACTCTTCTCTCTTTTAAACTTGTGAGACTCAAGCAATTATATGATTTTTTTCAATATATTTTTTCACTATAAAAATAAGTTTATTTATTCATAAAATATTTCTTATATATTCAAGAAATATTTTTTACATATGAAAAATTTTTATAAATTTATTTGTGAGAAATTTTTTATAAATTTATTTATGAAAAAAATTTCTATTGATTTTTTTTGTAAAATATTTCTCATAAATTTATTTATGAGAAATTTTTCATAGATTTTTTGTAGAAAATAATTTTTTACCTATAAATTTGTGATAGGTTTATGAAAAAAAGTTGTATTTTCTACTAATTTTAAGTATTACTTACAAATTTATTTCATAAGAAATATGATTTTTTTTATAGTGTTTTAATACATTTTTTATCATTTTCTTTACAACATAATGATCAAAATATTCAACTATTCTCTTCAAATCAAAATTTTATTGATTCTATTTTTGTTGAATCATTTCACCCTATACTATGTCTTCTCCAAATTAGGGAAACATTCATCACCTCCACATGGTCAAAGAACATACTGAATATAATAATTTAGGATAATCCCTTTCCTATTATTCCTGTTCCTTTACTTTTTTTTCTATCTTCCTTATACCATTTATTATTTTTATCAAATTTTCTAAGATGTACAATATGATCCACAACTTTTCCTTTTTACAACTGCTATATAAGATGTGAGTAGACATTTATAACTGTACATATTATTTTATTTTCCCTATCTACCTTTGTATTTAAATAAATTCCTATCCTTGAAATTATCACTTAAAAGAACGCTAATATATAAATACCCATTTATTCTCATACATCTTCACGAGACTTATAATCTGCTGAACATCTCATATTTATACTCAACACACACCATTCACTATAAATATAATACATTTAACAGATTATAAATCATATGTCTAAAAATAAACGGAATATTTATATAATATTTCTCAATTTAAAAACATCTTTTTATCATATACAAGCCAATTCCCTAACTTTGTTAGGCTTGTTTAGCCCACTCAACCTCCTTATCAATCCATATGGATTGACTTACCTCCTCACTTCAATTTTTACCTTTAATTTTTTTTTTAAACATAAAATTTCAATATCCTCATTTTATTTTATTTTTAATAAATGACCTTGTGTATCATCTCTCCACACCCCATTCCAAACCCCTAACATTCAAATATAGAATTTTCGTAGATCAACTTTCTCAATCCCTTCCCTTTATCTTATATCTACATGCCTTTTAAGTTATACATCTATTTATTCTTAGATCTTTAATTTTCTGTAAAATGTTGATTTCATCACTTTCAAAGGATATATGTGGATATTTTTCAATGTCCCATAAACCTTTTTTTCAAGATCTTTTTAAGGACAAAACACTGAGGAAATAAGATAATATCCCAACTAGACAATAATTAGTTGACATTTGTACTTATAAGGGTCAAGTACCTCTTCTGCCAAAATGTACTTTCAAGGGTCGAGTACCTCTTTTACTACTCATTTTCGATTCTTTTTCAACATATTCCAGTCTCTTTCTCGGTTTGCTCCTAACTTCTTCAAGACCTGTATTTACACTCCAACGCTCAAGTTAGTATATAGTGTAGGCAACATTTGAGATTAGGTTAAAAGTGAGTATTAGCTTGGCTAGATATATCTATTTATAATACCATGATACAAAATTACTTTTGATGGGATTTTACATGTGAGATCTGTTACGATCATTTGTTTTCTTTCTAGAGTTGTTACAAATCTTTTGTAATACTAATGTTGTGTGATTCTTTGAAATCATATATCTTTTCTCGAGAATCCCAAATGGGTTATTATTGTGCAGGATTCAGGCCAGATATGACGAGGTATTCTCTTAATGTGTGGGTCGGGTACCTCTTAACCTGCTGGTTAGGATATGTGTTACATCTCGTCCCAATAACTAGGATACAACACCCATTATGGAATAGGAGGGTTTCTAACTATTTTTATTATTAAGGATAGCCCTTACAAAATAGGTGAATTATGGTAAAGGAGGCATCCTCAATTTTTGATGAAGTAAAAAGAAGGAAACATTGTGTGGTATTAAAGGTGAATTAAAAAAAAAAAAGATTAAGACTTGGTTAGTTGGAAATTTGTATATTATATGATGCAAAAATTTGGGTGTTACTAGAAGTTGATTGTATAGATAAGAGGCTCTCTAGGGGAGCCTCATTAAAGAATTCTTTCTATTCAAAGGGTGAAGGCTAGGGATCTGATAGTCCCATTCTATTTTTTTTCTAATTGATGTTAAGAACTAATGGATCTAGTTAGTTTGGTTATAACTGAGAATTTACTATGAGGATTAAAAGATAGGAGATAAGGAAGTGAGGTAAGTTTATTCATTACAAAAAAAATTATATTTTTTATTAAATAAATTTGTGCATAATGCTTAAAATTAATAAAAAATACAATTTTTTTTATAAATCTATCACAAATTTCTCATTACTATAAATTTGTAGATAAAAGGTTTATAAGAAATTATTTTTCACAAAAAATCTATGAAAAATTTCTTACAAACAAATTTATGAGAAATTTACCATAAACAAATCAATAAAATTTTTTTTTATAAAAATAAATTTGTGAAAAATATTTTATGAGTAATTAATTTTTTTTCAAAAAAAAAAATCTGTAAAAAATATTTTATAGATAAATAAATTTATTCTTGTAATGATTATGATAGGTAGATGATACTTTTAAACAAAACATTTTGATTTTAAAAATTATCTTAAGGAGTTTTCAATTAATCTTGGGGTTGAAGGTTAATATGTTAGGGAAATTTTACATCTAATTTAATTATTATTAGACTATCATTTATTTATTTATTTATTTATATATATATATATATATTAAATTATTGTATATAATGTTAATTAATTTTAACTTAAAATTTATCATGTTATTAAAATTTATAGATCATTTCAGATATAACTATTCTTGTAACTTTTGTTTGATATATGTGAAAATTTTTTTTAAAATGTACCATATTATTTATCTCAATTTTTAAATTTTTAAAGAGAGATTTTAGATATTAAAGTTAAGAGTTTAGATTTAGATTATAAATATTATAACTAAACTTTTTTTACTATCAAATATCTTATTTAGTTTGTCTTTATAAGTGAGTGAGTGTTGAAAATTTCATATGACTTAAAAAATTATTAATGATCTAATAGTAGTTCGATAGTGAGTGGTCTGATAGGCTTAAAAATCTTATTAGAATAGACTCTGGTATTATATTAGAAATAAACTTTAAATTTAATTTATTTTCATAAAACCAAGTTAATGACGTGATGTTTATACCCACAAATATATTTTAAATTGACCTTATCTCTAGACGATATAAAATTTTTAATAGTAAAAATAATAAATTCACTCTAAAGTCAAAATTAGTAGAGAGATGGATGAAGATAAGAAACATGTATAATAAACCTATATACATAATGTTTGAGTTTTGTTATTTATATTTTGTGACAAGTATTTGGACTGTAGATTTTTTATAATGTTATAACAATATATATTTTGCTATATAGCTACTATACATAGCAATATAAGTTAGTCTGGTCTTAGGAGTTATGTTCTTCATATGGTAATTTTTTATATTTCTTGTATCATTCAATATAATTTTCTTTGTTTTGAAAAAAGCTAGCACTCTTTTATATATTTTTATTAAGGATGTTTGGATTATTCATTTGGACAATGTTTTTAATCTTATTAAGTCAAAGACAAAATTTAGATATGGTTCCTTAAGTGTTGTTTATAAGAGTTTCACCTTGAGGATCAAATATGTGTTCTTCAACTTTCATAACTCAATTGCACAAATAATAATTTGGGTTGATTTGACATTTTTTTTCCTGAATTATGCTAACCTAGTATAGTTTTTCTTAGTTTAAAATGATGAAGTCCAATAAGTAGAATTTTGTGACTATTAGAATTTGAAACAAATAAAAATAAGGATAAATTATTTTCTCCTGGACTGAAAATTTCAATATATTAGATACACTCTTGAAAATAAATTTATATTATTTTTGTCCTTCTCAAATTTAGACATTTTTTAAGATCTTGTAAGTAATACTAATTGACAGAAAATTGACGTACTACTAGAAAAATGAAGATTTGCATCGGTTATTTTAGATTATTTACATCGGTTCTGTAACCGATGTAAATAAAGCCGAAGTAAATTTAAAAACAAATTTACATCGGTTATGAAACAACCGATGTAAATCTTTATCTCTCTCTTTCTCTCTCTTTCATCATTCTCTCTCTTTCTCTCTCTTTCATCATTCTCTCTCTTTCATCATCCCTAATTTTCAATCCGGTGAAGTCATTATCCTGGATGTTTTTCTTCACTTGCTCAGCCAATCCAGAACTCAAAGGATAAAGTGTATCGTCAAGATCTGGAAACATAAAAAAACAAGTTATCAATATCAACGTGACAGATTTTAATGAAGCCTGCATTTAAGAGTGGGAAAGTCACCAGGAATAGTGAAAGACTTACCAAATAAAATGCAATCGTATTTCGCATTAGAAATCTCCTGGAACTGGTCCCCGTTTTCCATTTCAGACTCTAGCCGTCTCCCTAGTCTTCCTCTCCCATAACCCCAAACCCTAGCCCCTCTTTCATGATTTGCAGTTAGGGTTATGGAACCCAACAACGCTGACGTTTTCAAGGAAGAACAGCAGAGCCCTCCTCCTGCTGCGGGATTGGTCATCGGACTCGCGCATTTGCATAAGGCAGCATTTGCCCTTTTTGTTGCTTCTCTTGGTAGCCGTTTTCGTTGCTTCTCTTGGTAGTTTTCATAAGGAAGCATTTGCAAGGTACGTTTTGAGTTGGTTTTACAAGATAAACGTGCATATTTACATCAGTTCGTTAAAGAATCGATGTAAATATGTGAATATTTACATCGATTCATTGAAGAACCGATGTAAATATGATGTAAATATTAAAAAAATTTACATCGATTCTTTTAAGAACCGATGTAAATATGAACATATTTACATCGGTCCTAAAAGAACCGATGTAAATATGCGATCAGCTTTTCTTTTATTTCCAAAAATATCACCGTATTTATATTTACATCGGTTTACCTAATAATCGATGTAAATTTAACGATGTAAATTTATAATTTTCTAGTAGTGACGTATCTTGTTAGTAATTATAATAGAAAAAAAATAAAAAATAAATTAATCTAGAAGGTGATTTTAACATTATAACTAAAACTGATTTTAACATTATAACTAAAACTGATTTTGTTCATCTTATGTCATTGATGTAAAATTTTCATTTATTATTATTATTATAAGAATAAAATTATTTATTTATAAAATATTTTTTATAAAATTTTTTTTATAAAAAAAAAAATAGTTACTCATCAAATATTTCTCATATATTTATTTTTATTAAAAAAATTTATAAATTTGTCTATAAAAAATTTTTCATGTGAAATTTTTTTTTATTAATTTATTTGTGTAAAATTTTTCATAAATTTATTTGTCAAAAAATTTTTATATACTTTTTGTGAAAATAATGAAAAATAATTTTCTATTAATCTTTTACCTACAAATTTATGATGGTAGGAAGTTTGAGATAAATTTGTGAGAAAAATTATATTTTTTACTGGTTTTAAGTATTACTCACAAATTTGTTTCATGAAAAATATAAGTTTTTTTAGAGTATCATTGACAAAACTAAAAAAATATTTAAATTTTTAATAAATCTAAAATATATGTTTAAATTTTAGAAAAGTAATATAAAAGTTTTGGAAAATGTATTTAATACTTTAAGACCGTAATAATAAAATTGTAGTTGTAATGTTTATAATTGTCTCTTGATTAATACAACATAATCATCTCTTGATTAATACAAAGGTTAAAAACTCACAATCCCACTTAATTTTATTAAAATAATGAATAGTTTATGTTATTATTAGAATATTTTGTTAGAAATCTCATATCGACTAGAGATAAGACCACTTTAGTGTATAAAAATGGGTGCAAACCTCTTCTCATCGAGCCGGTTTTATAAGGATGAGTTAGACTTAAAATTCACTTCTGTTATAGTATTAGTTCGCTAAGTTTTCAAAATCCAAAGAGCATAGACTAGTTGCGGAACTTGGATACGGTTTATCGATCGGAGATCCATGGATCACAGGCGATATCTCCCCATGGCCTTTCGCGATGAGAATCAGTACACGCAACTACATCTCCAGATTCAAAGGGCCCTGACGTTAGCGGACGCTTTGTCATTAGAGTGTTATAACCTTACCTTAAATAACGAAAGATTTTTTTTGACTCAACTCGTAAAGGCAAACAAAAAAGGGATCCGCCTCGAATCAAAACATACAAACCTCTTCTCATTAAGCCGGTTTTATGAGAATGAGTTAGACTTAAAGTTCACTTCTGTTATATTTAGGATATTTGTGTTATTATTCTAATAAATTTTGATATATATTAAGTAGATAGAATAACATTTGATTCTTAAGCCTAGACCAAGGCCTCTGAAGCTAACATGAAGCTATGAACTGTGTTTAGCAATATTATCACCTGCTGGTTGACACATGGGCAAATGATGAAAATGTGAGGATCGCACTTCATGTAAGAGAGGTAATGGTGCATTGGATCATTCATTTAAATTAATTAATTATATTTTAAGGGTTAATTAGTAAACTTAATTAATCAAAATTGTTTGGTATATATATATATATATATATATATATATATATATATATATATATATGCAAGTATTCAACATTGTTTTTTCAACAGGGAACTAAAGAGGAATACCGCAGATGCAACAAGACACTGGCATACACTTTCACTTGGCGAAACTCAGCAGAATATTATCGAAATCTCACTGATACCAACCTCGAAGCTCTTGTTTACAGCTAATTAACTGTTAATTAACTTTCCCACCAAAATAAAAGTTACAAGTGTGTGTTTTGGTTCTTTCCCCTCTCTCATATTTGGTTCTATTTTTAATGAAATAAATTAGATAAATTTTATAAGTATTTTTAAAATAGTAAAATAAATATCTCTATAAACTGAAATTAACTTATAAATAACTTATTAATAATTTAATTTTAAAAGCTAACATTTTTAGTATCATGACGATATTCTAATCAAATTTACACTTATTTAATAATCATCCGTTAAATAAAAAAAATCATATTTTTTATTAAATAAATTTATAGATAATATTTAAAATTAATAAAAAATATAATTTTTTTTATAAATTTTTTATCATAAAAAATTTATAAAAAAATTTTCATAAATAAATTCATAAAAAAATTTTATAAACAAATCAATAAAAATAAATTTATAAATAAATTTATGAAAATTTTTAATTAGATAGATTTATAAAATATTTTATAAAAATAAATTTATAAAAAATATTTAATAAATAATTAATTTTTTTCTATAAAATAAATCTGTAAGAAATATTTAATGGATAATTAATATTTTTTTACAAAATAAATCTATAAAAAATATTTTATAAGTAAATAATTTTATTATTATATTATATATGTATAGATATAATATAAAATGAAAACAAAAATACATATATCAAGCCAAATTCATTAAAAAAAAAAAAATTTACCTAAGAAATTTAAAAAGATCAAACTTTTTCATTTCTAAAAAAAGTCATAACAGGCACACTGAAAGTAAAATAAAAAATGCTAACAAAAAATATGTCTATTAACTAAACATAAATAAGTCGACCCATTATTTGAGTAAGCACAAATAAGTTATGAATAATTTTTTAAGAAGAAATTAATATAATAAAATTCTATAAATAAATTGTAGAAAAATAATTTTAATATTTTTTTAAGAAAATGTTTATGATTAATTGTAGTGGTGATCTTGATATGTCTATTCCCCACCTGGGTACACAACATTGGATCAATTCATTCAATATGAGTATTCGTGACAAATGGCGTGCATGGTTCGTTGAAGGTCAAGTTTCCGGGTATTTAATTTCATTTTTAATTCTCTCCCTCTTTCTTTTTATACTATACTTTTTAAATCTGTATCTGTATTGCATTGATAATCTGTATTTAGATAATAGTTTAAAATTGTTTTATACTAAACATTTTTAAACAAGCCCTTTTCTTATTAAGTTTCTCGCTCCATGCATTTTAAAAGCTGCTTATGTTTTTATTATAAAAAGATAAGTTATTTAACATTTTGAGAGATTTTTAGAAAAATGTAGTTTATTCAACCTCACTTTAGAATAAGAAGTCCCCAAAAAATGTAGATGGAATATTTTTTATATTTTTTTTACTTCTTTTTAAATTTTTTTTTAATTTTTTTTAATTATATAAAAATATTTATATTTATATTCTAATGCTCAATTTAGTATATAATATAAAAAGGTTAAAATTAAATTAATAACGTATAATATCTTGATTAAATATATTTATTTATAATATAAAATATATAAAATTAATTTTTATATGTAAAATTTATTGTTATCATATATTTTTTTCTGAAATTATATACGAATATTTTATTATAATTATTTATATATAATATTATGAAATTATTTGAAATTAATTTTATTATTAAAAATTCTGAATGGATTTTTATTATAAAGGATTTAATTCAATGAGATTTTCTTTAATATTTGAATTGGGAATATTTCATCATATGAGAATAGTAATCGAATATATCCGATACAATTATAAATACCAAACATAAGTAATTAACATAAATACGATTACAAGTTTATTTTTATTTGTAATTTTTCAAATAATTAATTGGGTATCTGTCTGTACAAATTTTTCAGCTCTTGATATTAATTAATTAATTAATTAATTAATTATAAGTTCCTTTAAATATTTCACAGGTACACAGAAACCTATAACATTAAAGATGGTCACTTCTTTACATATGCGATAGTGAAGGCAAGCACAACCCTAAGTTTTAAGATTAATTAGTTATTTAAGTTTTGTTCAGAATTTTGATTATGTGTTTTTGTCATTGCAGGGTGCTGGACATGTGGCACAAGCATTTAAACCCAAGCAAACTTATGCTTTGGTCAATAGATGGCTTTCATTTTCTCCTGTATAACATTATACTTCAACTTGATGGATTTCTATTTATCTATGCACAAAATGTTTAAGATATTTACAATCGTGTATCATTTATCTCTCAAATAATTTATATACTAGTGCAACCTTGGTTATTTAATGTTACTGTCATATCAATAATCTATCAAAATGAATTTTATAATATATATTTTTCTTCTTTCTATCATTATAATTATTTTTTTTATGTATTTATGTTTATAATTATAAATTTTTTCTTTTTTTTATTATATATTATAAATAAATTTAAAGTCTAATCCAATTTTATAAAACTAATTAATTGAGATTTATATTTATTTAATATATTTTAATTTGATCTTATATATAAATAATATGAGATCTTCAACCCATTCTTCTCATGTTCAGACCTCCTAATTATAACGGATCTCGTATTAATTAGATAGTCCAATATTAAAAGTGAACTTAAAACCTAACTCAACTCCATAAAATCACATAAATAAGATAAAGTTTACACTCACTTAATATATTTTAATTTGATCTTATTTATAAAAATTGCGAAAATCATAATAAAAATTAACACATTAACATTAAAAACTTATTATCTTTATTATAAATTTATAAATTAATTTTATTTTATCTATAAATTTTTATAGTTAAAAATTTGTAAATAATTTAATTATAATTAATTTTTCTATCAATTTATTGTGAGTAAATAATATTGTTTATGAATAATTACGTGCATATTTGATTTGATTGAGTAGGTAAATTAACTACTTGCTACAATTCATATTTAAAATATCTATTGATTTTTGTGTATAAGAAATTTATCTACTGAGTCTACATTCATAAAAAATTTACCTATTTATCTATATCTATAAATAATAAATATGTGTAAATAATTTATATATAAATTGTATTTCATAACTAATTTATATATAAGTAATAAGATAAAATATATATTAAATATTAAAATTAAGAGTAATCTCTTTTATATATATATATAATAATAATTAATTAAAATATAAATTATATTTTTCTTCCTCATTATCTTCGTTATCTTTGTTCTTAATATTAAAAACATTTCTATTTATTGAGGATTTTGAGAACTCACCGTATATTTCAATAAAATCCAAAATATGTCAATAAATATCATATTATTATAATAAATTTTTAATTATTTTTTAAATAGGATAAATAAAAATTATTATTATATCTATTCATATTCAATATCTCATATTATTCTAAAAATTTTCATATATCAATATTATATATTTTTTTTTTATTAATGCATCAGTTATATAATCATTAAAAATATAATATTTAACAACTTAATTATTTTAAATGAGAATAGCTACAAATACCTACTAGATTCTACAAATTGAAATCAATAACTGAATTATAGAATGAAAACAATCCTTCCAAATGTATTGGATTCAAGATGTAGAATGCAAAATAGAATGTGAAATGTAAAACTTAATACACTATATGATTCAGAAAATATTTGATTCAAAATTAAAATGATGTAGAATTAAAAGGAATTCAAAATAACTGAATTCAAAACATAATTTATTATTAACTAAAATTTAAAAATAACTTTGTATTAAGCTGAATTTCACCAAATCTAATAACTTAGACTCAACAAGTTATTCCCTACAAGATAAGCATATTAGTTAATATTGTATATGTAAAAAATATCTACCAGATATAATATATCTTAGAGATATAAGATATATTTACTAAAATACACTAAGGTAAGGTAATTTGTTACTAATATGTTACAAAAATCATATTATAAATAAGTGGTACCTATAAGGTATACTCTGACCACTCACACTCTTAACCAAATTCTGAACCCTGCACACATTGTATACTGACTTGAGCGTCGGAATGTAAATGCAGGTACCTGTCACACGATCTGAGAGAGACTGGAACAAACCGAGAAGGAGAGGAAGAGAAGCAGCAAAAAATGTACTCACCGAGGAAGAGACTGGAGCAAACCAAGAAGGAGAGGAAGAAAAGAAGTAAAAAATGTAATTAGCCTTTATAAATACAAATGTAAAACTAAGATATCAAAACTGATTTAAAATTAAAGAACAAAATATTGGAAAACTAAGGTTGCAGTATTGAAATTAACAAAGTACCAAATAATTCAGAAACTAGTAAATTAAAAGTCATAAATCCAATATCATATATGTAGATGAAGAAGTTGATTCCAAAATTACATTAAACTTGTCTTAACAATCAACCAATTTGGTCAATCTAGATAAGAATACGCAGCATTCAAGAATTAACCAAATTGGGTAACAAAATCAATGTAATACAATGCCAAAATCATCAACGATGTTCTCGAATTTATGTAACAAAATCAAAATTCAGAAACGAATGAAATCCAAAAGAAAACTAAGTACCGAATTAAAAACAATTGTTGTAGTATGAATTTAAACTATCTCTACCAAAATAAGTGAAAACTAATACAACGAATAGGATCCTAAAATCAAACCATAAGACCTCAAACTTTGAATACAATTTTCTTTTCCGCTTAAGAATTAATTGATCAATCAAGAACTTATTAGAAACACATAGTGAAAGTCATTTAATGTGTTCTTATATCATTCTTAATTAAAAAGCAAAAATAAGATAAGGTAGCAAGAGAAAACTGAACTCGAATGCAAGAAGCTTGTTGTTTAATTAAAGAATCATTCAAACAATTCAAACAATGTAAGACGCAAGGTACTAACAAAGTGAAAGAAAGCAAGAGAGAGCGAAAGAGAACTCCAACAGATTGAGAATTGAAAAACTTCCACCACAAGAAACTCAGAAAAACTCAACTAGAAAACCAAAAAACTACTAACTAACCAAATGTAATGATTGCTCTAGTTGCAAAGTAAACGTGTAGAATGACTAGTTTTCTTCACCAACTTTATTTAATTACAATGACTAATGGCTTATTTATAATATACGAGCTTCACATTTAATGGATGGGCTTGAACTCAGATGATCCAACCCATAACTTAAGCTATACTAACTTGAAAACTACATTGTAAGAAAACTTGTCACGTGCACAAAAAATATATTTTAACTTCAAATTTAATGATTCAATTTTCAGATTAAATCTTGATGAATCGGGAATCTATTACAAAAGGAATTAACTTAATCGAACGTTTGTGGACAAAAATATAAATAAAACAGTGAATATATATTAATCTAAAATGCAGTTAAGTTTTATTGTACAAATACAATATTTTATATAATTTTTAATTTATGGTTTAAATTTTTATAAAAACATTTTTACATATAGATAAAATTATTTAAAATAATATAAATATTTATACATTAATTTTATTAATTATTTATGATAAAAAAATTAAGTTACATTAGTACTCTAATTTAAATTATTGATGATTGTACTTTAACAATATCAACTTCTATATTAGATACTACTGAAACTCTTGATATCATATATGAAACACAATGAAATTTAAAAAAGAAAAGATTTGAATAGAGTCAATAACTTTTTCATAAAGTTTTTCTAAAGAGTAAGATATCAAACATTCTAATAAGGGGTTTGAAGGTTTAATTAAACGTCATATACACTTCGAATGAAAGACACTTACTTTTTTATGGCTTTATAAAAGTTAGAAAATTTTCCTTTTTATTCTTAAACATTCTTTACAAATTTAAAACTTGACCTATTAGTTGTTTTTATATTTTAAATAGACCTCAAAATATTGAATCATCTTTAAAAATTACAATGCCAAATACCGATAGTCTTATCTAATATATATTAGCAACCTTATCTAATATATATTAGACAACCTTGAAAAGTTGAAAACTATATAAATTCTCAATGAAAACTAGTCGAATATTATTTACTTTCAACAACTTACTCTACAACTACAGTTATATTTAAGGCATTAATTTTACAAAACTTAAACTTATTTATTTACATTAAAACTTAGAAGTGTAGTTTGTGTAATTATTAAATATTATGATATGAAATTTCTTAACTTATAAGTATAAGGATAATTTATAAATTTGTTTAATTTTTTAAAAGTAAATATAAAGTGTTAGATACATTAAAAAAAATTACCTTCCCAAATTGTATAATATAACCACAACATTTTGAACATCTCTAAATTTAAGGAATAAATTGAATTCATCAACATATTTTCAAAATAAAGTATATTAAACTCTAAAACTATTGTATCAAAGCAAGAAATTTTTAGAAACAAAATATAAATATTAAAGGACATTCAACTTTATCTTTTTCCTATTTTTTTTTCTATCTCTTTTTATCCCAATTTAGTAAGTACATCCATTACATTTTTATATAGAAAATACACTCCAAAGTTATTGTAAATAATGTATAATATTAAACATTTAGTTGTAATTACCAACTAAGTAGTCTATCTCTAAATTTGGTGTAGTAACTACTAAAAGTGGGACAAATTGACACTTATCGTCAGTATAAAATTAGAATAAACTAATCTTACTTTTTTGTATGTTTCGTTGTTTTATGAGAACAATCATTATAACTGATACTAAAATTTTGCATAAAGTACACTAAACTTTCACGATGTGATTTTGAAACTTGTAAATGATAGTGTTCCTTACAAAATACAAATACCCAACTCCAATATCAATATAACCAACAAATAAACTTCATTAATTATATTACAATACTAAATGTATAAAAGATTTCAAAAATAAAATTGTATATAACCATTAAAATTATGTATAATGAACCTTCATGTCTTAAAATTAAATTTCATTGAAAACAGTTGTTTTTATTTATTGGAATTGAAATAAAAAAACAAACCACATACGTACGATTATTCCATTTTTCTTTTACAAATGTGACTTTGGAGATTATTTTGCACAACAGTCATATTTAATGTACAATACAATTTTTTAATATTACAGGGTATATATAGATTTGAAAAATTGCATAGTTATAGATTTAAAATTTCAAACCAATTTAAATTTAAACTTTAACTTCTATTTAACTTCACATACTAGGGTTCTTATCTGATCCCAAAACATGCATGTGGCCAAAACTTGAGCTTATAACCCATAAAGATAGAAAATCACATCAAATTAGTGAAAGAGAACCCAAAAACATAAAAAAAAAAAAAAAAAAAAAAAAACCCTAAAATTTGGGTTTTTAACTCGTAAAGACGAAAAATCACAACAAATTTGTAAAAGAGAATCCAGAACTATATAAAGAACTTAAAACTTGGACTTTTAAACTGTAAAAATATAAAATCGTGAAAAATTAGTGAAAGAAAACACAACCATATAAAGAACCTAAAATGTTGTGAAGCTGACCTTAAGTGGAAGGATGTTCCAGTTAGATTTTGATGTATTTAACCAATCAACACATGAGGAAAAAAATGGGATTCAAAATCCTAAACAAAGTAGAAGTTTCAAACTAAATCACAAGACAATAGAAATAAAATAAGGTAGTGTATCTACATACACTACTAGAAAAAAGTCTTTTTACGTCGGTTAAATTGGACATTTAACGTCAAAAAACGAGGCGTCGTTAAATCAGGCGACGTTAAATTTAACGTCAATTATTAAAATAACTGACGTTAAAACTTCATGATATAACGTCGGTTATTTTAATAACCGACGTGAAAACTTTGGGATTTAACGTCGGTTATTTTTATAACCGACGTTAAAAGTTTCTTAGCCCTGGAAGCTCTCATGTCAAACCCTGCAATCAAACGTGACGACAACGAATGGGTTGATAAAATCTACCAACTCATGGACGGAAACGAGGAACACGACGGTGACCGACATGGAGATGTTCCAGAAGATTCTAGACGAGGCGTTGGCGGGGGACAATGTGGGACTATTACTGAGAGGGGTTCAGAAGGTGGACATTCAGAGAGGCATGGTTCTGGCGAAGCCTGGGACCATTACGCCGCACACCAAGTTCGTGGCCATTGTTTATGTTTTGAAGAAGGAGGAAAGAGGGAGGCACTCACTGTTCTTTGCCGTTTTCCAATCATGAGGAGTACTTTCATTAGTCTCTGCATCCTTCACATCAACATCTTGTTAAGAACATGGATAGGTGGTAGCACACCAGCAACTGTGACTTTCACCCTACGAGGTAAAGGCCTCTGGTCACTAGGTGATGCATTTGCAATCATGTCCAAAAGAGTAGGTGAACCACAAAAATGAGTTACCTTGTAAAGGTGAATTGCATCAAATATGCCTTTTGCTGAGACACTCCTTAGGCAAATATTGGTGCCACCAATAGCAGACATAGCTCAAGGAAAGCACCATCCATTGCAACGAAACATGTCAACTGTCCATAGGAAAACTGGCATTTGTTTCATCTCAAAACGAGCAATTGCTGCAAGTGAATTAAGATAGGCACCTTTATGACTATAAACAACCCCTTTAGGAAGCATCCCTGTGGATCCTGAGGTGTAGTTCACTGATATGGGATTGCATTCATTGCTTGGTTTTAAAGTCTCAAAATCTTTTTGTCCAATTGCAAGAAGTTCATTGTAGTTTGAGGTACCTGGGGGGATATCATTCACTGAGAAAGATGGTTCTTGGTCATAATGGGGTATTAGGACAATATGGGGTGGCTGAAATTTTCTCTGGGAGAGAATTTCACATGCTTTGAGAGCAGAATCAATTAACTGGTAGTCCACAAACATGACTTTGCATGGCTCTAATTGTTCCAATATTTGAGCCAATGTTGTCACATCTAATTGGGTATTCAGTGCAGAAAGAACACCCCCTGCCATAGGAACACCAAAATGAAGCTCGTACAGTTCTGGAATATTTGGTGCCAAAGCTGCAACCTGCTTATATTTATCAAAGAAAATCAAAGTCTCATGAGCATAACAGTTTCTTTTGGTATAAACTCTAAACTGGTCTATACAACATCCTGGTTGGGAAAACCAAAAATTACTGGCAGTTCACCATCAGATTAACCTGCTGAATAAATCAAGCCTCATATCTCATTTCGAGTTATAAAAGCATTCCATGCAAAAGATGAGAATCATGGGGCATTCTTGCCATGATAATAAAGTTTTACATCATGGCTCGTACAAAAAGGTAAAGAGAGGCAAAAAAGAAAAAATGAACAAACAAAACGAAAACAGAGGCAAAAACGAAAATTTAAAGGATGAAAAAGAAACTTACCACCGATTAGACAGAGAGAGCGAAAGAGAGAGAGAGTCAGAGAGCAAAGAAGCAAAAATGGCAGCAGAAGTCGCGACAGAGGGAGATAGGGGAAGCGCGCAACAAAATAGAAGAAATGGTGCTGGGGGTTTCAAATATTAACAATCAACGTCGGTTACTAAAAAAATCGACTTTAAATCAACTAACAACGTCGGTTATAATAGAAAACGACGTGAATTTAATGACTATCAACGTCGGTTAAATTAGTAACCAACGTTGTTTTATTTTCCACAACAGCTATATTTGTAACCGACGTGAAAAATATGCTAATATTTACAATTATGCCACCACGTTTAAAACAAAGTCAGTTATATGTATAACCGACGTTGTTTGATGACGTAGAAACCCCTTTTTCTAGTAGTGATAATCTAAATTATGCCCAAATAAAAGAATGTAAAAACAAGTAAAAGAGGAACTTTAATCACAAAACATAATAATTTATGATTAGGGTTTAGAGTTTAGGGTTTACATGAAAACTTTATTTCGGTAGATCACTATCGTAGAAGACAATAGAATTTGTTGTATCGATGAAATAGGAGAAGTAACACAAAAAGGAGTAGTAAGTAAGGGATTTAAAGTGAAGAAGGAAGGTTTGAGAAAATATATTATCATAGTAAAAAGAGATACAAAGTGAAGAAGGTTCGAGAAAGTATTAAAGTGAAGGAGAGATAGGAAATAAGGGTTTGGAAAAGTAGTAAGTGAGGAAGGGTAGAAACCGAACGAAGAACTAGAGTATTTTAGTAAAAGTAGGTTTCTTTTATTTTATTTTTTTTCTTTTAAAATTTATGGTACTGACATCTAGTGAAAAAATAGTATTTTTATTATTTGTAGTATTTTTTTTTTTTAATTTTCTAATATTGACACTTGATAAAAACATGTCTTTTTATTAAGTTTAATGGTATATCATGTAGATATATATTATAAGTAAAATTCATAATATATATATATATAAATAAATGTCTAAATTATATTTTGAACTTTAACCTATAAATTAAACTTTGATAATGATATAATGATGATAATTTAATTTGATATGATTAGGGGAATTTTATTTTTATTTTTTTGCTAATTATTGAGATAATGTTGGGAAATCCCACATTGACTAAAAATGAGGCCGACCTATGGTATATAAGTGAAGTGTAAACTTCACCTTCTGAACCGGTTTTGAGGGTGAGTTAGGCATTGATAATCCTTTCTACATGGTATCAGAGCCTGGTTAACAAGATTGTTGGACCTAGATTGGCTCATCTATTAATGGGTCACGTTCGAGTAGAGAATAACTCCTCGACGTGAGGGGAGGGTGTTGAGAAATCCCACATTGACTAAAAATGAGGCCGAATTATGGTATATAAGTGAGGTGTAAACCTTACTTTCTGAATCGGTTTTGAGGGTGAGTTAGGCACTGATAATCACTTTCTACATATAACGTATTAAATGTATAATTTAATGAAAAAAAATTGAGAATGTTTTAATTTTTTTGTGAATAGAAATATTTTTGTTACATAGAGAATGTTTAATTAAAAGAGTGAAAAATGTAAAAAAAAAATAAAAATTGTGTCTTCTAAATTTTAATTTATAATATAGAATAGAAGTAATACAAACACAAAATCACACGTGTACGGTAATATATTGATTTTAAATTAATTTATTATTAGTAATTAATTAGGATGAAGTGTATTGGGTGGACTTTAAATTCATTGGATTAGAGAAGAGGATATTTAAAGTTAAATTTTCATTTAACCTTCTCATTTGCAAACTTTTCAGATTTTCATTTTTCTTACTCTCTCCAAAATTCTAATTACTCTCCTTAATTATTCATACTAAATCTTGAGATTTCTTCTTAATTACTCATCCATTTGAGAATTCGATTGCACTGAAGTAAAGCTCTCTATTAAAGGAACAAATCCTATTATTTAATTCTACAATTAGGTGAGTTCTTTTAATCTCAATTCTTAAGATTCTTAAATTGAGGTTTTAAATTGGGGAAAATAGGTGATTCTGCTAGATTTTAGTAATCTTTGATAGTTAGATAGTAACATTTGGCATCTGCAAAATTAGATAGTTAAGATGTTTTGATGCAATTATATAGTTAGAGTAGCATTTGGCTTTTGTTTCACGTAAAAAAGATATGTATAACTCGAGATATGATTTTTTTGGTAAAGGTCAATCTGTTAGAAAATAAATTCGTTTTGTATATATGAACCCCTTTTGATATATTTTTATTTCGAATTTGGAAAAGTGTTCTTTAAAAAAGTTTTAGCCTTGGATGTTATCTAGCTAATGGATTTTATTTCATATGAAAATAATATGTATAACTTAAGATATAAATTTTTTAATGAATAAAGGTCATATTGTTTCCAAATTTGAAGTTGCTCTGGGGAACATTTCTACTTAAGCGAAAATACTTCAGTTTTAAGAATGCTCTCTGAAATGTTTTTACTTGAAGGAAAATTATTTCGCTTAGCGAAAATACCATGATTTCAAAATGATTTTTAGATATAAGAATGAAATTATATTGTTATGGGATGAGATATAAGCATGTGGTACTTGGTGTGATTATATGGATTTTTAGAATTCCTTTAGTTGGAATATTGTTATTATCAATATTGAAAATTATTTTAAATGTATGATTTTGACTTGAATAAAATTAGAATTCGTTATTGATGGAAATAAATGTGAAGTTGGTGTAAATTGCAATAAATTATGTGTTAGTGGTCGAATAGAGTACTGAATTCCAAATATGTTATGATTGTATGAAACTTTATGGGATGGTATGTCGTTGCAAGAGGTAGAATGAAAAGGAAAGTATTTAATAGATTGTTAGAATGTAATGAGGATGTTGATATAATTATGTGTTTGAAAGTGTGAGGAATATCTTTGGGATTAAGATTGGTAGAGGTGTTGAGGTTTAATGTTATATGTGATGTGAAGTGTAATTGATGTGCTAAATGAATCAAGTCAAACAATCATCACTGGATGCTATTTGGCATAGATCTAATTTATATGGAATTAGTGAGACCTACCTTGTAAGAAGGTATTCAGACCTCTAATGTTATTCCTAATCATATAGATCGGGTTATCATGTGGTGTGTGAGGTTGATGGAGGTTCCACTCACACTATTTCGTGGTGGTTTAACTATCATATATGTGCTTGGGAACTACCCAGTATGTGGTGTCTAAATGGGAATAAACAAATGTCCTAAGGTGAAAAAGATTCTATAAAGGACAATGTTTATTACCTAGTTACCGTTAAGCATAATAGGTATTAGTCTCTGAGGTCAAGGATTTTATACGTTTATTTGGATGAGTCTGTCTAATTTTCTTTAGATGTATGACATGGTTGAATTTTGTGAAATGCATAAATATTATATTAATTATATGAATTTTGAGAAGTATCACTAAATGAATTATTTTAACTTGACAAAATGTGATGTATTTATAATAATGAGATTATGTTTAGTTTATATTAGTTTATCCTTACTTTTCTATTTTATGTTTTATTGAAATACAATTATCGTGTTTGACAGGTGAACAAATGATATTGCATTTGAGGTTGTAGAAAATTGTTTAATATAGACTTCTGAAAGTTGAAAAATAATATCATGTGCTTGAACTAGTTTACATTTATATACATAATCTCTGGTATGTGAAATTCTTTCGGGTATTTTTTTTTTTTTCAAATTATCAAGTTGGTAGATTGATTGTGAATTAAAAATTTTAAATTTGTGATTTTGGATTCGCTAGATAGAATATATGTATGACAATCATCAAAACACTTTTTTTTTTCAGTATATCATTCGTGAAAATGCTCATTTTAATACCTATGATGTTATATGAATAAGAAAGAAAATATCTTGAAAAAACATTAGGACTAGAGGTAACTTTTGAAAAGTAGATCAAGTCGTAGTGAATGATTGATTTTTGCAGTAATCTTCTTTACAAAACTGTATGATCCTTTATTTTAGAAATACCCTTTTATAAAAATCATTAAATCTATGAAACATATTTTAATAAGTTAAAAATTTTATTCTCAAAATATTTAAAATACTGTTCCAAAAACTTAATTTCAGAATGTACAAAATACATTTTAAAAAATTCAATTCCAGAAAAATGTTTCAATACATTAATATTTTAGAAGAAACAGAAATTCAACTCTGAAGTATTCTGCAAATTATTTCTAAAATTTAAAATAAAGAGTACATTCACATACAAGAGATGTTATTCAAATATTCAGTACTACTCGAATCACCTGAGTAATCTTGAAATAAAAAAAGAGTTAAAAAGTAATAAGAGGTTGTGTGACCAGTAAAAAAGGGTGATCTGAAAATTGAAGAAGTAAGTTGACTCTAGAAGGGGGTTGAATAGAGTCACCATACCTTTAATTTCTTTGTGGGTGGATACTATGTAGGTGAAGAAGTAAGCTTATGAAAACTCGAGTTATACTGGTTCACCCTAAACTCTTGGGCTACATCTAGTTCTCCTAAAGGGTTGAATAGAGTTTTTTAAAGGGTTCCACTATTCAAACGAGTACACAATGTCACTCCTAGCTACAACGAGTACACAATGTCATTCCTGGCTACAACGAGTACACAATGTCATTCCTAGCTACAACGAGTACACTAAGCCACTCCTGGTTACGACGAGTACACTAAGTCACTCCTGACTATCCCGTTCTAATCTCCCCCTGAGACTAAAAACTACGAGTATTCTTAACTGCCACTCCTGGCTACAAAGATAATAGTGTTTGAGTAAAGACTGTAGGAAAACTTTCATAGAGAGGGTATACAATAAGATGCTCCTAACTGAGACTCTAACTTCACTATGAAAGAATATAACAATGAACTCTCTAAACTTTCTAACAACTTGTATATGATTGTAATTGTTGTAACTGTTGTCTTGTGTTTTACCTTTGTCATCCTCTGCTTTTATAGGCTTTCAAAAATATGACCGTTGTAGAAAAATCTTCAGCTTTAATATTCTTCAAATATTCTGATGATAATCTTCTAATATTTTCATGTGTCAAATTATAAAGATTTTCCTCTCAATAATACTTCTTTAGAAACTCTTGATCTGATGATACCTATTGAAAGGAAATACCGTTCAAATACGAAATATTTTTTTTATAATAGATAGAATATTTCCTTTTATTTACGAGATGATATATTTGATTCTATAACTTCTTATTTAAATCTTCATATAATATTTTATTTTATTCTTTCAAATAATATTTCAATACTTGATTTCCATATTAAGCCAACTAGCCGTTATACGATGTATTGTTCTTATATATTTATAGAATGTTATATAAGCAGTATTTCATTGAACGTTATTACTAATTATAAGATAATTAATTATTTTATAAATATTTTTCTATTAATCTTTAATTTATTTAAAATTTATTTTCATTTATCATTATCAAAATTATCAAAATATATTGTGTGCATGTTATCCAATAAACCGTTCGGGTTCTAACAGTAATCTTAATTGAACTAGTAAATTTGATTAAATTACCCTTAAATAGTGACCAATGTAAGCAACTTGGCAATACAATCACACGAAATGCATTGGTATATCTTACTAAAATTATTTTCAAATGTAGATAAAAAAAAGTCACTGAAATTTATTTTAAGACAACAAATAATGATTTTAACCCGTGGAAATAGAAGAAACAGTTGTGGGAATGAGTAAATGCCATTTGAGGAAGTGACAAGAAATAAATACCATTAAAAAAACAAGTTCAATTAGATTCAAAGTTAAATTAGTGTTAGCAGTTAAAGTGCATGAATGATACAATTATTGGAATATGATTAGATTATGTTTGTCATGTATATCACAAAACACAATTTTGTTCAAAAATATGTATGTTTTTGTAAGGGAAGAGGTAGAGGTATGATTTGTGAGGATATTTTGTATTTTTGCTTTGCTATCGTAATAGAATAGAGAAACTGAACCTACTTCAATAGGTCCACCGAAAATTCTCTATTTAATTCAATTGTAGTGAAAAATCGTTAACAAACATAATTCATAAAATTGATATTAAATTAATAAAACTAGTCTAATTAAAAAAATAATTTTAAAAAAATAATAATTATAATTTTAACTTAAAAAAAAATCAACTTAAATTGTTAGTTATTTTTGTTTTTATTCTACATATAGATTTGTTATTATTAATAATATTAAAATATATTATGGAAATTTCAATTTAAATATAATACACGTTTTATTTTACCTTTTACATATATTTTTAATGTTAAGAACATTAAAAATTATATTTAGTTTAGCTTTTAGTTCATAAAATTATGATTCTATATATTTTAAAAATTATTTTAAGTATTTTTAATTGTTTAAATACTTGTATTAATACCAATTTAACTTTGTTTCGACCATTAAACCTTGAATGAGTAGTATTTTGTCTGGTCCAATGGCAGGATTAATTTTAAAAAGTGAAGACACTGGTTTAATAAATAGTAATATAATAATTTTATGGAAGTTGGTCTAAAAAAACCAAGAATGCAGTACTTCTATTACCAATCCACTGCAATCCATAAAATGAAAATCTGAGCATCCTACTTACAGCCATTAATACTTTTTTTAATTTTTGAAGTCATTCAAACATTAATCCTGGCACTGCTCAACTTCCTTTTCCTTGCTGGATTTGCTGAAGAAGAACAGCAGCCAGCTGAAGTGTTGCTTGCAGACGTTTCTGTGGATCCGAATCAGAATCTTCCTGCAAGCTGCTATCTGTCACCGGCTGATTTCCATTAGCCTCTCTTTGTGGTTCCCTTTGAACCATCTGTGACATCTGAGGCGCATTTGAGATCTGTTGTTGCTTTTGCATCTGTAGAATTTGACCCAGCTGAGACGTTGACAGATCAGAACTCACCAGATTGTTTTCTGGTACATATTTCTGGGATTGTCTGGATGAGTTGTCGGACGTGCTAAATCTGGATGAGGTGTCGGATGTGTTATATCTGGTAATCTGCCGCGGATCGCGATCACCGAATGCAGAAGTACTCGAAGAGCTTCCTGATTGCCTCTGCTGCTCAAGAAGAGATGCAGCTAGTTGCGCAAGCTGTTCTGGTGGAAGGGCTCCCACAGGCACTGATAAAGGATCTAAATGTCTTATGTCCGGGTAAGACAACTTGTTATCACCATAAAACGAAATACCAGAAATTCCACTGGAATGTTGAATTGAGTTTACATCTGTCACTGCCCTTGAAATGATGAGTTGGCGTTCATCGGCAACAGGTTCTACATTACCACCTGATGGTTGCAATGGTAGAGTTCTATTAGAGAAGTTCTGCAGATTTTGAGAAGACAAGTTTGGTCCAGAAGTCCGCTGCTGGATAGGATAGCTGCGACTTCTTTCATCATGAGACTCAGACATGCTAGCCGCAACATGGGCTGAATCAGAAACTGATGGAGCTGCTGCAAATTTATTTCCCAGAAATGAAAGATTGCTGATTCCAGAATTACCTAATTCTGAAATAGATGGGGATGTAGGTACGCGTGCTGAAGGAAATGATGACTTCGGATGCAGTATACTCTCATTATAGGACAACAGGTTTTCGTTTGTCATTTCTCTTTGAATGTGTCCGGGACCATGATTTAAAACAGGATTCTCCAACCTCAGAATAACACCAGATATGCTCAACTTACCAGGTACCTTCAGTACTTTCTCCGAGAATTCGGATGGAGGAACGAGAAATAAGGTGGTCTTGTCATCCAACTTGGCAACTGCTGCGCGCTGCTTTTCCTCCAGATAATGCATAAATTCGTTGTAGAATTCCATGTCAGCATCACTTCCAGGCACAAAGAAAACAACCCAAACACCAACTGCTTGGTAGTAATGCTTTGAAAGCATATCTAGACCAGTTCTTGCAGTGCAATCCAAGAATTCGGGTCTGAAAATTATTGTATTGACATTAACACCCAACATAAACAATTGAGAGGACAGTAATGATAGTAAACTGCTTTGGCAGTGTGCTACAGTTGCATGGTAACATGGTTGCAATATTGATGAGTGTATGGTTATGCCAGAGTTCTTAATCAGAATTCTCCCTCACCCCATTTCGAGACAGTTTTGACCTTTTGACCTCCATGTTGCAGTCACGAGTTTATTGAGAGATTTCTATTGTCTAAAGACAAAGCAGACGCTAGAGCTTATTTTGAGCTAATTAATGTTCTATTATATCTTCTCTGGTTGCTGTAGGACATTCCTTATCCTCCTATTCTGTTCTTTTCTATCAACTAATGAATTATTTTTATTGGATGTTGCTACATATTTGGATATTGTATCTTAGGCCTTTTGCAATGGACCTATTTTAGGACCTACATAACTTTGGTAATTAGGATATTTATAATTTATCTCTCATATTTCATAATAACACTCCATGGTGTAAATTGACACCTGGATTCAGTTATGTTTCTAGTATTCTTTTCCTTTCAGCACTTTTATTGAAGAATAGTGTTTTAACTCGTACATTAATAAGATGATACATACATGCATAACACTGATATATATATATATATATATATATATATATATATATATATATGTTTAACTCGATAACATAGTTGCATAAATTCATAATTAGTGGACAAGTTCAAAAGCCACACATGAGCTCCCTCAACCATAATAAAATTTCTAAGTAAATTATCTTCCTTATTAAATAAACCAACTCAGCTATCTATTATATACATGGATGACTAGATTTCTACCTCCAATTACACATTTTCTAAGTTCTTAACTTCCTCTCAATTGCTTTAAATTAAATTAAATCAGTAAAAGCTCCGGCGATGACTGTAATGTATGTGAAGTTGTGAACAAACCAACTATCAACTAATTCTATTAAAAAAATAATATGAGCATTTATCTGAAATCCTTATATGGATATATTGCTAATCCTATCTGAAAACCAATTGGTTTAGCAAGTTTCCCAACAGGTAAAAAACCAATGAGGTAATGTTTTCAGCAAAAGTCCAACTATAAGCTTCAGATGATAAAAATGTCTACAAATTTAAGCTATATCAGTGTATCCTATTTTTCCTGTAATCAAAATTTTTAAGAGGGGAGATTGACCCAATTCCAAGGTCAGTGAGGACCAATAGATTGCAAGAATTTGTCGTGTACTAATGGCCATTTTTTCCCTTTTTCCCCGTCTCACATCTCAACGTTATTTTACCCCTTTCAAAAGCAGTTCTATCTAAGAAATAGAAAAAAATATATATATTTCAAAGCTAAGACTACCTAAATCTGCAAAAAATACACCTTTTGGAAGGAACATTTAATACTTACAACATGATATCTAGGACTTTCCCCACTGGAAAGCAGCGTGCACGACAGACAGGCGTTCCACCTTTAGCAATAGTTCCTTCCCATTTCCACTCAGTTAAAGATGAACTATCAGGTTCAGGCGTGAATCTTTTCTTTTCAACATAATTTGACTGCTGAGCACCGGAACCCATTTGGAAATTATCATAAGATTTCCAGCCTTCGTGTCTATCTATACGAGGCAGAGGTGAATTTGGGGGACGATCAAGAGTCTGGCCATAAGAAAAATTTCCAGCATCAAAGCCTTTATCAAAAGGCTCATGTGGGGGTAAATCAGATAATAGTCTTGGGAGAACATGTTTCTGTCTTTCTAATTCAGAGAAGGGATACTCTGGAAGCTCTCTTTCAAGAGGAGGAGACTCAGTCTTCAGCCTTTTAGCCTCACGTAGATAGGGAACATCTGGAAAGGCCCGCAGATCTTCATAGAACGCACCTTTTTGAGGAAATTTCTCTGGAAAATCACTCACATGAGTATGCCTTTCTCTTGATGGACTATTCATAAGTTCATAGATTTCTTGTGATACTCCTAGTGTTCTCCCCTTCTCTCCAACTTTCCTTTGCTCATATGTGTTTGTTCCACCAGCCCATGAAGAGCCCCTTTTGTGATCATACGGATCAGAATCCCAATTCCTGAACTGATTTGGAGAACCAATGCTGCGATCTGCATTGAAGCTCCGATCCTGTCTGAGGTTATCAGAAGATCCATCACGACCACTTGACATGTAAATTGGGGAGCGAGGGCCATTAAATGATCTCCTCTCAGTGTTCGACGAACCTGTTTCACTTTTGGCAAAACAAATATGTACACGGGGATTCCCAAATAACTTCCCCTTCAGATTATCTCTTGCTCTGCATGCTGATGTCAGGCTCCTAAAGCGAACAAAGGCATAACTACGTCCTGGAAATGTAGTAATCTTCATTATTTCACCAAATGGAGAAAAAGCCTTTCTTAAAATTGATTCGTCGACCTTCAACTGAGCAGGGAACCCAATCCACAGAACCTCACTGGGTTCTGGATTTTTGTCACTAAGCTTGGATTTGTCAGAATAATGCAGTTCAGGACTACCGTGATGTCCTCTAAGCTCTCTTTTTGAGAAAGGAGAACCCCTTAATGTTGAGTTCCGTTCATCCCATGAGTAATCTTCATCGTGTGGTATTGCCGATGACTTATCCTGTGATTAAGAAAAAAATTAACTTGTGAAATTATCATAAATTTCAATTATATAATTTTAATACTTTGAAAAGAAAATATTTATTCCATAACCAGATTCCAATTATGAAGAGTGATTATCAACATCTAACATCTCAGACCACTAAGAATTAACTACAAGATTTTTGCATTCACAACTTGGTTGACACAAAGTACACTACTAATCTAATGGTGGCATGACCCACTGAACCCATAGAAGTGGAACAAGACTAAAATTGCACCATCAAGACTTGAGCACAAATCCAACACAAAGACATTAAACAAGAAATTTACTAATAGAATAATCACAACAGGGGTATTAACTATGAAGACTTGACCAGAAGAGAAACAAAATGAATGCACAACAAAATACATCAAAACAATCAATCACTCCAAGTTCTTCAAATACAAGTACAACTTAATCTTATCCTACAAGGTAGAATCAGCTCTGGATCAATGAATAACACTAGACTCTGTCAAAAACAAATGCATCATTGACCCTAGTTGCGACAATTCAACAAAGCTTTATATAGCCATGAAGTCTAACTGCCTAACACCAACCTCTAATATCCTCTTCAGTACACATCAATGAAATGTCTTTGCACAGTTACAGCTTGAAAGAAGAAAATGATAGCAATGCCAGAAGACTACCCTTATCTCATCCTTCTTTGAAATAAACATTCTAGGATGTCATATTTGCAAAATGAAAAAAAGAAACAGTACCAAACAAACCAGTAAGTCCACTTGTCTCATTTGTATAATTGTATCATGTAACATACAAAATACTTTGAACTTAAAATTTTTCACCATAAAATCACTTTGTTCATTATTTTATGTTTATAGTGATACATGTGTTAAGTACGCATCGTCTCAAGATTAATAGAACCAACCCATATGTTGGTGTCCATCAATCACTTCATAGAACCAAGAATATTAGCATATTAAAAATTCTATTCATTAGGAGGGAGGGAGAGAAAGACAAAGAACTTGTTTTCTAATTCTATGCTGCAGAAGATTTCTTACCACAGTGCAGAAGCAATTGACCCTTTAATCATTCACAAAAAAACGAAAAACATCCATCAAATCTGGATCAGATGCATGCATGGTTCAGTAAATATTAATTCTAAATATATTAGCAAGAGAATTCAATAAGGGACAGGGAAAGTTCTTGTCTTTTTCAGTTTGTCTCAATAGGGACTTAATGAATAAAGAAAGACAAATAAGAGCTGAAGCTCAATTTCAGTTTCAAGTTATAAAAACGTTTCTTTTTACACCCAGCTAAATATATGAAAATATCCAATATTATCGTGATCATGTGTCTTATATTATCAAGTAAGGTTCCATCATATGACTCTTGATTATTTTCCCCTTTCAAAATGGTCTAAAGGAGTAGCACCCTTTGTAACCTATCCCGCAACTACTCCACTGCCAAGCTCTCTAAAATTCAAAGTTTAATTTTCATTATTATCCATTCAAAAGTTCAAATCAGTCATATTTATTGCCATGACATCTTTCCAGTAATGGTAGTGGCATATTGAAGTGCCTAGGAAGTAGTCCAACAAGGGTCACCCAGACTCGACTCCTTTCGAGAGAATTCTGAATTGAGAACACTGAAGTATTCCGGGTCAGCTTCAAACATCAGAGATTTCAGCCTAAGCCTACAAGGCTGAGGCTAAGCTCATTTCATCTACTCTTCTTCACCAGTTGATTTCCAAACTCAATTCAGTGTTTGGACTACTTTCTAGGCCCTGTTCTATTTTTGAATGTGAAGCAGTAGAACAGGATTACCAAAGGATTTCATGCAAGCAGAATTGGCTTTGATTCAAAGAAAAAAGTGAGACTGGTTGACATCCTTTTTTGACAATGTGCAGTTCGGTTCTGAGTTGACCAACCCTAGCCTTTGAGTGTTGAAATAATTATGGATCACGTTTCATAATTGGAACGAGTGAGAATAGCCAATAACACATATCAAGATTGACACAGTTAAGACAGTTGAAGTCAGGTGAGCAGAAGTTGATCGTGAAGCTCCCAGGCTGCAGGGTTCTCTAACCCTAGCCGATGGGCCTTTAAGAAAGACACCATTTGTTTCCCCACCAAAAAATTGGACTAGTCCAGCTTTTCACTGATCCAGAGTCCTAAAAACTGACTATAGCCACTGGGAGAAGATTCGCCGGAGTTTGAGGATTTGTTGGTGGTGACAAATTTGGTGTTACGGATGTATGGATAATATTTCTCTGAATAATCCTTGATACAATACGAAGTAAAATGCGAAGGGGAAATAAATCTGTACGCTAATCTAGCCCTGAAAATATGGGGAATAACTTCCCCTACAAATGATAGAGCTAAATAAGGAAGGAAACTTGGAATAACACATTCTTATTACAACTAATCCTCGAATGATCTGTCGGCAATCAGAATCTGCGCAACCTCCAACAGTAGTTATAGATGTTTGGATTGATTGAGAACCATAGTTAGGCTTCAGTAGCTATGGTGGAGACCATGTAATAATTATGAAAGAGACAGAGAACAGAAAAGTTGTAATATTGACTGAGAGTAATGTACTGAGAGGCTCTAAGTATAGAGGAAGATACAAGAGATATATTCTAACAGACTGAATAGAAAGTAACTGTAACTGTTTGAAGTGACAGGTGCAACTGTCTGACAGGGACAGGTGCCCACCGGAAGCCTACTATAAGGTTATATGCTAACAGACCTAAATCAATTTAACTAAAAAGAACAAGGGCAACAAGAATTGAACTGCTAAAAGTTAGCAAATGGAACAAATAGTCAGTTCATTGGATACTTGGATACTTTATAAGTAAAAACAAATTAATCTCTTATAAAGTTTAATATCTAGTAGCTAAATGTTCTTTTAACTTCAAAGCTTTATGCTCACCAAACAGAATCTACTAGGATTCTAGAGTACTATCCTATTAAGCTCAATCACACATAAATTCATGAAACCAGTGTTTTAAAAATCAAACCAATCATCAACTCAGTTTAGAAACTGGGTTAATCCGTTACAGGTTGAACCAATAGATCACTCGTTGAAACACATGAAATGGTGGAGGGAAAATAATAATTAAGATTATGTATATATTAACATTTTGTCATTTAAATCTCAATAGTAATGTTGTTTCGGAGGTGAAATGCAAGGATAAAAAGTTTCAGTTCAACGCTACTGTGTTTGATTCTCAGTCTGCTTGCTTTTTGACATTATTCTAAAATCTCCTTAAAACCATAATAATCTGGAGCCACACATCACCCAGTCCAATAAAGTTTTTGCAGCATCAGTTCAACCTATAGTCAACACCTTCAACTCAGGATTGTCCTTCCCTGCAATATTTCAACATTTTAACCAATTTGCTCAGGACCGAGTTACATGATTTAATCCGGTTTGAAGTCAGTTTAATAACATCACATCTGAGTGAAAGGCAATCTATCAATAAACTCAACATGGGGTTATGTCTAGCTCTGTTCAGATCTGTTTAACCGGCCTGTCTAAGCCAAGTTTTAAAACAATGCATGAAACCCTATAGTCTCCAAAAGTCTGACAATATAATATTTATCTCCCTCTACTATTCAAGTTGGACAGGCAAAGTTTATATGTATACTCAAACATCTATGCAAAATATCTAGAATACATGACCATACCAGAATATCTGGCCATTCAATATAAGCAAATTGGGAAACGACACAACGGAATATTACTTATCACAAATGAAATCTTGACTCAATTTTTCTTATGTTTTGGGGATAATTGGTATTCATATCATAATTTTTCCTTTTTTATTTGGTACTCATGTAAATCATCCACTGTTAAGATTCAGAAGTTCATAATCCTGGTTTGTTTCCAGGTTTTCCTTTTATATTTGGAGGGTTGATTAGTTTATTTCAGTGGCTATGTAATTGTTTGATGTACAATTGAAGGCAATTATGACATTAATTCCAAGTATTTGTTTTGTTTTACCACTATTCTTTGTTAATGCAGCTGTTCACTTTCATGTACTCTATTCATCAAAACTTAATTTGCTCACTATACATGCTTTGCACATAATTTTAAATGGAGGCAAGGCAACGATGATATTAATTCCTTGTATTTCTTTGGTTTTAGTGTTTTTCTTTGAGGTTTCCCTTTTGCATATATTCTATCCAATAAAATCATTTCAACTTTGTCCAAACAAAATCTCCATTTCAATACACAGAAAAAGTAAAGAGAAATTTGGATCTAGGAAATTGGTTTCTATAAACGTTTCCTTTGACAGCAAGATAGCTTTGCCTCTTTCCCTCTAAAGACTATTTATAGCATCAGCTTATCTGAATTCCAAAAGTATAAGTTACTACCATAAACCAACTATCCCATAAGCAAAAGCTAATAGATTAAGACACATGAATGATTTTAAATTAGATCTCTAACACAATCCCTCTTGCAACAGCCAGTTGAGCTTTATACCATAGATGATGCACCTACCTTGTACTGAAATGTAACTTTTAAGCAAAATAGGCTGACCACTTAGTCATTGAAGACTGCTTAAGCTATTTAGTGAAGACTGGTTAATGATTTTCTATTACATCTCCAACGTTTACATTCTATGATTCTAACGAGTGGTATGCCAATTCAGTGGTGAAATCTATGCATGCTAACCCTTTGAAACTTGTATCTCAAAGTTATGTTTCCTTTATATATCTTCTTTCCTTGGATTTAGGAGATGGTTATTGTACTAAATTTTGGGAGGATATTAGGTTATGTTTACCCTATACTTTCACTATTATTGACTAAAATTGATTGGGATTTGTGAAATAATATGGATGTCAGTCTTTATTTAATGAGTTTAACTAATAGCTTCATAATTTTCAATAAATATTAACCAATTATAGAGGTGAATTGGAAAAATTATGTTAAAAAGTGTTGCTAATCACATCTCTTACGGGGTTACTAGATTCAGTCTCAAACAAAGAAAAATGGTTCCCTTGGCAGCCCAAGGTTACCATTTTGCAATTGCCAGTCCTGTTTTTAATTTCTCATTAGTCAGTAATGATTTTTTTCCTTTTGCACAAGTCCATTTGGAAATCAAGTAGAGTATAGTCATTACAGAATCAATGCCAATGATTTACTTCAAATTTGAAGGCCACTAATTTCTTAGTGTCTTGATTACAGTATGATGTGCATATTGAATTCTGAAACTATTTCTCATTTAGTTTTGAATTGTTCAACAATTTCCCGTCTTTGCAACCTGTTTGGTGTTCTTGGTAAAGATCGGATTTGCCCCAAGGAAATCCAACAATTCCTGTGTTGAAAGATTTTGACCATATTTTCATGTTGCAGTTATTTGGTATATAAATAGTAGGAAACATTATAGAATCTTTTATTATTGGTCCTCCCTTACCTCTTGATTGATTTGGGATCAAGCAGTTCACTTATCTTTTTCAATATGCTCTGCGAATGTTCTTCTTAAGGGGTATCTTTGTTAGACATTCAGACAGATATTCTTGTCTCATTGCATGTTTCACAGTTTTAGCCCTACACATTTGAACCTCCTAAAAGCTTAAATTACTAAAGGATTTGATGGTCAAGATAAAATATAGATAGGATAAGAGGAAAACAAGACTAAGAAATTATGAGTATAATAGGCTCTTATTTCTTCCTGTGTTTGGTGCACACAAGATAAACTACCACAATAATATAAAATATATGCAAATGACAAAATTACTCTAATGAAAATGGGTTGCAATGATATAATTGTTGGTGGAGACAACAATGACATGAACAGTAATAGTAATAATGACGACATTTATAAGAATGGCGGTGATAATGATCATAATAATTCTTATGACAATAGTGATGACACAACGATAACAATGTTGATAATCGTAATAATGACAGGACTGATTGCAGTGACAATTATGGCAGCAACAGTGCAATTATAATGGTAATGGAAATGTTTATCATGTAACTTGGTGATAACAATGGTAATAATGATGGTGGTTGTAGTAATGGTGTTGACATTAATGGGAGTGTTCACTTCATTTGCAAAACAATGATTGATATGATGAGTGATCACTTCATTTGCAAAACAATGATTGATATGGTGATGGTGGTAGTTGCATTTGTAGTAGCAAACATCGCAATGGTGATAATAATAGTGGTAGCAATGGTGATAATAGTAGTGGTAGCAGAAATCATGGCTACGATTGTGGTAGTGGTGGTGGAATAAAGAAGTTGTGCAACTATGAGGTATGAAAAGGGGAAAAAATTCTATCAAATTGTACTTGCTCCTAACCCAACTTCTTCATAGGTTAACTTCTGAACTAATGAACTTGATACAATAAGCAACCAAGATAAGCTTATCATATCCTATTGATGCACCAAATAATAAATTATAATAGGATATGATAATTTATCTATTCTATCCTTTTTATCCTAATCATTAAACAAACCCTTCGTGAATACCCTATCCATTGTTCTGAATCAACCACATCCCCTCTATAAGAGCCCATCGGACTTGAAATGTGGTCAACGCAAAACCTATCATACCCTTTATTAAAATTTGATACGCAAACCCTTGACTACTTGGCCAAAGAAGCTCTAATATCATGTAAAAGCAAACTCTCCAAAAAGCCTAGGCAGTTAAATGAAGGTTCATCAATACTTTACCAATGTAAATAGTTGTTCTTTGATTGGTTGGTACTTACAACCTTTGAGATTATTAGAGTTGAAAAAATGAAACTAAGTGAAATGGCAAATTTTGAGCTTCAACAAATACATATCAACATTGTAAATGCTTGAATGTATTTTCAATCAGTGAAACATAAATTAGACTTGAAGTCCCTCGTCTTTGCTTTATGGAATAAAGGCAAGCTGGCTTCCCATTCATATCCAATGTACTCATCTTTCTAAAATTGAGACTCCTTTTTGCCTTTGGTAATGTATAAGATGGATTCAAGATCTCAGTTCAGGTTAGATTTTTGGTTCTGAAACAATTCTTTTCAAGAATGCCTATACTTGTCCTCTCTTGATAGTAAACTGCACCATCATAATACTTAATTTGAAAAGATTGATATATTTCCACTTAAAATTTACCAAAAAACTGAATGATATAGAAGTTTGTTAGCTTTCTGGTCTTTCCTGGCTTATGGATGGGACTTTGGGAGGATTGGAACTTCTTGTTCTTCCATAGTGCATTCTAGTCAGTCCTTCCATTTTATTACTCATTCACAATGCAGGCATACATTCCTTCTTGATAATATATTGTTAGAGATGTATGATTCATGAAGATTCTTGATGCAAGTATTTCACCAGAACATATGCAAATATTAATGACCAGTTACATGTTCAACGGCTTCACAGAGCTCTTTCTCTGCAGTGTATATGTATCAGGTATTGTTCTAGCTCCAAAACAATTTAGCCCTTTTTCCTGTATGAATTAAGCTGTACTGTTGGGTGAATATCAAATTTTCCCTTTAAGAGCAGATTCCTCTTAGAGATTTTTATATTTTTGGAGGGAAAGATCAAAGCCTCATGGAAATGCATAAGGAATGCAGTTATTCTTGTGCTTGATAAAAGCTAAACCTGATTTTCGTTTGACCTGCAATCTACAATGGCAAATTTATGTGGCTTTATTTTGTTTCTCGGTGGATTTTATGGATATCTTTTGAAGTTTCTTTAGTTTAGCTTTGCTGTATTTTCCTTGTGCTATACTGTTTCAACAATAAAATATTGTTTCTCCTCCTCTGAATCTTTCTATATATTAATCAATAAATAAAAAACAAATGCAAGTACATACATAAAACAGTGACACATGGTAAGTAAAATCGTAACAGTAATTTCAAAATCATCATAGAATTTATTAAAAAAATCTCCCAGGGCACATCCCGGTGTTTTAAAAACTAAAAATACACTGAAATATTAAAGCATCTAAGTATCCTATCCATAGCAGAAAAGCTAGAGTTATCCAAAAATGGAAGGTCACATTAATGTAGCAACTTGTAAATACTTGCAAAGAAGCAAAACTGTAATCAAACTGAACCAATATGATGGAGCCCACAGCACATTTTGCTATTTTCCTACTTTCTGAGACATGTTAAGTAGTTTGCCAACTAAATTAATGACAATATAACTATTTTCATGTTTTTTTTTTCTATTCCCATTTCCTTTAATATCAATTTTGGTCAATATTGAGATCATTATAAAAAGTACATGGAAACTGACAAGAATACAACTACATTTTTGGTGCTGGATATTGAGCAATGATTCAAAAACAAGAACACTGAACAGAAAGACCACCTCTTGATGCAGTTTCCCACAAGTGAGATTAATGAAATTGAAAATGATGCAACTCCCATACAATCACATATTATAAACAACATGAAATTTAACAGTGGTATTATCCAATGCATAACATGTGAAATGTCATAAACCTGCCCAAGTCATTATTAGGCTATACCTTTTTAGCAAAGTTCAATCTATGCTCCATATGGATAGCCAATAGAGGTTAAGATTCCGCAACTGGTTTCAATATTGTTTAAAGCACAAGGTCTTTTTTAAGGGAATTTCTCTAACATATATGCAAGGGTGAGTAGATTTGCTCAATTTATGTTCTCCTTTTTCTTCATATTTTTTAATTGCTTGCATTTTCCTTTTGCATTAAGAAGGATCCATATACTCCATATCTAAGCAATTAACTATCTTCTCTTCATCTTCATAAATTTCTTTCAAATTAAAATAAATGAAACCATGATTCAACTATGACACTGCACTGTAGTGTCCTCAATAGCACTAAACTGCCAACAGACAAGTCATTCCAAATTCCAACTCACCAATGGAAGAGAACGACGTGGTAAGCATAGGATTTAAGTTGTTAACAAATAATAACCCAAATGAGGAATTAAAGCGTCCATAAATCATACTACAGCACTCCTGGATATAGAAATGAGTAAAATTTTATGGTCATATTGATTACCACTATATTGTGGCATTGAATTCTTGCTAATAAAAACTTTTCTGTTTTTAATATTTTTCCAGTAATTTTTCAAAGTATAGTGAAAATAAATGCGGCTAATAGCTGAAGAAGCTTGAATTTTTAACATGACCTCTGTTAAATGGAGCAATATACTCTACCCATTGTTTCATGAGTTGCCTTTACTTTTGATATTGAAATCATTGGGTGTGCAAAATCTAATCAATAAACATTACGAAGAGGCAACCATGAAAAATTTCTTGCCCATTTGGCAATATGAAAAGCCAATGCAGAGCTTGCAAAGAAATATCAAGCAGTTGAGTTAATGATGCACGGATCCACTAGGCAGTAGTTGGTTGAGTAGGGTAATTATTTGCAGCCCAGTTTGTACTGAATTGTTAACTGAAATTAAAAGCAGTAACTTTTGACCATAGTCATCTTAACAGTAAGGTGTGTATTATTGAGCACCTTAATTTGATGAATTGAACCATATCAATTATCACACATGGAAACCAATAACTGATTTGTAGTATTCCTTTATTTTTTGTGTGCAAATTTTGCTGATTTATTACTAAACCAATACTATGTCCTTCATTAAATAAATTGAACTGAACTGAACTGGACTTCAGCGGTAGACTCATATAATGAGATGAAAAAGTAACAAGCAGTAAAAGATGGGCAACACTGACCGCCTTTGCAAACTCGATTCTAAGTGGGTTGCCAGCAAGAGGAAAACCTTGCAGTGCTCTCATGGCATCAATAGCATCTTCATCCCTTCTAAAATTTATAAAAGCATAGCTTCGGCCAGGCTGGAATGCAACATTCTCCAGTGGTCCAAACCGCAAGAAATGGTGAGCAAGTTCTTCCTCTACAATATTGTGGGATAGATTCCCAACCCAGAGATGCCTGGAAGGAGGGTTGTTGCTATTGAGGTTGTCACGTCCACTAATCCCATTCCCCTTGTTATCTTCATATCTTGAAGGGTAATCCCTCCTAAACCGGTCCCTTCCTCCTCCCCGATCCATCTATTTCGAATACAATACAAACAATAAAAACAATAAATTTTCCACCATATCTTATCTCTCACAAAACTAACACAACTGAACCAAAAACATGAATCCACACACATGCTCTCACACACACAAACAATCAAGCACTCAAAAACCCATTCATATAATTTTGCCACTTAAAAATCAAGAACAAAATCCAAATGCACAATGCTTTATATTAGCCGTGAAGGCTAACTTGCTTACACGAACCTCCAATATCCTCTTCAGTACACATCAAAATGTCTTTGTTCGGTCACACCTTGCAAGAAGAAAATGATAGGAGTGACAGAAGACAACCTATCTCATCCTTCTTTGAAAAAAATAATAGAGTCTAGGCTAACATATTCGCAAAAATTAAGAAATAGTGCCAAACAAACCACTATAAGTCCACTTGTTTCATTTGGATAATTGGATCATGTAACATGCAAAATTCTTTGCACTTTAATTTTTCACCATAGAACTACTATATGTGTTTATTATTTTAAGTTTATAATGATACATGTGTTGAGTACACATGATCTCAAGATTATAATAGAACCAACCCATATGTTTGTGTCCATCAATCACTTCATAGCACCAAGAATATTAGCATATTAAAAATTCTATTCTTTAGGAAGGTGAAAGCTTGTTTTCCAATTCTATCCAGCATCA
>BDMB01000054.1:1217241-1301612 GCA_016859785.1 Macrotyloma uniflorum
AAGCTTGTTTTCCAATTCTATCCAGCATCAGACTGCTTACCACATAGTGCAGAAGCAATTGACCCTTTTAATCATCCACAGAAAAACGAAAACATCCATCAAATCTGGATCAGATGCATGTATGATTCAGTAAATATTAATTCTTAATATATTAGCAAGAGAATTCAGCAAAGGACAGGGAAAGTGATTTGTTTTCATTTTGTCTTAATAGGGACATAATGAATAGAGAAACACAAATAGGTAATAGCTGAAGCTCAATTTTGATTTCCAGGTAAATTAAAAAAAGTTACTTTTTGTCATTTCACTCCAGTTAAAATATATAAAATATAAAATATTTTCTTTATTGTATCTTAGATTATCGATTAAGGTTCCATCATATGACTCTTGCGTTATTTCTCGCTCTCAACATGGCATAAAGGGGTATCATCCTTCGTGACCTATCAGCCACTACTTCACTCCCAAGCTCTCTAAAATTCAAAGTTCTAGTTTATCCATTCAAAAGTTCATATTAGTCATATCTCTCATGACATCTTTCGAGTAATGAAGTGCTCAACCACTAATCTATGTCGGATAAGTAAGTCAGAACCGTCTTTAGTCAGTTCACTGCCTCCCACCATAGAAGATGAGATGGACTGAGCCTCGGCATATTGGTTTTGGCTAATAGACAGGTATATTTATTCTGTAAGATATAGAGTGGTCCATCAGGTTCAGGCTCAACTTTAATGCCTAGGAAGTAGTCAAAAACCCCAACTCCTTTAGACAGAATTCTGAATTGAGAACACTGAAGTAGTCCAAACTCATCTCATCTGCTCTTCTTCAGCAGTTGATTTCCGAACTCAATTCAGTGTTCTCTCCAAAGGACAATTGGCGACTTGGACTACTTCCTAGGCCCTGTTCAATTTTGAAATTTCAAGCTTTATAACAGGATCGACAATGGATTTCAAGCAAGCAGAAACGGGTTTGATTCGAAGAAGAAAGTGAGAATTCCTGATACCTTTTTGGACATTGTGAAGTTCGGTTATGAGTATACAAGCCCTTGCCTTTGTGAGTGTTGAAACAACTATGGAAATTACGGATCCCGTTCCGTAGTTGGAATGAGCGAGAATAACCAACAACACATGTCAAGATCGACACAGTGAAACCGTCGAAGTGAGATGAACAGAAGTTGATCTTGAATGTCCCAGGCTGCAGGGTTCAAACCCTAGATTGCGATCAGGAAAGAAGCTGCTGCAAGAATTTCTGGATGAATCAGAAATCGATAAGCCAATGGGCCTTTAAGATAGGCCCCACTTGTTTACACACCAAAAAAATTGGACCATTTCTTCCTGCACCCTATCAAATGGAAAGGACCAAATTGTCCTCAAACATTTTTAAAACTTGATTACATTTTAAGAATAAATATATTGTTTGGATTTTAAGAATAAAATTATTTTTTTCCAAAAATATGTTCCATAACAAGTTTAAAACTCTTAAATTATTATATTTATTATTATAAAATAATACTATACGCATATATATTTTTTAAAATATATCTTAATATTTAGTACTTATCAGAGTATATGATTCAACTAATGATTTATTAGTATTTTTCATTTTTAATGTAACAAAAAGAAAGATACTTTATCATAAAGTATTTGCTTAAATAGTTATTTTTATGAGATTTTTTATATGGATAAAGCAAGTTCTAATCTCCACTAAAATTCCTAAAAAATAACAAAATTAAAAGAAATGAACAATTATAGATCAAACATATGGGATGAATGAAACACAACCTTCTTCTCTTTCTCAAAATGTTAAGCCAAGAAACACAACCTTCACTTCTTCGATATTAATTCAAGATTATTAAATTAGGAAAAAATTTAATTATATTTTTAATTTATAAAAATTAAGATAAATTTTCTTTTAATCCCTCAAATAAATAAATAAAAAATCATTTTAATCCTTTAAATTTAGTAAAATATAATTTTAATCCTTAAATACTAATTTGAATGATTAAAATCAATATTTTAATTTTTTAAATTTCATATTTAGAAATTAAAATTACATTTTTTTCAAGAGATTAATTTATTTATTTTTTAATTTGAAGAAACAAAATCACAACCACCTCTAATTTGAAGGATTAACATAAAAAAAACATAAATCTTTTAAATTTTATGTAAAGAAAATATTAGCAAACAATTAGTATAAAGTCCTTTATTTAACATTACCAATGCTAACTAAGGATAAGTGTGTGTCAATTTTTGTAATAAATATTTTTACTATCTTAAACTTTAAATTAAATATGTTTTTTATATTGTATTTTGGTTTTTATATTTTAAAAAAATATTATTAGTTTTATTAAATATTAAATTCAGGTATAAAGAAGAATTAGAACAATGTAATTTTAAAATTTTGATCAAATTAAAAATACAAAAATAGAAAATATTTTAAAAAAATAAAAATACAAAATCATATATTATTTTCCTTGATTTTATATGCAGGTTTCCTCTTTTCTTTATATATATATATATATTATATATATATATATATATATATATGAATGAAGCTTCTCAACAATCAAGCAAAATTAGTGAGGTTAGTAGTTTCACTTAATAAAAATTATATATTAATATAGTAACATCTCAATTTCACCTTCTCATATTTTTACAAAAATATTATTATTTTAAAATATTATTATGTAACTATATTTATTTATTATTTATTTACTAAATTAATATTATTTATTGTAGAACTCAGAAATTAATTTTTGGATCACCGAAATAACGTGTTTAATTAAAATTTGGTTTACAGTAAATCAAATTTTAAATAAGTTTTTTTTTTATATATAAAAAACTATTATATTAAATATTTAAATTTTTTTAAATAAAAATTATTATATTAAATAATAAAGTTTTATTATATTATAATTAAAAAAATGCATCACTATATTTTAATTTTCCATAATTAACTTGTTTTTACTGATTTCTAGTTTGCAAATGATGATTAGATTTAAATTCTATATTGTATTTTAATATTATAATATCATTCAACATAATTTTACATTTTGTATTCGGAAAAACTAGTTAATAATTTGTACATTTCAATAATTTGTTGCATCTATTAATCCAATAACATTGTATTGGTTTAAAATTCAATAATAGTGTCATTCATTTACATTCAATTACCTCATTTAGTTAGTTTTTATTCAATATTGTTATTCATTTTACATTTTTCTTTCAAACACCAACCCCCCTCTCAATCTGCACTTGTATATAATATTGAGCTAGACTTCACATATTATTTCTTGGATTGACACTTAACGTCACTTCCTTATCACATTAAAGGGGGAACTTAAATACTTTAAAACCACTTGCAACTTGTGCTTCATCTATGCCCCGAAAAAATAACCAAAAAGGTAAATGCAAATTAAAGAAATTTTTATATAAAAGAAAAAAATCTCTACAAGTAAGGTTTACTAAATCTACGATAGCATTTGGATATCATTAAAGTAATTTAGACCATACTTTATTTTTTAAGAAACAAGGTAAGATAACTCTTATTGTATATGTATATTGTTATAGGAAATGACCTAGAAGAACAAAAGGTGTTAGAATAATATTTATCAAAGGAGTTTGAAATAAAAGATCTTGGTCCTTTGAAATGTAATTATGTATATTTTAAGTTATTTAAAATATGTACCTAAAAATGAATTATTGTTCATAAAAAATATTGATTGTCAACAAATAGATGTATGCATTGATGCTGATTCGATTGGATTAATAGAAGATATATGATCAAGTTCAAGTTACTTTATATTTATTTATGGTAATTTTGTTACATGGGGAAGGAAAAAATAAAATGTTATCTCAAGTGCAAAAGCTAAGTTTAGTGGTTTGAAACTTATAATTTGTGTAGGTTTGTGATTAATTTTTTTTGCAAGATATTGGACACTCATCCACACTACCTATTAAATTATATTGTGACAATAAAGTTATTCGTAATGCTGTCCACAATATAGTACAACATGATAGAAAAAAATACTTTAGATAAATTTTTTATCAAATAAAATTTAGAAGAAAAAGTTTTGGAGTTGTTTTTGCTCAAATGATCAATTAATTGATATTTTTTTAACAAAGATAGTTTCAAATAAATTATTTTCAAAATGTTTTATCAAGTTGGGATGTGTGATATATATCCACTAACTTGAATGGTAATGGTAAGATTCTTATTCTTTTATTCTCCTGAAAATATTAATGTACATATTTTATTATACTTAGTAAGATTTGTATAATTATCAAATATTTTAGTTCCCTTAATATCTGAGTTTGTTGCATAAATTTCTAATTATTATTAATTACTTGTACCTTACAAATAGGTTATACACATTTGTTGTATCACAAACTAAATATACATTTTGATTCATATTTTCAAATTTATGTTATCAATGTCATTCATTACCCACTTTTGTACAACATATCCTTAATCATTATACTCGAATAAACTTCCCTGGATATTTGATTCAAGATTCAACTATTCAAGCAAATAATTTTGTTACAAGAGGATGCATGCGAGTTTGTTGATAATGTCATTCTAGTGGAGCTCATGAAAGTGAACCAAAAAGATCCATAAAGTGAAATTCTCCTAGAGAAATATAAAGAAATGGTAAGTTGAATATATTTGTTATGGAAATATGAATATAAATAATAAAAAATATAAAAATAACATTTATACAAGTTTGAGAGAGCCTAAAAGAATACTATTAATAAAATTAATCACATCATATAAAATTCTAAAAATTGATAAAAAATAATAATTAAAACATGTTAATAATATCTACATGAAATCATTATCATCTAATAATATATATCATGTATATATCAAAATGTTGTAACAATAGTAATATAATTTTCGAATTTTTGCTTATAATATTAAAATTGACATACTTGGATTGTTATGAATATATGATAAGGTCTTGTTTAAATTTCCCAGCCAAAATTTCTTCACAGATGTTATATGTATTGACTTCAACAATAGTGTATTGAGATTACCTCTTGCAAATATTTGCATATTAGGAATATTTCTTGCCCTCACAATTTGTAAGTTAGGAAAATCAAATGTTCCATTTTGTTGACAAAAACTAAGTTTGGAAGATCCTTAAGTACAAGGCATTCCATTTTTGGAAAAATGATTGACACATCTTCCTGTTTATCAATAGATACCACCTCCTCTAATTTTTCACAATTGCACAATTTGAGCAATTTGAGATTCTTAAGATTTTTTGTAAAAGAGATTGAAAGTAGACTTTTGAGAGTTTCACAACGAATAATGTGAAGTGATATCAAATTTGGAAAAAATGAGACTTGAGGTTCCTTGTTCCAGACACAAGTGAAACTACTTAAATTACTCAATCTTAATTCTTCAAGCTGAGGAAGCATATCTTGGACATTATTATTTGGTTTCTCATCTTCAAGGTTAAATATCTCAGTTAGTACTTTACATTGATCCAAAGTCATTTTTCTTAACTTGTTGAATCTTAGGATCATCTTATAAGAAGAGATGACATTCAACAATTTTTTGTTGTTACTCAAAGTTAGATATTCCAATTCATAAAATGATTTGGAAGGACAATTGTCATGCCAGAGCTTCTCAACATCCTGATTTTTCATGTACAGTTCCTTTAATATTTCCAATGACAACTACAAAAAAGTAATGAACAAATGATAAATTTCAATGTTAGAAATAAAGATAATTAAAAAAAATAAAAACTAAGTATGAACCAACAACATAAAACCAAACAAATGAAAGATGATAATGGTTCATGACATGATGCAACACATATATAGCATTTAGTTTCATAATTTCATTCCATCTTTTATAAAAATAAAAGATATATAAAATAAATATCAATAAGATATAAGACGATAAATATTTTCTAAGATAATAATTTTTTTGTTTGAAAAAAAAAATATAAACCATATAATCATAAATGAATGGTCAAAATTTAAAATCACATAATTACTTAAAAATACCATGGAACTTAAAAAAATATTTTCATGACTTGTGTATTTTAATGTTGACTATTTATGATGTGATTTAATGATTAATATTTATTTTTTTATAAAAAAATATTGTTGATATATGTATTTCCTATATATATATATATATATATATATATATATATATATTCACTCCCAGTATATGCACATTGAATGTTATCTATAGTTTTAAATTGAAACTTACAGAATTTTGGGAAGAAATAGTTTGAACTAACATATTCTTTAAGATCTTTCCGCTCATTTGAATCTTCACCAAATGTCATCAAAATAGGACAATTTGTTATTTTCAATTTTTCTAGTAATGGAAATTCTTATGTAAAAGGAAAAGGAGTAGATAGGTTTGTCAAGTTTTGAAGACAAATAGACTTTAATTTAGAAAATGTGATTTTTTCTTTTATTCCTTCATCTTTATCAATGATCATAATTTTCTCCAAGGCTTCACAATCTGAAATTTCTATATTTGCAAGCATGAGAGATCTTGGTATCCATTTAAGACGCTTGCATGGCTTCACTTGCAGGCTTTGACAGAACCTAACAACTTCTTTGTTGATGACATGAGTTAATTGAGGCAGATCAATCAATATCAATTCATCTAAATGTTGCAGGAGATTTGCAGAATCAGATATTTCATGAACATTATTTCCAATACATTACAATGGCTCACAATGAGTTTCTCCAAATTACTCAACTCTTGTAATATATTAGAGGAGACTAAACAAACCAACCGGTGATAGTTATCTAACTTCAGTTCAGTTCACCAAGGTTTTTAGATGTGGAAATTCTAAAGTATGTGAGTAGAAACAAATGAAGCTTGAGAGAGACCTAAACTCCACCTTCTTCAATGTTGGGAACCTAATTATTTCAACAGTACTATTGCCAACAACTTTTTCTAACATTTCACATGTCTCTAACTTTAATTCCTCTAGTTGGTTGAGCTTCTCAGCTGTAGAAGTGTTGAATAGATTTTTCAGAGAATAACAACTTTTGATGTGCACCATTTGCAAATTTTCAAAACCCCAAATTCCTACTGGATCTTTACTCCATATGTGTTTATTTGAGTGAAATATTTATCATGTCCTTCTTCATCATGAGTAAGTGCATCAAGGTCAAACAAATATTTTAATATTTCGCATTGCTCAATGGTTATATCTTCAAGCTTGTGTGATCTCTTCATCAAAATAACCAAAAATTCGTTTACACGTCTATCGCAATTTTTTATCGAAAGTTGTTGCAAGTTGATGTTGGTGAAATGTGAAGGTCGAATATAATTAATTAACTTTCTTAATACTATGTTATTATCAATAATGTAATCAGAAGTCGTTGAGAAATGATCCTGCAAAATTTCATAATAGTTTAATACAATATCAATATATATTAATAATGGTGTTTTGAGGGAGAACTAACCAATAATTCAAAAAGGTGGAGAATATTTGTATCAATGTCAACTTGAGGTTCATTTTCTAAGATTGTCTTTAGTCGTGATTCTTTTATTCCTCTCAATCCAAACTTCTTTAAGTTAGGACAGTTGTTGAGAATCACATGCTCCAAAGATAAAAACTTCTTAAATTCGGTAACTTTTCAAAATGTAATTTGTTTGTTTCAGAAATTCGGTAGAAATCATGTCTTCTTTCACCTTTCCTATTTTTTCGCTTTTTAATGTAACTAAAGATAATGAAATAAAAAATGTTAAAATTAAAGGGAGAAAAATAAAGTAAAAAATAAAAAGCTATAATTTAAAAATAAAAGAAACAAACAAGTACTCTAAAAAAAAATATGGTATAAAATCAATATTGAATGATATTTTTTTACTAAATCTAAAATTGGTAATTAAAATATAATAACCTTCCAACTAATTAGTATTCGATATAACATTGTTATATACCAATCAAACCCAAGTTCCTAGAATGGTAAAATAAAATGTAAAAGAAAATAAAGTTATATACTAACATTTGATAACTAAGTTGAAATGAGAAACTGATGAGCATTACATATAAATAGGGTTGTAGGGAGAGAAATCAATCTTTTCTTTCTTTTTCTTAACACATTATCTCCTAATAAACAATTAATATAATAATAAAGTTTTTGAAAAATCCTTCACAAATTATGCTTGTTAAAGGTTACATTTTAACTTAATCAATTTGACAATAAAAATACATTAAAATAAAAATTTTACCTTTAAATATAATGGAGATGAAAAAAAAAATATTTTGATTCACAATAAAAAAATAATGAAATAATAGCACGTTTGGTTGCAAGTGATCAACAACTTAATGCATTTCCCTCAATTAGCTTATATGTGTTTCTTAGTCCATTTTAAATTTGGATGTGATTTTTTCACTAAAAATTAAATTTTTAGTTAATTTAAAATTTTAAAAAGATAAGTATTAAACTAAAATAAAAGACTAAAAATTTAATTTACAGAATTATACACAACACTAAAAAAAAAAATTATTACCCGTAAAATATTTTCCACGGAATTTTTTTATGAAAAAAAAATTAATTACCCATTGAATATTTTTCACAAATTTATTTTTATGAAAATTTTTCATAAATTTATTTGTGGTAAATTTTTTATAAATTTGTTTATGAAAAAGCTTCCTATGGATTTGTTTGTGGGAAATTTCCTATGGATTTATTTGTGGGAAATTTCTCATAGATTTTTTGTGAAAAATTTCCTATTAAGTTTTTACTCACAAATTTTCCACTACCACAAATTTGTAGGTAAAAGGCTAGTAGAAAATTTCCCACGAAAAACCAAAAAAAAGTCATGGGAAATTTCCCACAAATAAATCTATAGAAATTTCTTCATAAACAAATTTATAAAAAATTTCCCACAAATAAATTTATAAAAAATTTTCATAAAAATAAATTTATGAGAAATATTCAATAGATAATTATTTTTTTTTTTACAAAAAAAAATTCCGTAAGAAATATTTCATGAATAATAATTTTTTTCATAGTGATATCTTTCTAAATATTCCTTCCATTTTAAAACTATAGATATATAATATTTATAATGTTTTTCAAGTTATACCCTTCTTTATATCTATAAAGACTATATTAATACCATATTTGACAACACTGTTCAATTAATTTCTGAGTTGAAATAATAGCTATTTGAAGTAGTCTTTTCTAAAACTATAGATTCTTATATCTATTTCTCTTTTTATCCTTTAAATGTTTGTTAATTTTTTAAATAAGGTGATTTTTTTTTTATTTGATCTCTATTTTCTTTAACAGGTAATATTTTTTTAATAAATATACATTAAACTAAAACAACTCTGCTTTTAGAAGTGTGCAAATAAAATTAATATAAAATCTAAAAGGCAAAGATAAAGAAGCTATTTTATTCTCACCAGTAAGAGGCCATAAGTTTGAGTGTAACCGTTGTACAAATGACATTATTCTCTCGTTAATGCTGAAAGTAGCAGAAAAAAAACATATTTCAAATTCAACCAATGTAATAACATAGAAGCATTTATTAAGGAATTGATAAATATTTTTGGACTTATAACAATAGTGATAATAATTTGTTTGCTTTTAAGGACTATATTCTTCCAAAATTCCATATATGGCCTCACGAAACATTGGAAAATTATTTTCTAACATGCATGTCTTTTGGTAAGGCATATTAGTGGATGTTGTATTTAAACATCATTTAAATTAAATATAAAAATAAATATGATTTTATTTTGTTTATTTTAATATAAAATTTAAATTAAACCATTGTAATTTTGTTTGAATTGATTTTTACAGTTCTTTTATTACAAAATTACTAAATATTTTTGAAAAAATAAAATCAGTTCCTAATTAATTGCGAAATATAACCCTATATTTAAATATAATAAGTTTTCATGAATTTCACAGTGAATGAATTCTGAAAACATAGGCAGAGAGAGAGAGAGTAACGAATTCTGACCTTTAAAACGCTGTTGAATTGGAGGATTGAAGAGTTTGTGGAGGAGGAGACACAAATGGTGAAAGTAGCAGCAACACAATTAATTATATATCATTCAATATAGCTGCCATGTCTGATGCTCTTCTTCAAATGGAAGAAAACAATGGAAGAAAAGAAAGTATAATCTCTCATGCTTGCCTTGCTTTTATCAGAAAGGAATATGAAGATAACCCAAAGCCATGGATTTTCACAAGTTGCTTTATTCAATCATCTCATACAGCAAATAAAATTATTAATTACAAAATAATTCATATGTAAGTTAATTGATTGTTAATCTCACAAGCATATTAATTGATCGTTAGGATAATAGTGGTTCTGAAAGTTACGACATAAATTATAAAAGGGTTATGAACTTATGATGATAGTTATTGAAATAGCCATTGATCATATATGATAGTTTTGATTATAATGAAAGATGATAACAAGGATAATAATAGTAAAATTATATGATGATTTAAGAATATTTTTTTAAAAAAATTTACATCATAATTGAGAAATTGATGTTTTGAAAGGTGTAATAACTTAAATCTTTTTTAAAAAAAAAATTTCATTGTTCACCTTTTGAATTACTCTTTAAACACTCCACGTGTTAATAATTCTTATCACTCATTCAAAAATATAAAAATAAAATATCACTAATTTAAGTTTCCTTTTTTTTTTCATGAATATCCTTTATTGAATTTAATTCACATGAAATACTTCAGATGAAACACTTCAGGTAAAAGCGTAATAATATAAAAAATTATTAATAAAATAAGTTTAGCGGTTTTGAAATACTCTATCTAAATAGTTAAAATTAATTTATTTTTACATAACTGTTTTATTTCTCAATATTTAACGTTTTTTTAGAAATAAGTTAAAGAAATTTTATTAAATTTTATATACGCATTAGGTAAAGGAAAATTAACATAATAATATAGGATTTTATTCTATTAGTGTGTTGAATGTATTTTTGAAAATTTGAGTTAAATATTGAAGGGTTAAAATATAAAATAAAAATATTAAGGTAAGAAAAAATATTATTTAAAGATAATATATTTTTTTAGAATGAAAATAAAAGAATGTATGTTATTGGAAGTTTGCTAGTAAAGAGTCACACTTCTGGATTTATGTTTATTTGATTTTACCCAGGTTATTAGAAATTCGATATTATATTTTTCTTTGGTTTAATCATTTGAGTGAATATTTTTCATGATAGTATATATGTTTTGAATTGAGAATGTTGAAAATGGATGGTGATAATTGAATTGTGAAAATATGATGTTAAATGGAGAACATATATAATTCAAGTTCACTTTTATTATTTATTTGAGTTTCTAACTTGAGTGAGAGATATTCACTCAGGTAAAAGTTATTGCTCAAGTTAGAGTCAAGGACATGGCCTTCTCACTTGAGTGAGGAGTATGTTGCTCAATTGGAAATGCCGCCAATGAAGAGAGAATGATTTTTGCCAGATTCTTCTCAAGCAAGAGAGTTTAGAGAAAAAAGAATTAGTTTTGAAATTACCTTACTCAAGCAAGACACTCATTAAATAGAAGTGGATCATAGACTTATTTTTACTTAAGAAAGACGAGCTCCCTCAAATAAGAATAGGTAAAAAATGTATATTTTGTGAGTTTAAATAAAATAAAGTATTTTTAAAAATATAAGTTGGTGCCAAGAATCAACTAATGTACTTAAAATATATTTGATATTTATTTGTTGGTTGAGTTGAGATGGTAATATTTGTAGTTAGAATTAGCTAAGTTGTATAAGATATGTGTCCAAGCTGAGTTGGTAGTGTTGGTGTCCAAAATAAGTTTTTGTTGATGTATATTGCTTAGAACTAGGAGGTACAAATATATGTTAATGTGATGACTATATTTGTACTAATTTAATGAGATTTCAGACTCTACTAATTTTGAGTCATGTAAACTATACTATCTCGTAGTGAGGAGTCGATGAGACATTATTAATGGTATGTAATAAGACTACAAAGTCGTAGGTCGGGTAGGGTTGCTAGTAATCATACCATTTGTATACGGCAATCAAGTGATACTCAATATTGGTCTAGTATTAGGATCATAATGTGAGATATAAGTATTAGTTTCTAAGTTTAGGCATAGTAATCCATGTCTTACAAAGAATGTCTATAATTAACTTTTTTTTATCAATTTGATGGATTAAATGTGACAATTGATATAAAAACATGGCTATATTTAAAAAATATTAAGTGAGCGAACAATGTGTCCATAGCATAAAATGCAACGTCATATACTTTTTTTTTTAAAAATATAGATAATTTAATTATTTAATTGACTTAAATAAAATATTTAATTAGGTTTAGAAAAAAAAATATCATATAAAATAAAATAAAATAAGGTGGTTAGAGAAAAGATTTTGTTAAATTGATGGAAAAAGATAATGATAAATTGTTAGAAATTAGATAATAAGAGGTTGCTAATATTTTAAAACATAATATGAAAATATTAATATTTTAAAAGATAACGTGAGGATATTAATATTTTAAAATATAATGTAAGGTTTTTAATATTTTAAAAGACAATATTAGTTATTAATATTTTAAAAAGATAATATGAGATTGTTAATATTTTAAAAGATAATATTAGTTGGTTTTGATTTTTAGAAGCCCAACTCTACATATATAAATAGGACTTAGACCTTCTCTATTTTTTATTCCATGTTTTATATATGAGTACTTATGAGAATTTTAGGTAGAAAGATAACCTTTAAGTCTCAATAGGATTCTGTTTAAAAGTAATATTTATTTTGAGGCAACCATAAGTCCTTAATTAGTTTTTGCTAATATAATAATTATAATAAGTTGTTGATTTATTTGTGTATTTTGAGAAGTCTAAGTTTTGACTTAACATGGTGGAATCCAAGTTATGCTTGATAATTTGAGAAGTCTAAGCAGAGACTTAATAGTGTGAAAAATCTGAGTTATGCTTGACCATTCGAGATATGTGATGAGTTATGCATTTACGTGTGTTATGCATTTGTGTATGTCACGACCCAAATACACCGTCATGACCAGTGCACAGGTTTATACCCTTAACCTGGCAAGCCTATTATTTCCAAGAGATTTAAGTATTTAAAATAAAATAAAATTGACAAAGCTTCATCTATTTCCCAACAATTTCAAAATATCATATTCTGATAGTATTCTCATTTATAACTGGACAAATTCACCATACATAATATTGTAAGTAAATATTACAACTCTGAATTCATTTTTAGACTCCCTATAACTGTAGAAAAAAATACCAAGACCCAAACAATAATAAGGTCCCTCTACTAATTGAGATCACCAAAAAAGGCAAAGGCATGGAAGAAGAAATTATGTAGTAACAGTCTACTACTTAGCTGCTTGGGAATCTGAAAAGGGGAAAGAAAAAAGGGGGGTAAGTCATAAAGACTTAGTGAGGAGATAATAATCACCATGAATAGAATATAAAATTCATAATTTATACTTATAATAAAAATTATTAGTAATGTTAAAGCTGCTAAAGAGATTATAATAAAAGTAAATTATTCATCATTTCTTTCATACTAAGTTGTCACATAATAAAATCAGGAAAAACAACAATCTCATCATTCCACTGATAGCCCTCTCCTCATCGGTGGCCTTTCCCATTAAGGCAGCTTCATCTAACGGATAATATTGGTATCTCATATTCACATGAACTATGTTACTACTCTTTGAAGATTGGACAACTCTACACAAGAATTCAAGTATTTTAATAATGATCAAGATATTCAAGAATCAGGACATCAAGAAAATTCAAGTTGGAAGCAAGCTCAAAGACATAGAAGACTTAAGTTTATAGTAAGAAGTGAATGATAAAAGGTAATCATCACTCAGCTCAAAGTGTTTTCTCAAGAAAACTATTTTCAAAAAATTATAAAACTCACTGGAATAATCGATTATATGTAGAACATAATCGATTATGTTTCTGGAAAATTTTTTAAGAATAATTTTGACTCGCTAATAATCGATTAAGTAATCGATTATGCTTTTTGGAAAATGACAAGCTTGTGGGAATAATCGATTAAGTAATCGATTATGCCATTTTGAAAAAATGAAAAGCTTGCGGGAATAATCGATTAAGTAATCGATTATCTTTTTGAAAAATGAAAGGCTTGCGGGAATAATCGATTAGGTAATCGATTATTTATTTCAAAACTGAAAGTATTTCTCTCGAAGATAATCGATTATGTCCATAACGTAATCGATTATGCTCGAAGATTTTTTAAAAATAAACGTTGCGAAAAATTCTCCTAAAATATAGGAGTATCTTGAATTTTATTTTCTGAACGTTGTGAGGCTCTGAACAGAGTAAAAATTTGATTTCGAATTAAAATAAAATAAAATATTTTATTTGGGAATCTTTGGTTATTTAATAAGCAAACCTAGGGTTTTCAAGATACCTCTCACAATACACTTTTCTCTGAAAAGCTTTACACGTTTTCTCTAAGTATCTTGAGCCACGAAATTTCATGTTTTGAAAGTGAGAATAATTTTTCTGTGCATTAATCTTTCTGAGAAAAATCTTGAGGAGACTCTTGAGCAGAGCCGGTGCTACAGTTTGAAATCGTCACTCCAGGTGATATCTTTTTTTATTATAATCATCCTCTGAGGCTGTTTAGAGGAGGTGTTTTTGTCTTTCCTTGTGTGATTCAAGGAAAGTGTTTCATTCCTTGTGTGATTCAAGGAAGGTGTTTCATTCATTGTGGGAGAATGTGTGGTAATCTCTTATGGGTTTTCAAGAGATTGTGAGGTCTATCTTTAATTTTGTATCTTTGCATGTTTCACTTGTGATTAGTGGTTGTAAAAATTTTGATAAATTAAAGATATAAGAGTGTGGGATCATCTCAGGTTGAGGTGATTGGGAACTGGACGTAGGGTTAAGGATTTGACCCGAACCAGTATAAATTCCTGTGTTCTTCTTTCTTTCTCTTATCTTTTAAAGTTTTCTGTTGCGCTTTATAAAATATCTGCTAGACTAATTAATTTAAGAGGGATAAAATTTGAATTAAATAAGAGTTAAAGTTTTAATTTTTATTGCATCAATTCACCCCCCCTCTTGATGCTACTTGGTAACAAACTATTGGGGGTGACTTGATCTCGTTGATAGCCCTTTCCCTACAGTGGCGGCTCCATCTAACGGATAACCCTCTCCACCCATAGTAAAAAAAATAAACAATTTTCCAGGTGCACGTAGGCCATTAATACCATTAATGGCTATGGGATTTTATCATGATCTAAAAAATATTAAACAATCTTTTTCTAAATTCTTTCACTCAAACATGAGATTTTTCCACTTTCTAGTCTATACATCTTAATCAATTTACAAAACCCTAACCAACATTTTTTTTTTTGAAAAATAACCCAAAATACTCATAGTCTGCTTAATTAATCAAAATCATGTAATCCAGTAATATTAATAAGAAATTAAATAAAAATAAATAAATAAAACCATAATGTTTATCATATACTCATAAAGTATAAAAGAACAAAAAAATCCTTTTTATAAATTACTATATGAACATCTTTATGGCGTGAACACACTCTTCCTCAAAACGCAAATTCTAATTTAACTTTCATCCAAGGCATGCAGAGAAAGTAGAATAAGTATAGGGTAGAGGGGGAAGGCTGCACACAAAAGGGGATAAGAAGAAAAATATTGTGAAGGAATGAGTGTTTCAACCCTAAATGCACTATTAATATAATATTATTATTATTATTATTATTATTTTATCTTTTTATTATTATTATTATTATTTTAATAAGACGATGGGTTACAGCGCATACATACTTCTTTCATTCATACTTTGGTGGGGGTAGATGTGATCTATGAAGGATCTTCTCTATGGTCTTCTACCTTGCCCTTGATGATTTTAGAGTAGGGAACCTCTCATTTGTGAGTGAAATAAGGGACAACCATAGCTAACTAGAGTATCTCGACTAGCTCCTGTTAGACTTGTTCTAAGTGAGAGTGGATTGTGAGGGTCTTTTGATCCGATCCATGTACTCCTATATTACTCATATGTGTGTTTCGTGTAATGGTACCACATGATATAGAGATAAGAACATAAGAGCATTAATACATTTGAATTAATGAAGTAAGTATATATTGGTGTTGTGATATGCGTGCGTGTTTAGTTTTGCCTATTTTTCTTATACGTATCTATAACATATGTGAGATATATTCTTCACTCCTCTATTTGTGTTGTTGGTGGTATTTTTATTTAGGTTGAACGCTCTTACATGTGAACATATATTTGATAAGGATGGAGATGAATTAGGCGATGGAGCTTAGGCTTTCTTAGTTTTTATTTTGTATGATGCTCTATGTGACATCAAGACAGAGAAATTTACATTTATTTTGTAGAATTTATTTTGAAATAAGTTATTAAGGTTATTCTAATGATTAAGAATATTTTATTTTGAAATTTTATTTCTTTATTTTTTTTAAGTTTTATTTATTTTATCTTTTATTTTTGAAATTTTTTATTCTCGTCAATTTGAAAATTTTGTTTATCAAAACTTTTTTAACTTGAGATTGTGCCCTATATAACCTTAAAAATTGTAGCATAACCTAGATTAATTCTCATTCCAAATTTCAATCCAATTTGAATCTTTTAGTTGTTACAAGATGTAACTTGTTTTATTATTATAAATAATTATTAATTTTGATTTATAAATGTTTATATTACATTAAAAAAAATAAAATTAATCATAAAAATATACTTTTATAATAATTAAGGTGAAAGTAAAAATATTTTATTATACTCTATTTATTTATGTAGTGAAATTAAGCTACACTCCATACTAATATATGCTTACTTTTTTATTCATATTTTTTTTTCACAGATGTCCGATTAACTTAATTCTTTTTGCATTGGAGTCCTGACTTAAAAAGCTTTAATCTGAAATTTGAATAATTAATTTTGAATTTTGGACACATTTTTTATGCACGTGACAAGTTGCATAACACTAGCTATGGATCCTGACTCAAATAAGTATGAAGTGTGGGTTAGATCAGTTGAATCTAGACTCGTCCACTAAGAGGAAGTTCATGTATTATAAATAGATTAATAATTAATGTAATAGGCGAGAGTAAGTGGAGAGAACAAAGCATTTCTATATGTTTATCTTGTAGTTGAAGCAATTATGATTTTTGGTTAGTTAGTTAGTAGTTTTTCTATTTTTTTAGTTGTATTTAAGTTCATTGCAATAGAAGCTTGTCTTTCATGGTTGTTCGAGTTCTTCTTCACTCTCTCTCATTTTCTTTCGCTTTGTTTTGTTGCATTATTGTTTTGCATTCTATATTGTTCGAATGATTCTTTGATCAAGTAACAAGTTTCCTATCTTCGATTTCAATCTTCTCTTACTACTATATCTTGTTTTCACTTCTTGATTTAGAGTGATACAAGAACACATTGAATGTTTTTTACTATGTATTTCTAACAAGTTCTTGATTGATCAATTGAGTTCTAGAGTGAAAGAGAAAATTGTATTTGAAGTTTGAATTCTCATAGTTTGATTTTATGATCATGTTAATTCATTAGTTGTATTAGCCTTCATTTAAATAAGTAGAAATAGTTTTAATTCATATTTGTATAGTTGATTTCAATTTTTTTTCTTTAATGTTTTTATTTAAATCGCTTTTGAGTTTTCATCTTGTTTCATGAATTCAAGAATATCGTTGCAGATTTTGGCACTGCATTACATTGATCTTGATACTTAACTCTATTAGGTCTTGATCAAGGCTAACTGTGTAATACACTTGAATATATTTCGTTTTGTACTTTTATCTAAATTGGACTGATTGACTTGATTCTTAAGGCAAGGTGAATATAATTCTGGTATCAATTTCTTCAGTAATAATCTTGGATTTATGTCTTTTAGTTATTATTTTCCAAACGTTTAATTCGAGCATTTTTTTGTTTTATTGCTTTGATTCTGCAGTATTAGAGTTTACTTGATATAATTTTGTTTTTTGTTTCCTTATAGTCTAAGTTTCGAATTTTGTATTGTTTCTAATTCTTAGGCAATAATCTAACGTGCTTTGACCTCGATTTTTTTAAGGACATGACCTTCTTACTTGAGTGAGGAGTATGTTGCTCAATTGAAAATGTCTCAAAAGGAGAGAGAATGATTTTGACCTGATTCTTCTCAAGCGAGAGAGTTTAGAGGAGAGAGAATTAGTTTTGAAAATGTCTTGCTCAAGCGAGACACTCATTAAACAAAAGTGAATCATAGGCTTATTTTTACTTAAGAGAGATTAGCTCCCTCAAGCAAGAATAGGTCAAAAATATATATTTTGTGAGTTTAAATAAAATAAAGAATTTTTAAAAGTATAAGTTGGTGCCAAGAGTCAACTAATGTACATAAAAGATATTTGTAATCTATTTTTTGGTTGAGTTGACATGGTAAGGTTTGTACCTAGAATTAGATAAGTTGTATAAGATATGTGTCCGAGCTGAGTTGGTAGTTTTGATGTCCAAAATCAATTGTGATTGGTGTATATTGCTTAGAATTAGGAGGTATAAATATATGTTAATGTTATGACTATGCTTGTACGAATTTAATGAAATTTTAAACTCCACTAATTTTGAATCATGTAAATTATAAATCCCATGGTGATGGTGAGGAGTCGATGAGACATTATTTGTGGAATGTCATAAAGCTACAAAGTTGTAGGTTAGTACGAGCTAAGATTCTTATTCCTTATTCTCTTGAAAATATTAATGTACATATTTTATTATATTTAGTAGGATTTGAATAATTATCAAATATTTTAGTTTCTTTAATATCCTAGTTTGTTGTATAAATTTCTAATTAATATTAGCTACTTGTACCTTACAAATAGGTTATACACATTTATTGTATACAAAATAAAATAATATTTTAATTCATATTTTCAAATTTATGTTCTCAATGTCATCCATTGCCCACTTTTGTACAACATATCCCTTATCCTTATACTCGTTAGAATAAAATTTCCTGGATATATGATTCAAGATTCAACTACTCAAGCAAATAATTTTTTATTACAAGAGCATGCATTTGAGTTTGTTGATAATACCATTTTGGTGGAGTTCATGAAAGTGAAACAAAAAAATCCATAAAATAAAATTCTCCTAGAAAAATAAAGGGAAAAGGTAAGTTGAATATATTTGTTATAGAAATACGAATATAAATAATAATAAAAATATTAAAATAATATTTATACAAGTTTGAGAAAGCATAAAAGAATACTATTAATGAAATTAATCCCATCATACAAAATTCTAATATTGATAAAAAATAATAATTAAAACATGTTAATAATATCTACATGAAATCATTATCATCTAATAATATATATCATGTATATATCAATATGTTGTAATAATAATAATATGATTTTCGAATTTTTGCTTATAATATTATTATTGACATACCTGAATTTTTGTGAATATATGATAAGGTCTTGTTTAAATTTTCCAGCCAAAATTTCTTCACAAATGTTATATATGTACTGACTTCAACAATGGTGTGTTGAGATTACCTCTTGCAAATATTTGCATATTGGGAATATTTCCTACCCTCATAATTTGTAAGTTAGGGAAATCAAATGTTCCATTTTGTTGACAGAAACTGAGTAAGTTTGGAAGATCCTTAAGTACAAGGCATTCCATTTTTGGAAAAATGATTGACACATCTTCCTGTTTATCAATAGATACCACCTCCTCTAATTTTTCACAATTGCACAATTTGAGCAATTTGAGATTCTTAAGATTTTTTGTAAAAGAGATTGAAAGTAGACTTTTGAGAGTTTCACAACGAATAATGTGAAGTGATATCAAATTTGGAAAAAATGAGACTTGAGGTTCCTTGTTCCAGACACAAGTGAAACTACTTAAATTACTCAATCTTAATTCCTCAAGCTGAGGAAGCATATCTTGAACATTATTATTTGGTTTCTCATCTTCAAGGTTAAATACCTCAGTTAGTACTTCACATTGATACAAAGTCATTTTTTTTAACTTGTTGAATCTTAGGATCATCTTATAAGAAGAGATGACATTCAACAATTTTTTGTTGTTACTCAAAGTTAGATATTCCAATTCACAAAATGATTTGGAAGGACAATTGTCATGCCAAAGCTTCTCAACATCCTGATTTTTCATGTACATTTTCTTTAATATTTCCAATGACAACTACAAGAAAGTAATGAACAAATGATAAATTTCAATGTTAGGAACAAAGATAATTAAAAAAAATAATAACTAAGTATGAACCAACAACATATAACCAAACGAATGAAGGTTGATAATGTTACATGACATGATGCAACACACATATACCATTTAGTTTCATAATTTTATTCATCATTATTCATCATTTATAAAAATAAAAGATATATAAAATAAATATCAATAAGATACAAGACGATAAATATTTTATGAGATAATAATTTTTTGTTTGAAAATAAAAAGATTAAATATAAACCATATATCATCAATGAATGGTCAAAATTTAAAATCACATGATTACTTAAAAGTATCATGGAACTTAACAAATATTCTCATTACTTTCGAAATATGCATTTCATATATATATATATATATATATATATATATATTCACTCCCTGTATATGCACGTATTGTTAGAGTTCAAGATGAGTTGAAATCCCACATTAGGTAGAAATGGGAATGTTAAATAGTATATAAGGGAGAAAGACACACAAACCCGTAGCCTTAAGGTTTTGGGTAAGAGGTGGAGTCGTATTCACTTATATAGTTGTGGTTTATTCCCATTTGTTGAAAATCTCCCCGGTTTACCCCCCTCCTTGGTTACCTAATAGTGGTATCAGAGCCAGGTTCTTCCGGCCCACGAGGAGTAGGTGAAGGGATCATCCTAAGTTAAGGTGGATCCTTGTATCGAAAGTCTTCCTGACATGGGTTTCAGGTAAGCGTGTCCCGTCAAAGGACACGGCGGTACAAGTAAAAAGTAAACTTGTTCACTACTCGGAAACTCGTGATGCTTCCGCTGGAGGGGGAGTGTATGCCAATGTGGAAGAAACTCACGCTTGAGGGGGAGATTGTTAGAGTTCAAGGTGAGTTGAAATCCCACATTGGGTAGAAATGAGAATGTTGAATAGTATATAAGGGAGAAAGACACATAAACCCGTAGTCTTAAGGTTTGGGTAAGAGGTGGAGTTGTATTCACTTATATAGTTGTGGTTTATTCCCATTTGTTGAAAATCTCCTCGGTTTACCCCCTCCTTGGTTACCTAACACGTATAATCATGAATATCATCCATAGTTTTAAATTAAAACTTACAAAATTTGAGAAGAAATAGTAGGTTTGTCAAGTTTTGAAGACAAACAAACTTTAATTTAGAAAATGTGATTTTTCCTCTTATTCCTTCATCTTTATCAATGATCATAATTTTCTCCAAGGCTTCACAATCTGAAATTTCTATGTTTCCAAGCATGAGAGATCCTGGTATCCATTTAAGACGCTTGCATTGCTTCACTTGCAGGCTTTGTAGGCTTTGACAGAACCTAACAACTTCTTTATTGATGACATGAGTTTATTGAGGCAGATCAATCAAAATCAATTCATCTAGATGTTGCAGGAGATTTGCAGAATCAGATATTTCATCATGAATCTTGAACATTATTTCCAATGCATGGCAATGGCTCACAATGAGTTCTCCAAATTACTCAACTCTTGTAACATATTAGAGGAGACTACACAAACCAACCGGTGACAGTTATCTAACTTCAGTTCATTCAACTTGGAGAAAGAGTTGTTGTTTGTTATATCTGATGCATTTATAGTTACAAACCCGGTTGTGAATTTTTCTAACTGAGGACATTTTGTTATCATCAAGGTTTTCATATGTGGAAAATCTAAAGTATGTATGTAGAAACAAATGAATCTTGAGAGAGATGTAAACTCCACCTTCTTCAATGTTGGGAACCTAATTATTTCAACACCACTATATTCAACAACTTGTTCTAACATTTTACATATCTCTAACTTTAGTTCCTTTAGTTGTTTGAGCTTCTCAGCTGTAGAAGCGTTGAATAGATTTTTCAGAGAGTAACAACTTTTGATGTGCACCATTTGCAAATTTTCAAAACCCCAAATTCCTATTGGATCTTTACTCCATATGCATTTCAGCTGATATAGTTCTACTAACATTAATTTCTTTATTTGAGTGAAATATTTACCATGTCCTTCTTTATTAGGAGTAAATGCATCAAGGTAAAACAAATATTCTAATGCTTTGTATTACTCAATGGTTATATTTTCAAGCTTGTATGATCTCTTCATCAAAATAAACAAAAAATTGTTTACACTTTCATCACAATTTTTTATCGAAAATTGTTGCAAGTTGATGAAATGTGAAGGTCGAATATTATCAATTAACTTTCTTAATACCTCGATATTATCAATAATGTAATCCGTAATCGTTGAGAAATGATCCTGTAAAATTTCATAATAGTTTAATACAATATCAATATATATTAATAAAAGTTGCTATATAAACTATATTTTTTACCCTTTTATTATAAACTAGAAAAATTATACTGTTTTAAGGAAGAACTAACCAATAATTCAAAAAGGTGAAAAATATTTGTATCAATGTCAACTTGAGGTTGATTTTCTAAGATTTTCTTTTAGTTGTTTCAGAAAATTTGACAGGAATAGTGTCTTCTTTCACATTTCGAAGTTTTACGTCTTTTGATTGAACTAAAGATAACGAGATAAAAAATGGTTAAAATTAAAGGAAAAAAATAATGAAAAAAAAAATTATAATTTAAAAATAAATAAAAACAAACAAATCTCTAAAAAAAATATTGTATAAAATCAATTTTGAATGATATTTTTTTTACTGAATCTAAAATTAGTAATTAAAATATAATAACCTTCCAACTAATTAGCACTCGATCGATATAACATTGTTATATAGCAATCAAAACCAAGTTACTTGGAATGGGAAAATAAAATGTAAAAGAAAATAAAGCTATACTAACATTTGATGACTAAGTTAAAATGAGAAACTCATGACCATTAGATCTAAATAGGGATTGTAGGGAGAGAAATCAATGTTTTCTTTCTTTTTCTTTAACACTTTATCTCATAATAAACAATTAATATAATAATCAAGTTTTTTCTAAAATCCTTCACAAATTATGCTTGTTAAAAAGTCACATTTTCACTTTATTAATTTGACAATAAAAATACGTTAAAATAAAAAATTTACCTTTGAATATAATGGACCTGATGAAAAGAAATATTTTGATTCACTATAAAAAGATAAAGAAATAATAGCACGTTTGATTACAAGTGATCAACAACTTAATGCATTTCCCTCAATTAGCTTATATGTGTTTCTTAATCCATTTTAAATTTGTATGTGATTTTTTTTACTAAATATTAAAATTTTAGTTAATTTAAAATTTTAAAAAGATAAGTTATCAAACTAAAATAAAAGACTAAAAATTTAATTTACAGAATTATACACATATCTTTCTAAATAATCCTTCCATTTCAAAACTACAGATATATAATATTTATAATGTTTTTTCAAGTTATACCCTTCTTTATATCTATAAAGACTATATTAATATCATATTTGACAACACTGATCAATTAATTTCTGAGTTGAAAAGTTTGTTTGATGCTATTAGCAGACCTATTTGAAGTAGCATTTTCTAAAATTATAGATTCTTATATCTATTTATCTTTTTATCCTTTAAATGTTTGTTAATTTTTTTTGTTACTTTTTTAAATAAGGTGATTTTTTTTTATTTGATCTCTATTCTTTTTTTTAACAGCTAATATAACAGGTAATATTTTTTTAATAAATATACATTAAGCTAAAACAACTATGCTTTTAGAAGTGTGCAAATAAAATTAATATAAAATCTAAAGGCAAAGATAAAGAGACTATATTATTGTCACCAGAAAGACGCCATAATATTAAGTGTGTTGATTTTAGTGAGAATACTTTTGGCATAAATGGCAGAAATGGTTCTCTCTCTAATGCTGAAAGTAACAGAAAAAAAAGTATATCAAATCAACAATGTAATAGCATAGAAGCATTTAAGGATCCTTATAACAAATAGAGATAATAATTTGTTTGCTTTCAAGGACTATATTCTTTCCAAAATTTCATATATGGCCTCACAAAATATTGAAAAATTATTTTTTAACATGCATGTCTTTTGGTAAGGCATATAATTAGTAGATGTTTTATTTAAAAATCATCAAACACTACAAAAAAAAAATTTATTACCCATGAAATATTTTCTACAAAATTTTTTTTGTGGAAAAAAAAATAATTATCTATTAAATATTTTCTACAAATTTATTTTTATGGAAATTTTTTATAAATTTATCTATGGGAAATTTTTTGTAAATTTGTTTATGAAAAAATTTTCCATGGATTTATTTGTGGAAAATTTCTCATGGATTTTTAGTGATTTTTTGTAAGAAATTTCCTAATAGCTTTTTACCTACAAATTTGTGATAGTGGAAAATTTGTAAGAAATTTGTGGATAAAAAGCTAGTAGGAAATTTTTCACAAAAAATCACAAAAAATCTATGAGAAATTTCCCACAAACAAATTCATGGGAATTTCCCAAAAAAAATTCATGAAAAACTTTTTCATAAACAAATTTATAAAAAAATTCTCATAAATAAATTTATGAAAAATTTCCATAAAAAAGATTGTGGAAAATATTCGATGAGTAATTAATTTTTTTTTCACAAAAAAATTTTATGAGAAATATTCCATGGATAATAAAATTTTTTTTGGTAATGAAAATTAAATATAAAAATAAATATGATTTTATTTTATTTTGTTTTAATATAAAATTTAAATTAAATTGTTACAGTTCTTTTATTATAAAATTATTAAATATTTTAAAAGTAAAATTAGTTCTTAATTAATTGTAAAATATAACCTTATATTTAAATATAATAAAATTTCATGATTTTCACAGTGAATCAATTTTGAAAACATAGGCAGAGATAGAGTAACGAATTCTGACCTTTTGGAATGATGAATACAAAATTTGGTGGTGGTGGACGAGGATGATCCATTAGCGCTCAAACTTCCACCAAAATCATATATCAAATGAATCAATCTATTTTTGGAAATATAACAAATTTCAACAGTTTGAAATGGCGGATTGAAGAGTTTGCGGAGGAGAAGAAGACATAAATGGTGAAAGTGGGAGGAACACAATTAATTAAAAACTCTAACTCCCTTTACATATCCTTTCATTCTTATGTCTTCATGCTGTACTTCAAATGGAAGAAAAGAATGGAAGAAAAGAAACTAAGTGTCCAAGGCAAGCACATGATACATGATGCATTTCTTCTTGATTTCGAAAATGGATACAATTATTTATTAGCTTCTTAGCATACTCTATTTCAAATGGAAAAAAAGAAAGTATAATATCTCATGCTTCCCTTGCTTTCATCACAAAGGCATGGGTTTCTAAAAGTTGCTTTATTCAATTAGTAATCAGCCTTTAATTCATCTCATAGAGGAAATAAAATTATTAATTACCAAATAATTCATATGTAAGTTAATTGATTCTTAACCCCCCACAAGCATATTAATTGATTGTTAGGGTAATTGTGGTTCTGAAAGTTATGACTTAATAAGATTAATAGTCATTATAAAAGGGTTATGCTGATAGTTATTGAAATGGCCTTAATAGTTTTCATTGATCATAAATGATACTACTTTTGATTATATGAAAGATGATAATGAGGACAATAATAGTAAAATTATATCATGATTTAAGAATATTTAAAAAAAAAAATTACATCATAATTGAGATATTGATGTTTTGAAAGATGTAATAACTTAAATCTTTTACATAGAAGACATTTCATGATTATTGGAAGTGTTAATTAATTAGTAAATAAGTATTGAATTTGTCTTCAGTGTAAATTTAAACTAGTTCTGTGTCTCTGTATGGTGACTACTATTTTCGCACATTTTAAATTGTAAATAACATGATACGTATTTAAGTTATGAAGGTTTTTGTCTAATGTATGAAAATAATTTTCATTTTTCACCTTTTCAATTACTCTTTTAAGAGTCCACATGTTAATAATTCTTATCTCTCATTCCTATTCCTATAAGGCAAGCTATTATTTGATGATAGTATATTTTTTTAGAATGAAAATAGAAGAGTGTGTTCTTGAAAGTTTGCTAGTAAAAGAAGAGTCACGATTTTGGATGTATGTTTGTTTGATTTTTCCTAAATTATTAGAATTTGATAGTATATTTTTCTTTGGTTTAATCATTTGAGTGAAAATCTTTTATGATAGTATATTGAAAATGTCGTAAAAATGGATAGTGATAATTGAATTGGAAATGTGATGTTAAATGATAAAAGAATATGTAATTCAATGTTCACTTTTATTATTTATTTGAGTTTCTTGTTTTAGTGAGAGATTTTTTCTCCAACAAAAATATAGCAATGGAAGAGATGGTTTTTGGGGTACAGTTCACTCAAGTGAAAACTATCACTCAAGTCAGAGTTAAGGACATGGCCTTTTTGCTTGAGGGAGGAGTATGTTGCTCAAATTAAAATTCCTCTAAAAGAGAGAGAATGGTTTTGGCCTGATTCTTTTAATGAGAACGAGTTTAAAGAAAAGAGAATTAGTTTTGAAAGTGTCTTGCTTAAGCGAGACACTCATTAAACATAAGTGAGTCATAGGCTTATTTTTATTTAAGAGAGACAAGCTCCTTCAAGCAAGAATAGGTAAAAAAATGTATATTTTATGAGTTTAACTAAAATAAAGTGTTTTTAAAAGTATAAGTTGGTGTTAAGAATCAACTAATGTACTTAAAAGATATTTGTAATCCATTTGTTGGTTGAGTTGAGCCGATAAGGTTGTAGCTAGAATTAGCTAAGTTGTATAAGATATGTGTCCAAGTTGAGTTGGTAGTGTTGGTGTCCAAACTCAATTGTGGTTGATGTATATTACTTAGAACTAGGAGGTACAAATATATGTTAATGTGGTGACTATGCTTGTACGAATTTAATGAGATTTCAAATTCTACTAATTTTGAGTCATATAAACTATACAATCTCGTAGTGAGGAGTTGATGAGACATTATTAGTGGTATGTAATAAGGTTACAAAGTCGTAGGTCGGATAGGATTGCTAGTAATCATACCCTTTCTATACGGTAGTCAAATGATACTCAATATTGTTCTAGTATTAGGATCATAATGTGAGATATAAGTGTTAGTTTCTATGCTTAGGCATAATAATCAATGTCTTTCATTTTTTTTTTATCAATTTGATGGATTAAATGTGACAATTGATATAAAAGCATGGCTACATTTAAAAAAATTAAGTGAGCGAACAATGTGTCCTATAGCATAAAATGCAACGTCATATATTATTTTATAAAAATAAATATAGATAATTTAATTATTTAATTAACTTAAATAAAATATTTAATTAGGTTTAGAAACAAAATAAAATAAAGTAAGAGGTTTAGAGAAACGATTATGTTAAATTGATGGAAAAAAATAATGATAAATTGTTAGAAATTCGATAATAAGATATTGTTAATATTTTAAAATATAATGTGAGGATATTAATATTTTAAAAAATAATATGAGGATATTAATAATTTAAAAAGATAATGTAAGGTTATTAATATTTTAAAAAGATAATGTGAAGTTGTTAATATTTTGAAAGATAATATTAGTTGACTTTGATTTTTAGAAGCCCAACTCTACATATATAATTAGGACTTGACCTTTTCTATTTTTTGTTCCATGTTTTCTTCGACGTTTGAGAAAAGTCTTAGAAGAGACAACATGTGAATAGTTTTGAAAGTAGCATTTCAAGGCATCGTGTATTGTCATTCGAGGTAAAAGGGGAGGTGGGAAATGTCTCATTTATGGGTACTTATGAGAATTTTGGGTAGAAAGACAACCTCTAAGTCTTAATAGGATTCTGTTTAAAAATAATATTTATTTTGAAGTAACCATAAACCCTTAATTAGTTTTTGCTAATATAATAATTATAATGAGTTGTTGATTTATTTGTATATTTTGAGAAGTCTAAGCAGAGACTTATTAGTGTGAAAATCCAAGTTATGCTTTGTCATTCGAGATATGCGATAAGTTATGCATTTGTGCGTACATACTTCATTCATTCATACTTTGTTGAGGGTAGATGCGATCTATGAAAGATGCTCTCTATGGCCTTCTACCTTGACCTTGAGGATTTTAAAGTAGGGACCTCTTATTTGTGAGTGAAATAAGGGGCAATCACGGCTAACTAGACTATCTCGATTGACTCCTATTAAACTCGTTCTAAGTGAGAGTGGATTGTGAGGGTCTTTTGATTTGGTCCATGTACTACTCGTATGCGTGTTTCGTGTAATGGTACCACATGCATATAGAGATAAGAGCATAAGTGCATTAATGCATTTGAGTTAATGAAATAAGTATATATTGGTGCGTATTTAGTTTTGTCTATATTTCTTATACGTATCTATAACATATGTGAGATATATTATTCACTCTTTTATTTGTGTTGTTGATATTTTTGTTTAGGCTGAACACTCTTACATGTGAACATATATTTGATAAAGATGGAAAGGAATTAAGTGATGGAGCTTAGGCTTTCTTAGTTTTTATTTTATGTGATGCTCTGATTATGTGTGACATCGGGACAAAGAAATTATTTACATTATTTTGAAAAATTTATTTTGAAAGAAGTTATGAAAGTTATTCTAATGCTTAAGAATATTTTATTTTGAAATCTTATTTTTGTAAGTTTTATTTATGAAATAAATATATGTAAATTCTTTTACCTTTTATTTTTCTCAATTTTTTATTCTCATCAATTCGAATATTTTGTTGATCAAAATTTATTTAACTTGAGATTGTACACTATATAACCTTAAAAATTGTAGCATAACCTAGATTAATTCTCATTCCAAATTTCCATCCAATTTGAATCTTTTAGTTGTTATATAATGTAAGTGGTTTTATTATTATAAATAATTATTAATTTTGATTTATAAATGTTTATATTACAGTAAATAATTAAAATTAAACATAAAAATATATTTTTATAATAATTAAGGTGAAAGTAAAAATACTATATTATACTATATATATATATATATATATATACTAAAATTCAACTACACTCTATACTAATATATGCTTACTTTTTTATTCATATTTTTTTCCACAAATATTTAATTAAGTTAATTCTTTTTGCATTGGACTCTTGACTCAACAAGCTTTAATTTGGAAGTTGAATCATTAATTTTGGAGCTTAGAACATTTTTTGGTGCACGTGACAAGTTGCATCACAATAGCTGTGGATCTTGACTCAAATAAGCATGGAGTATGAGTTGGATCAGTTGAATGTAGGCCATTAAGAGGAAGCTCATGTATTATAAATAGATCAATAGTTAATTTAATAGGAGAGAGTTAGTGGAGAAAACTAAGCATTTCTACATGTTTATCTTGCAGTTGAAGCAATTATGATTTTTGGTTAGTTAGTAGTTTTTCTAGTTTTGTTATTCGAGTTCTTCTTCAATCTCTCTCATTTTCTTTCACTTTATTTTGTTTCGTTATTGTTTTGCATTCTATGTTGTTCGAATGATTCTTTGATCAAGCAACAAGTTTTCTATCTTCGATTTTAATCTTCTCTTGTTGCTATATCTGGTTTTCACTTCTTGATTAAGAGTGATGCAAGAACGCATTGAATGTCTTTCACTATGTGTTTCTAACAAGTTCTTCATTGATCAATTGAGTTCTGGAATGAAAGAGGAAATTGTATTCAAAGTTTGAATTCTCGTAGTTTGATTTTAGGATCATGTTAGCCAAATTAGCCTTCGTTTAAATCGGTAGAAGTAGTTTTAATTCATGTTGCTATAGTTGATTTCAACTTTGTTCTTTAATGTATGGATTTAAATTCGCTTTTGAGTTTTCATCTTATTTCATGAATTCAAGAATATCGTTGAAGATTTTGGCACTGCATTACATTGACCTTGATACTTAATTCGGTTAGTTCTTGATCAAAGTTAACTGTGTAGTACACTTGAATGTCTTTCTTTGTGTACTCTTATCTAAATTGGACCGATCAATCTGATTCATAAGACAAGGTGAATATAATTCTAGTATCAATTTCTTCCGTAATAATCTTAGAATTCTGTTTTTAGTTATTGTTTTCCTAACATTTAATTCAAGCGGTTTTTTGTTTTGATGCTTTGATTCTACAATATTAGAGTTTACTTGATATAATTTTTTTTTATGTTTCCTTATAGTCTAAGTTTTGAATTTTGTATTGTTTCTAATTCTTATGTATTGTTTATAACTTAGGCAATAATCTAACATGCTTTGAACCTTTGTTTTTTTAAATTGATATGCAAAATTTCATTTCTTCATTTTTAGTTCTGTATTGTTTCAATTTCTATTCAATAATAGTAGTTTGCTTTACAATTTGTATAGTATAGTAGGTATATTCTTCTTTGATGTTTTCAGCACTACATTTCTAGATTAGTTTAATACATTGATTTTAAATTTGCAAATAAACTTTAGCCTTCTATTTCACATTTTATTTTGCATTATGCATTTGAAACATTTCATTCACAAGCATTTAATCATTTATCAACATTACATCAAATTTGAGTTTCATTATCCCCGATTTGCATTTTGTATTTGTATATATTGTTTCTTAAATTGACATTTTAGAGATGACTTTCCAACTATATTAGGTGAAACTTTTGAAAATTCAGCAACCTTATTCTATCACTACAACATTTTATCACGTTGATAACAAAAGATATTCTAATATTTTGTAGTGGTATTCAATCCCATCCAAACTTCAATTGGTGTATTCTCTTGAAAATTATTTTTGATAGCCTACTCATAAAATACATTTGTTGTAAAAATAGTTTCAGCTTAGAAATTTTTTAGTAGAATTTTTTTAAGTAGTTAAACATATTGTCATTTCATAAATATTCTATTTTTTTTTTCTAAAATCTTTATTTTGTTCAAATGTATAATAAATGTCTATTGATGAATAATATTCATATCTTCACATATGTTGAATTTTTCGGAAGAATACTCATTCCTATTATTATCTTAATATTTTAATTTTATAACTATTTTAAATTTTTTAAAACTATTAAAAGTTTGAGGTTTATTTGAAAAATACACATACGAGAGAGATATCATCAATATTTTCTATCACAACCATGTCTCACAGTATCATAAGTTTAAAAAAATTATCATTGACAAGAAATCATCATGTTTTGAAAAAAAATGTCCATTCATTCACTTGATTTAAACTTATTAGAAAGCTATTATTACATTTCAACCTTAATAACTTCAAAATCATTAGAATTCAAAATGGTGCAACCAACCATTGTTTTTAAAAAAGAGTGATGATCCTATTTTATTAGTTAAGAAACACTAAGTAAATTTTGATCCAAATTTGAAATTAAGAAAATATCATGAATAAATTTAAGATATTTGCTAATATAAATAAAATTGTAGATGTTTCTTTAACCTAAACAATTTCTCAATTTTCAAACTTAGTTTGGATAACCTTATAAAAAAAGGTGAAGATACTTGAATATAGTATCCTATGGTTTATACAACCTCTACCAACATACCATGTCATATGAATATGAATTCCAAATTTAAGTGGTTATAAAAAAGTGATATTTAATATGAGGTTGCTCATTAATAAAGTTTATTTGATGTATTCTAGTTGATTTTGTTTCTACTTAAATTTGTAAGATTTATATTTATGTCCCACTTTTTTTTTTTTTTTTTGTAATAGTTAAGTTGAATTTGAGATTTTCCCTAAAATAATATTTTTATAAGAGTTTTGTTTTTTGCATGTATATAAGGAAGAAAATTAACCTTTTTATAACCACCTGTTTTATAGTTTAACTTCTTTTATTTTTTTTAATTAGTTGGTTCCTCTTACATTACATCTTTAGTTACATCCATCCTTATAGAAAACCTTTACTTTTGAGTTCTAAATTTATTAACCATATCAGAATAAGTAACTTCTTAAATCATAATACTTTTTTACTTTTAAAATTTTTCTTCTACATGTTAAAAATAAGAACCGAGTTCAAAAGAAGATGAATTAAACTTTCAAATATTTTTTTTATATGAATAAATAATTTTCTTTAAATAGCTACTTTAAATAAAGTTTATTTTTTTTTTAATATTCTTTAATATTCAATAAGTCAATTAAGATATAAAAAAAAATGGTGTAAGATATAGAGAGAAAAATAATATCTAGTTATATATTACAGGACTAACCTAACTAGTAATGTAAAAAATTATAATAGGTCACTAGTAACTAATTTATCAAATGACTTCAAGAAGTCATTTTTTTTATTCTAGTGCATGCTTCTGCTTTTTAGTTATTAATTATTGAAACAACACCATGGTTTTGCTTTTTAGTTATTAAATATTTAAGCAACACCAAACATTGGATCACAAAGGTTAAAGGCAACATCAAATACTGATGGTTTGACCGTCCCACCCAACATCGGGTTCATTGTATAAACTTAATTTTAAGCTGATATGATGAAATCAATTGTATTTCTAATCTAAATCTTAACTTTGAATGGCTTCATTTGAACCAAGTCCAGCTTTCTCAACAAAGCTTACTCCCGTTCTATTATGTCAAGTAAAACAAAGTAAAAACCAAAATTCGTGAAATTGAAATCTTTTTTATACAATGTAATATTCGGTGTATAATTTATGTTCAAAATCAATTCAAGAAGTAAGGTTTACATCTCATTTATATACAATAATTCAGTCTCATTTTTAGTTAATATGAGATTTTTCCAACATCCTCCTCTGATGTCAAGGAGACTTTCTAAACTCGAACGTGACTCGTTAACAACCTTGCTAACAATCAAGACTTTACATAAAGTCCCGTTAACAACTTTATTAACAATCAAGACTCTTCAAACCATATAGAAGGAATCATAATATAAGCTAGCACCACCCTCTCAACATCGTATCAATAATAGCACTAGAAAAGAATGTGTAAAATTGAATGCATAGTTAAGGCAATTGAAACGAAAATGCAGGGAAAGAATTGCATGATATATTCTATGAGTCTCAGCTAACAAAAAGGAAAACAGAAAATGTGAAAATAAGCAAATCCTAGAAGAGAATGATTTCAACAACTTTTCTTCTCTCTCTCTCCTCTAATGATTGCCCTTATATACCCTTACTATTTTGTCACATAATCCTTCAGTCAAAAGCTTTCTTTTTTGAATTGTGTGGCTCTATTATTTTCATTGCTCTCCCCCTTCTATCCGCCATGTGTCCCTTTTGCATTGGATTGCCTCTAACAGTCTCCAGCTCATTCTTCTCTTGCACCCTCATTACATTATTCCCTCCAACGAAATCAACCTTGTCCCCAAGGTTGAAATGAGGGTAGGCCCTTGCAATCACATTGTTATCTTCCCATATGGCATCTTCTGTTGATCCATTTTTCCATTGAATCAATGATTGTTGAAGTTGTTGATCACCCCTAATGATGGTCCTTATATATAGCGACTGGTTGAATTAGAGGGGGAATATCACTGTCACATATTGGTAAGGGAACATATGGTTGATCATGATTGCCTCGACACAACTTCAGTTGTGAAATATGAAGCACTGGATGAATCTTTACAGAAGAAGGTAATTGTAGTTTGTAGGTCACCTTTCCAATTCAATTTATCACAATAAAAGGACCAAAGTATCTTAGCTCTAACTTTTGATTTTTGCGCAAGGCCAATGAATGTTGTCAATATGGCTGAAGTTTCACCAGAACTAAGTCACTTATTTGTAGTTCCACATCTATGCATTTCTTATCCGCATATTTCTTCTAAATTTGCTGAGCTCGCTGCAAATTGAACTTTAGCTTCTGTAGTATTGCATCTCTTGAAATAATTGCTCTTGTACTGATAGGGGATCAATATGTTGTGGAACATATTTAAGTATTTTCGGTGGATCCCTCCCATACATAACTCGAAAAGGTGTTATATCAATGTTGGTGTGGTAGGATGTATTGTACCAATATTCTGCTCATGACAACATCTTAGACCACTCTCTCGGTGTATCAAAAGTGAAGCAACATAAATACAATTCTAAGCATTTATTGAGGATTTCAGATTGGCCATCAGATTAAGGATGATAGGCGAATGACATCTTGAGTGTGGTGCCATTGAGTTTCCAAAGAAACTTCCAAAATTGGCTCGTAAAGACTTTGTCTCTATCAGACACTAGATTTTGGTAGGCCATGTAATTTTATGACATTCTTGAAAAATATCTCTACCATAGATTAAAGCCTTGTTTCATTGGTATAAAGTGAACTGCCTTTGATAATCTATGAATGGCCACATAAATCACTGTGAAGCCATAAGAGATAGGGAGGCCCATGATAAAGTCCATGGCCATATCCTCCCAAATCTGATATGGAATTAGCAATGGTTGCAACAAGCCTACAAGAAGTGTACTGGCCATCTTTGCTTGTTGACAGATCAAACACTATTGGATGTACATTTTAATGTCGTAGTGCATCCCTTTCCAAGAGAATTGAGCAACAATTCTAGTTAAGGTTCTAGAGAATCTTCCATGTCCCCTAATAACCAAACTATGGAACTCATGTAATATATTTTTAATTAATTCATGACCAGTTGGGACCACAATTATGTATTTCCATAGTAGGAATTTCTGATGTACTTAATAAGGACTATCACCATCATTTTTGTTGACATATGCATTAATCAAGGTCTGGATGTCCTGATCTTTAGTTTGTGCGTGCTGTAATTTGGTTAACAAAGTTGACACCGCTTAAGACCAAGCTGCGTAGAAAGACCTGGAGAGTGTATTAGCTGGTATATTTTCCTTTCCTAACTTATATTCAATAGTAAACTCGTATCCAAGTAACTTATGGAACCACTTTTGTTGCTCTAGAGTTTGTAAGTTTTGATCCATTAAAGTCTGCAAGCTTTGCTGGTATGTTCTAATTACAAAAGTGTGGCCAAGGAGATAATGCTTGAATTTTGCTACTACTTCGGTTAGAGCATATAATTCCTGCATATAGGCTGATTGTTTTTGCATGGCAGGTGACATCTTCTTTGAAAAATATATATGTAATTGGGTGTTTGTTCTGCGTCAAGACAGCTCCAATACCCATTCCAAATGCATCAGTTTCTAACTAAAATGGTAGAGAAAAATCAGGTAAGGCCAAAACAAGACGTTATGTTAAAGCTGTCTTCAAATTAGTAAATGTTGTGGCAGCAACCTCTGACCATAGAAAGCAATCTTTTTTTAGTAAGTCAGTGAGTGGACCAGTTAGGGTTGCATAATTCTTGATAAATCTTCGATAATAGCTTGTCAATCCAAAAAAGCTCCGTAATTGCTTTAGACTTGTAAGTAAGGGCCAAGTCAACATAGCCTGAACTTTGCTCTCCTCCATAGCAATGCCTGCTCCGGAAACCGTGTACCTAAATGCTCCACCTATTGTTTGCCAAATAAACATTTCGAAAGTTTAGCATAAAGTTTATTATCATATAAGAGTTGTAGTACTTCCTATAAATGTTCCAAATGTGTGCACCATGAGGGGCTGTAAATCAATATATCATCAAAAAAGACCAAAACATATTTCCTTAACATTTTCTGAAAAATGTTATTCATGAGAGCCTGGAAGGTTGTTAGTGCTTTAGTTAGTCCAAATGGCATCACTCTCCACTCATATAGGCCTTGATGAGTTCTAAAGGCAGTCTTATACATGTCCTACTCATTCACCAGAATTTGGTGATAACCAACCTGTAGATCTAATTTAGAGAAAAAATTAGTCCCATGCAGCTCACCAACCGTGGGGATTGAGAAACTATCCTTGACCGTAATAGCATTAATTCAAAGTCTTGTAATTCGTACAGAATCTCCATGTGTCATCCTTCTTTTTCACTAATATGATTGGTGAAGGAAAAGGGCTATTACTTGGCACTATGAGTCTCTCTTGCAACATTTCCTACACCATTTTCTCAATCTGCTGCTTTTGACTAAATGGGTAGCCATATGGTCGTACTTTAATAGGATTTGAACCCTACAATAAAGATATAGCATGTGTATGGGATCTTGGAGGAGGAAGACCACTAGGCACATCAAAGACATGTTTATACGTATGCAGCAACAGGGCTATCTCTGGGTCAATATCTGCGGCCAAATCTAGTAGCTTATCTTTTGTAGTATTGGGATTCATAAACTGTAGGAATACATCTCAGCAATGACATTTGTGTTAACCATTCGCTTGAAGTGGTGAAACTAAGCTTGGTCTAGTGGTTTCATCTACTCTCCTTGAAAGGTTACAAACTTATCATTGAGCATGAATTTTAATGACAAGTTACTACAATCTGAAATATGAGTTCCTATTGTCGCTAACCATGAAGCTCCCAAAACCAAATCTGCACCTGATATCGAAAGTAAGTAAGTTGGCAGCTGAATGTTATGATTTTGAATGTGAACTTCCAATTTATTAATGAGTCCTTCCACTTTCAAAGTGTTGTCGTTATCAACCATAACATTAAAGTTGTCAATTAGTTCAACTGGAAGCTTAAGACAGGCAGCAATCTGTGGTTGTATAAAATTATCGGAGCTCCCACTATCCAAGAGAATTTGTACTAGGAAGCCATTAATAACACCTTTAAATCTCATCGTTGCAATTCCATCAGAGCCTTTAAGGGCATTGAACTATAGATGTGGTCCTAGCTGAAGTTGAGGCTTCGTCTTGGTCTCCAATACACTTGCCTCCAAGTTTACCTCGTCTGGTAGTCCGTCATCCTCTAAGTGCAACCAAAGATACTGCTTGTTAGGACAACTGTGAGATGGTGAGTATTTTTCATCACAAGTGAAGCAAAGTGCTTTCTCTCTTCGTAATTGAACTTCAGCAAGAGATAATTTCTTGACCATCGCCCTCAATGCTGAAGGAGTGGGGTATGGGTTGTTTAATAAGGGTTTAGTTGGGGACTGATTTTGTGTGAAAACCTTGGGGCCAAAAAACTTCTGTTTGGTAGCATATTTTTCTTCAAAATAGTTTTGCTAATGATACACATCTCATCAATGTTGTAGGCGTCTAGACCAAGACATCTCTGCGAATATCTTGACGTAACCCCCCTGCAAAATAGTCGAGTCTTGAACACGATTGGCGAGGGCTGTGAATTTAAGGTTTTCACACGTGTGAACGCAATCCAAGTTGGAAACACATGCTTTTGAGTTTCCATTTGAAACCATGGAACCACCTCTTTTTCCAAATGCACAGAGGCAATAAGCAAACGTTGTTCATCTAGTGTTTTATAATAATAAAAAAAACTACTTCGCCCTAAAAATTCATTGGAGCACGTCTGACCCGTCAAACTTAGGGAAATCTATTTTGACGTTTCAAACTTGGAATGACGGAGATGGAGAGGAAACCCGCAACCCAATATACATAGCATGAATCAATTTCAAAATTGAATTCATGGAGGTTTTTAGTGTCTTAAAACGAGTAAAATCATCTCGCTGACGTTCATGAAGAGCGGCGAGCAAGTTCTTCAAATCCCTATCCGTAGCAGCCATTGTATTGGCTAATTGCTTAATATCCCCATCAATTCCTTAATACAGGCCATCTCCCCTTGGAGCTCTTGCAATCTTGTATTCTCCGCCATGGAAGAGAATGAAAGCACCAATGTAAGTTAGCACCACCCTCTCAACACCGTATTAGTAATAGCACAATTAAGGAAACTAAAACGAAAATGCAGGGGAAGAATTTATTGCATGATATATCATATGAGTCTCTCTCCCTTAACGATTTATATGCCCCTGTTATTTTGTCACATAATCCTTTAGCCAAAAGCTTTCTTTCTTGAATCTTGTGGCTCTGCTATTTTCATTGCTCTCCCTCTTACTATCCGCCACGTGTTCCTTTTGCATTGGATTGCCTCTAACGGTCTCCAGCTCATTCTTCTCGTGCACACTCATTACACATAATCTATTAACATGTGATCCAATCTAAGCCCAATAATCTGTTATCCGGAGTTCAGTATATTAACAAGTAGCTCAATTTAGGCCCAACAATCTTGTTAACCAGGCTCTAAGTTTTGATACTATGTAGAAAGTGATTATGAGTCTAACATATCCTCAAAACCAATTCAGAAGGTGAAGTTGGCATCTCATTTATATATTATAATTCAACCTCATATTTAATTATTTAAATCCTGAACAGCCCAGGATAGACTAGTAACAACATCACCAAAGCCCCCCCAACCTGTTAAAAACAAATACCATCATAAATAGTAAAATGTGTAAATTAATTCACAAGTACCTCTGCATAACATAGTAGTAATAACAATCTTTTTCTGAACAAAATTTGAAATAAAAACTATTTAATGGGAACAGTTACCCTTTAGAAGTACCCTAATAATATCAGGGAAATGTGAGATTTTCCCAACAATACCTCAATACATCAATGTACATTTCTTATTACCATATGAAATACTAATTGATTTAATTAATGACCAATCTTCCCCAAGGGAGAAAAATATATGGGATGTTTTCTCCCTTTTTCCATTCGTGGTGTTCTTCGAAAGGATGTTTGTGAGGCTCTAATTGAACTAAGTTATTTTTTTAGAGAGTTATGTTCTAAGACAATAAATTTTAAAATCTTAGACTTTCTAGAAACAAATATAATTTTAACTTTGTGTAAGTTGGAGAAAATATTTCCTCCTTTCTTTTTTGACATAATGATTCATCTACCTATTCACTTAGTAGATGAGGTAAAGATTGGTGGACCAATGCAATATCGTTGGATGTATCCTATTGAAAGGTATCTTCGTAGGCTCAAATCATATGTGAGAAATAAGGTTCGTCCAGAAGGATGTATTGCTGAAGCTTATATTGCACAAGAGTGTGTGCATTTTTGTTCGAAGTATTTGCATGGATTTGAAACAAGATTAAATAGATATGGAAGAAATTATGAAGGTGATTTAGATCAATTGAATAAATCAAATCTGAAAATCTTTCTAGAAACAGGAAAATCATTGCATGGAAAAACATATGTTGAATTAAATGTAGTAGAACATGAGCAAGCAAGAATTTATGTTCTTCAAAATTGTGATGAAGTCTTACCTTTTATTAAGTAAGTAATTTTTTTAAATTATATTTTTTTTTTATTGTTGTCATATATTTATTATAACTTTACATTTTATGATTAGGCTACATAAAGAAGAATTGGAGAAAACAAATTCACATTTTGTGGAACAAAAACATCAAAAAGAATTTTTTCAATGGTTCAAAAAACATGTAAGTATGAATTTGTTTGACTATTATTATATAACTTAAGAATATTTATTTACATTTTATTTTCAATATATAGGTTGCAATTTTGAAAAAAGGAGGAAACAAAATTATAAATGAATCATTATTCCACTTGGCTTATGGACCTGATACACGTATATTTCGATATAAAAGTTATTTAATAAATGGTTGGAGGCTTAATACAAATGATCGAGATATGCATTTGAAATCACAAAATAGTGGAATTTTGGTTAAAGGTGATGAGAGTGCAGGTAATTTAGATTATTTTGGTGTATTGATTGATATCATTGAATTAAGTTACTCTGGTAGAAATAATGTTATTTTATTTAAATGTGATGGGTGGGATGTGTGTACCAAGGTGAAAGGATATAAGAAAAACAAATATGAATTTATTCTTATTAATAGTAGTCGTAAATTAAAGACTAATGAACTATATGTTTTAGCGAGTCAAGCTCAACAAGTATATTATGTTAAAGACACCAAAGATCCTAATTGGCTAATTGTTGTAAAAACAAAGCCTTTAAATGATAATATCGTGGTGGAATAGAGCTTGATTTCTTGTGTTATCAACCATGGTGCAATCGTGGTTGGAAGGTTACCTCTGATATCAATATAACAATAGAACTAGGAGATGAATAGAGTCTCGAAAAACTACCAAAAAATATAGGGAATCCAAATTTTAGAATGGAAACCGATGTAAATATTACTAAAACGTTGTAAATTGCAAGAATTGTTTCTATCTAAAAATTACCCTACTACATTCATAATCGTGCTATGTATTCTCCTTTCTACCCGTCTAACAAACTATTATTTATAAGTTTTTGTAATTACAATTCAGTCCAACAATTCTTTTTATTTAAAGTACTGTATCATTTCCCCACCAAAAAATTGGACTAGTCTAGCTTTTCACTGATCCAGAGTCCGAAAAACTGACTATAGCCACTGGGAGAAGATTCACCGGAGTTTGAAGATTTGTTGGTGGTGGCAAATTTGGTGTTACCGATTTATGGATAATATTTCTCTGAATAATCCTTGATAAATACGAAGTAAAATGCGAGAGCGGAAATAAATCTGTACGCTAATCTAGCCTTGAAAATATGGGGAATAACTTCCCCTACAAATGATAGAGCTAAATAAGGAAGGAAACTTGGAATAACACATTCTAATTACAACTAATCCTCGAATGATCTGTCGGCAATCAGAATCTGCGCTACCTCCAACAGTAGTTATAGATGTTTGGATTGATTGAGAACCATAGTTAGGATTCAGTAGCTATGGTGGAGACCATGTAATAATTATGAAAGAGACAGAGAACAGAAAAGTTGTAATATTGACTGAGAGTAATGTACTGAGAGGCTCTAAGTATAGAGGAAGATACAAGAGATATATTCTAACAGACTGAATAGAAAGTAACTGTAACTGTTTGAAGTGACAGGTGCAACTGTCTGACAGGGACAGGTGCCCTACTGGAAGCCTACTATAAGGTTATATGCTAACAGACCTAAACCAATTTAACTAAAAAGAACAAGGGCAACAAGAATTGAACTGCTAAAAGTTAGCAAATGGAACAAATAGTCAGTTCATTGGATACTTGGATACTTTATAAGTAAAAACAAATTAATTTCTTACGAAGTTTAATATCTAGTAGCTAAATGTTCTTTTAACTTCAAAGCTTTATGCTCACCAAACAGAATCTACTAGGATTCTAGAGTACTATCCTATTAAGCTCAATCACACATAAATTCATGAAACCAGTGTTTTGAAAATCAAACCAATCATCAACTCAGTTTAGAAACTGGGTTAATCCGTTACAGGTTGAACCAATAGATCACTCGTTGAAACACATGAAATGGTGGAGGGAAAATAATAATTAAGATTATGTATATATTAACATTTTGTCATTTAAATCTCAATAGTAATGTTGTTTCGGAGGTGAAATGCAAGGATAAAAAGTTTCAGTTCAACGCTACTGTGTTTGATTCTCAGTCTGCTTGCTTTTTGACATTATTCTAAAATCTCCTTAAAACCATAATAATCTGGAGCCACACATCACCCAGTCCAATAAAGTTTTTGCAGCATCAGTTCAACCTATAGTCAACACCTTCAACTCAGGATTGTCCTTCCCTGCAATATTTCAACATTTTAACCAATTTGCTCAGGACCGAGTTACATGATTTAATCCGGTTTGAAGTCAGTTTAACAACATCACATCTGAGTGAAAGGCAATCTATCAATAAACTCAACATGGGGTTATGTCTGGCTCTGTTCAGATCTGTTTAACCGGCCTGTCTAAGCCAAGTTTTAAAACACTGCTTGAAACCCTATAGTCTCCAAAAGTCTGAAAATATAATTTTTATCTCCCTCTACTATTCAAGTTGGACAGGAAAAGTTTATATGTATACTCAAACATCTATGCAAAATATCTAGTATACATGACCATACCCACAATATCTGGCCATTCAATATAAGCAAATTGGGAAAGGACACAACGGAATATTACTTATCACAAATGAAATCTTGACTCAATTTTTCTTATGTTTTGGGGATAATTGGTATTCATATCATAATTTTTCCTTTTTTATTTGGTACTCATGTAAATCATGCACTGTTAAGATTCAGAAGTTCATAATCCTGGTTTGTTTCCAGGTTTTACTTTTATATTTGGAGGGTTGATTAGTTTATTTCAGTGGCGATGTAATTGTTTGATGTACAATTGAAGGCAATTATGACATTAATTCCAAGTATTTGTTTTGTTTTACCACTATTCTTTGTTAATGCAGATGTTCACTTTCATGTACTCTATTCATCAAAACTTAATTTGCTCACTATCCATGCTTTGCACATAATTTTAAATGGAGGCAAGGCAACGATGATATTAATTCCTTGTATTTCTTTGGTTTTAGTGTTTTTCTTTGAGGTTTCCCTTTTGCATATATTCTATCCAATAAAATCATTTCAACTTTGTCCAAACAAAATCTCCATTTCAATACACAGAAAAAGTAAAGAGAAATTTGGATCTAGGAAATTGGTTTCTATAAACGTTTCCATTGACAGCAAGATAGCTTTGCCTCTTTCCCTCTAAAGACTATTTATAGCATCAGCTTATCTGAATTCCAAAAGTATAAGTTACTACCATAAACCAACTATCCCATAAGCAAAAGCTAATAGATTAAGACACATGAATGATTTTAAATTAGATCTCTAACACAATCCCTCTTGCAACAGCCAGTTGAGCTTTATACCATAGATGATGCACCTACCTTGTACTGCTGACCACTTAGTCATTGAAGACTGCTTAAGCTATTTATTGAAGACTGGTTAATGATTTTCTATTACATCTCCAACGTTTACAAGACAAACAAGTTACAAATGCTGTGGAAAGATAATGAAAGATTATTACATTCACGGAGGCATACAATATGGACAATCAAGCACTCAAACATGTTAGACAAGTGTGTTAAAATATTAATACAACAAGCTAGATTTGAACAATTCCTTAATAAACATTGACGTTAATCATCATTTGATAATAGTCCTAATTGATCGTTGGAGAATTGAAACTCACACATTTCACTTTCTAATCAGAGAAATCACTATCACACTAGGATACATAGTATTACAACTAGGACTTTCAATTGACGAGAAAGTAGTTATCAAAGTTACAAATGGTGATCTTACCCAATAAAATCCAAAATTTTCCAAACCGATGAATTACCTTTCTTTGATTAGAATTGAAAATTATTATTAACAAATGTAATCATATATTCTATTATGATTTCAAAGATGTGTTATTTTCATACATTCTTATCACCATGTCCAAAACACATTTTAAAGACCAATATAACGTAATATGATTGGTAAGTTCAAAACATATTACCAGGAATTCGATCTTCATGCCCATGTTTAAATAGATTTGAATTAGTCCTTAGTTCCTCATCAAAGAACAACAACCTTTGTTACAAATGAGACACATTTTAAAGTATTAACTTGTGCAACTGAAAGTTATGTTTTAAAATTAACTGTAAATAAAACGTATTCCTAAGCTGAAGTCATTCTAAAAAAAATATGCATATATAAACTCACTAATATTTGAAGTATTGTATATAATTAAAGAGGAACACTTTGTCAAATTCAAATGAGTCCAAAAGCCTTCCGAAAAAAACATTAATTTTATCAAAACATACTTAACAATCCATACTAAAATGTTGATGTAGTAGCACGTACAGTTTTATCTGCCAACAAAAAGGGTGGCACGCATACACAAATAAATAAATGGTCTTTTCCTCCTACACTGTAAAATCCCCGACCGCTACAAGGGATTAATTTGAAATGAAGATTTTACATTTCGGATTATCTAATCCGAAATTTACAAGGGATATACGCCCTTTCATTATCAAAAGGTTAATCTTGAGTAAAGATTTTACATTCTGGATTAACCTTTGGCTAACGAAAGGACATGCAGACAAATTTTTATTCTGTGCAGAAAGAAAAGAAAAAACATAAACTCATCAAGAACCAGGGAAAAAAAAATCGCCCCTAGGTAACTTGTTAGTATTTCCTTCTCCATGAGGACCACTTCAGTTTGAGCTGGTAATACAAAGGTGGTATTCCCAGCACTCCTCGTGTTAGTCTTGGATCAAACACATCGAATTGAACCTTTCTTAGGGAATCCAAGAGAACCTGAGAGGGCACTGCTGGAAGGAGCACTGGAAGAGCCTCAGCAGGCACACTTGCAGCTAACTTCCGAGCCTTTTCTAAGTGTGCATTGGCTACTGATGCCATTTCATAAACTGCATCACAAAGGCCCTCACGAGAATCCACCCATCTCTCTTCCCCACCCTGCTTAACTATTAGTCCATGCTTGGATGCTATTGTAGTTGGGATGTAAGAAAAATGTCGGTTGTGAGATGCATGATATGGCAGTGATTTAAGGAGCAAGAGAATGCCACTGGCCTTGCCAATATGTGAGGCTGCATGGTCAGCTGCAGTAGACTTGATACCACCTGCTTGAAGTGTCAGGTACAGCATAGTCGATACAGTGTCCTCGGCATATTTCTCCAACTCTCCAATAGTTTCTGGCATGTCAGTAACCTCTCTTCTAGCATCATTGATCCGAGCCTCAACAGAACGTTTCAACCATATCTTGCTGAGTTTGGTCTCAGCTATCACAGATGACAGGGCCTGTGCTGTTGGGTGTTCAATCAATTTATTGGCGAACATTTTGTCTATTGCTTCCTGCCACCAGACAAGACGCATAAGGCCAATCCTGGGATCTGAAGCAATATCCGTAGCTCTAGCTGTTTCAACATTCAAGGCACGGAATGCAAACGCAGCCCTCCGCATAGATGGAGGCAGCTCGAGAAGGCAAAGATAGTGATGATAATCATAACTTCGAACTTGTTGTACGCAGTGGGAGAAAGCTGCCCTTAAGTTACTAGATGCAGAACCACCATTCATTAAATCTTCAATTGGGGCCCTACAGATGAAAGTTACATTTATCACCATACCGATATACACGCTAAAATAAAAGTTGCCACAAAGAAATCATAGCATACCTAGAAAGATATTATGTTATTAACGTATAAACAGATGTGTAACTACATATATATATATATGTGTGTGTGTGTGTGTTAAAAGTCCCTTGAGGATTAGTTTTGTTACTTTTTGTCAGATTTGATATGCATGGATTAGGCATTGGGCAACCTGTCTGAGCATTGGACTTAAGTCCAATAACATGCTAAACGCAAAAAAGAGAAAAAAAAGGGGGGAAAGAAGCAGAACAATGCAGTGATTGTCTCTCATCATTTATCATCCAGGTAATTCTACAAGTCAATTCAATTTGTGATCCAGTCGGTGACAAGCATCATGAGATAATGACATGTTGGCATGTTGCTGTTGGTGCTGAAATCACCAATAAGCGTATTTTCATCAAATGGTGAAGATTCTGACCATGTTATTATATAGATACCGTAGTATGTCAACACATGAAGATTTGAGGCAAAGTGGTGATGCAAAACAAGTACTTTTTTTTTCTTGCTTTGATGCTATTGCATATTAAATAAAAACTAGTCCTAACATACTTAAAAAACATCTTATGGTATCTCCAATATAAGAAACTAAAAAATGTGGATGGTACTATGTCTTATCTCTCACAAAACTAACACAACTGAACCAAAAACATGAATCCACACACATGCTCTCACACACAAACAATCAAGCACTCAAAAACCCATTCATATAATTTTGCCACTATGCACAACGCTTTATATTAGCCGTGAAGGCTAACTTGCTTACACGAACCTCCAATATCCTCTTCAGTACACATCAAAATGTCTTTGTTCGGTCACACCTTGCAAGAAGAAAATGATAGGAGTGACAGAAGACAACCTATCTCATCCTTCTTTGAAAAAAATAATAGAGTCTAGACTAACATATTCGCAAAAATTGAGAAATAGTGCCAAACAAACCACTATAGGTCCACTTGTTTCATTTCGATAATTGGATCATGTAACATGCAAAATTCTTTGCACTTTAATTTTTGACCATAGAACTACTATATGTGTTTATTATTTTAAGTTTATAATGATACATGTGTTGAGTACACATGATCTCAAGATTATAATAGAACCAACCCATATGTTTGTGTCCATCAATCACTTCATAGCACCAAGAATATTAGCATATTAAAAATTCTATTCTTTAGGAAGGTGAAAATAATGACCAAAAGCTTGTTTTCCAATTCTATCCAGCATCAGACTGCTTACCACATAGTGCAGAAGCAATTGACCCTTTTAATCATCCACAGAAAAACGAAAACATCCATCAAATCTGGATCAGATGCATGTATGATTCAGTAAATATTAATTCTTAATATATTAGCAAGAGAATTCAGCAAAGGACAGGGAAAGTGATTTGTTTTCATTGTCTTAATAGGGACATAATGAATAGAGAAACACAAATAGGTAATCGCTGAAGCTCAATTTTGATTTCCAAGTAAATTAAAAAAGGTTACTTTTTGTCATTTCACTCCAGTTAAGATATATACAAATATACAATATTTTCTTTATTGTATCTTAGATTATCGATTAAGGTTCCATCATATGACTCTCGCATTATTTCTCGCTCTCAACATGGTATAAAGGGGAATCATCCTCCGTGACCTATCCGCCACTACTTCACTCCCAAGCTCTCTAAAATTCAAAGTTCTAGTTTATCCATTCAAAAGTTCAAATTAGTCATATCTCTCATGACATCTGTCGAGTAATGAAGTGCTCAACCACTAATCTATGTCGGATAAGTAAGTCAGAACCGTCTTTAGTCAGTTCACTGCCTCCCACCATAGAAGATGAGATGGACTTAGCCTCGGCCATATTGGTTTTGGCTAATAGACAGGTATATTTATTCTGTAAGATATAGAGTGGTCCATCAGGTTGAGGCTCAACTTTAAGGCCTAGGAAGTAGTCAAACACCCCAACTCCTTTAGACAGAATTCTGAATTGAGAACACTGAAGTAGTCCAAACTCATCTCATCTGCTCTTCTTCAGCAGTTGATTTCTGAACTCAATTCAGTGTTCTCTCCAAAGGGCATTTGGCGACTTGGACTACTTCCTAGGCCCTGTTCAATTTTGAAATTTCACGCTTTATAACAGGATCAATTTTTTATGCTTTTACTTTTCAAGGTCAGAATTAAATTAACCTTTGTGGCAGGACAAAATAACTTTATTTGTTTAATTTGGTAGACTTTTAAAGCTTGTACACATTTTAACCCATGACACTTAAACCATCTTATCCTACATGTCAATTGCATATGATGTAGAATTATAGATAACTAGATATAATATGCAAGGAGCCCTTTACCAACAACTCATAGACAGGTAACCTAATTCACAAACATGATTAATATCTATTAAATCAAAGAGAATTAGGATTTATAAGTGAATGGTTCCCAATCCCTTAAATAACCCAAGGGTTTATCATTCGGTAAAAACATCCCAACTCCAAAGCAAGCTGAAATATATGGGATATTAATAATTACCTTCATACATTCATTTTATGAGAAGTAATTAATTGTTTGTACTAAATTTTCTTACATATCCTACTTGATTGTACCAAAGAAAGTTCACAACTTACTATCAGTAAAACAATTAATCAAAATATTTACTTGGTATAATAACCTTCAACTACAGTGTCAACTTTTTCAACACACAAGCTCAACATTATTGTTCCCTACTGGATCACCATTGTCCAGTCATTCCAATAAAACTCATCAAGTTCATGACCCATTCAGAGTTAGTCCCCGAACTACCAAAATCCAGCACAAAAGAACTGTATTATTGTACTTGGGTAACACAAACCAATGCGATTACAACTTCATCTGTAGCGAAACCTCGAACAAACATTTCTACCAGCAGTTAGAGTGCAAAAACTAAAACTCTATATAATTGGAAGTTATGGGAACCGAAGTATTTAAGATCAATTTAAAATTAAGAAAGATCGATTCTAGAAAACGCGAAAGGCTAGGAAAGATACCTTGTAGAGACGGTGCACGCGGCGGACGATGATGTCGGTGCAGCACACAGAACCTAGAAATGTTGTTCACTGTTCCACGTTATTGTAGTTTTTTTTTTTCAATTCCAGAAGAAATTTTTTTGGCCAATATTTTGTGAAACCAACTCTTTGATTTAAAAATGAAGATAAAACTAAAAAAGAGAGAATAGGGATATTCCTTTGTACAAGAAATAATACTAAAACTGACTTTTCCCATTATAAAAAAGAGAAAAAAATTATGAATTGTATGAGTTGTTGGAATTATTAGCACTAGTGTTAACATTTATTCTTAAAAAAAATATTAATATTAAAAATATTATGAAGAAATGTATATTTAGAATATTATTACCCTTTTAGAATAAATTTTTTATTCTAATAAAATATTTTATAACAAATTATTATTTATTTATCATTTATAAAGTTTAAAATCTAATTATTATTTTTTCTTATCAATTATACTGTTAAATGTATTCTAATAAATTTAGATACGTAACATACACATTAAATAGAATGAGAAAAGAATAAAATAGTAAATTACAAAAACTATTTTCATTATTTTTTAAAAAAATTTTATTCATATTCTAAAAATATAAATTATTTCACTAAAGCATTAATAATTATACATAATTACACGTATATAATGGAAATGGAAAAAGATTAGTACAATGAATAGATATGAAAATTATTGGTACAATGAATAGATATATTCCATACTTTATAACAATTACAATATCACAAACACAAATTATTTCATAAATCATAAATTAATAAATGTACAAATATAATTAAATAGCTATAAAAATAAATTGAAATAATAAACAAATTTAAATAATTCCTTTGTTAGATAATCAAATATTTTTTATATTTTAATTTTATTATCATTTTTCTTCTTTGCTTTTTTTTAATCTAACTTTAATAAATAAAATAATTATAAATGATCATAAATAAATTAATTAAAAAAATAAAATCCAATATTTTTTAATATTTTTAATATTTTTATTTAATTTTTATAAATTTAGGAACCTAAACTTTAATATAATATAATTAAAATAAACAAAAAGTTATATGGTATAAAATTTAATGATTTTATCAAATTTTTTGCTATATAATTTGTAGTAAAAAAAAAAGTCACTTAAGTAACCTCGTTGATGTTAAGCAAGTAAAAGAAGAATCCTAAAAAAACTACCTATAATAGTTATGTGGCATTATGATCAAAGTGCTCCAACCAAATGAGGTCATATTCATTAATGCTTTTATTAAGGGACTTTATGTCTAACCCTTCGACAAAATATTAATTCAATGTCCTGTCAAGAATGTAGCTGAAATTTGCGTTCAAGCTTCCTCTCATATTGAAGCTGAAAAGGTCATGATGCGAAAGAGAACAAAAGAAAGAAATGATCTAGCGAACCAGAGATCAAAATGGTCTCAAGACTCTACAAAGATATACCAAAATGATCATTTGAAATATGATTCCATGTGTTAAACTTTATATCCAAGAGGTGCGTCTAATGATCAAATCAAGAGACCTTTATTATCTAACATTACTCATCATCTCACAAAAATAGCTCTTGAGAGATGTAAATGTCATCAAATTACTAACTTTCCTTAAACCATCGATTCAGACCATGGGAAGAAGTAAGTATGTGTGCGCAATTTCTATAGGGTATATAAGCACGACAGTAACAAGTTGTATATCCTAATTAGACAAATTGAGTGATTGATCAAACATGGAAGCCTTACCAATTACATATGCAAGGAGGAGTAAAAAAAAAAATGATAAAAAAGAGACCTTAGAAAAGCCCCGTTCAAGAAACGAACATGAGACCACGATTATGAGAGATTTCAATGTGATATTAGGAAGGTTTGCTAGTAGAGGTTATACTAGTTTTGGAAAACAATACTTTAGAGTTGTGATGAATGCTCAAATCTTACCAACACTTGATAAAGTCACTCTTGTGATCTCTTTTCTAGATACTTACTTGGAGGATATCATTAATCACAAGGATGACCTTATTATAATTTTAGTTATCATGATAAGAAAAACTATTCATCGAGTTCTAGATGCTGAAATTTAACAAGATGTCTTTGCTTGATCAATAGTTGACATGCCCAATATTGTGTCAAAATTAATGTGCCACAAACTTGTTGTGAATCTTGAAATTTTTTTGCAGAGGAGAAGAAAATTTAGGAAAGAAAAACAAATGGCAATCATCATTGAAACACAGAAACTTGTTGATGCAAGACACATCAGAAAAATAGAATATCCTATGTGGCTAGCCAAGATTATCATGATTAAAAGGTTGTTAGAAAAATGGAGAATGTGCGTTGACTTTACTAATTTAAATAAAGCATGCCTTAAGTATTCATATCTTTCGTCTAACATTGACAGATTGGTGGACACAACATTTGGATGCTAGTTACTACGTTTCATTGATACATACTCAGGTTATAATAAGATTCGAATGCATTCAAAAGATGAACACAAAATGATATTTATGGTTGAAACATCTAATTACTATTATCAGGTCATGCCTTTTGGCCTCAAAATCCTAGGTGTTACATACCAAAGGAACATGGATAAAATCCAACATCCAATGATTGAAAGATATGTTAAAGAAGCTTACGTAGATGACATGGCCATAAAGTTTGTAGATGCCACCAATCACCACTTAGATCCTGAGAAACTATTCACCACTATTAACAGGTATAAATTAAAACTTAACCTTGATAAATGTGCATTCGATATACACACAAGAAAATTTTCAAGCTTCATGCTCATGCAAAGAGGCATCAAAGATAACCTTGATAAGTGTTCCACAATTATCAATATGAGGAGTCTGAAAAATGTGAAGGAAGTCCAATAGCTAACAGGGCAACTAGCATTGCTATCACGATTTCTATAAGTAATTAGAGATAGAGGTTTTCCTTATTTCTAATGCTTGAAAGGAAATGATAATTTCATATGGACTAACAATTGTGAGGTGTTCATGGCACTTAAAGAATTTCTTGCTCATCCTTTAATCCTCTCCAAACTGATAAAGAATGTTCTCTTCCAAATGTATCTTGTGATCACAAAACACGCCATGAGTTTTGCATTGGTGTAAGATATAGAAGAAATCAAAAAACCAATATACCTTTGTTAATCATGTACTTCAAGGAGTTGAAGTCAAATACCATAAGATGGAAAAGGCAACGGTCATCATCACTACTTGATGTCTCCTCCATTACTTCCAAAGCCACACAATGATAGTCAAGATAGATTTATCAATTCACCAAGTTTTACAAAAATTAGATCTCACTAGACAAATGATCAAATGGGCTATCAAGTTATCAGAATATGACATCCAATATGAAACAAGGGGACCCATTAAGACTCATGTATTATTAGATTTCGTTTCTGAATTCACTCATCCTCCATTAGATTAGTCTCACTCAGCCCAATGGATCCTCTTTGTAGATGGAAAGTGGAATTGGTGTTATTCTAGAATGCCCAAACAGAGTAATGTTAGTCAGTCCTTAAAGTTAGTATTCAAAGCTAGCAACAACGAAGTAGAATCTGAAGCCTTAGACATAAATGAATTTGGCTGAAGAAATGTGTAAAGTAACTCGTGATACACAGTGACTCACAATTGGTCACAAGCCAAGTAATTGGCAATTTTCAAGCTTGAGACCCGTATTTAGCCTAATACTTATCTAAGGTAAATCATATATTACGAATTTGAAAGTTTTGATCTCACTAATGTCCATGCAAGCAAGCACAAAAAAACTATAAAATCTCTAATCTATTATTCAAGAAACCTTTAAGCTCCCAAGTGTATCCATGGAAATTCACTAATTTTGTATGATGTATGTGTCAATGTCATGGATGTTCCTATATTTTTTGTACTTCATTAAAGGCGTTGAACCTTCTAGGTTTGAAGAACATGTTGTATTTCGATAAAACATGACATGATTTACAATACTTAATGGCCGATTGTACAAACACATGTTTTCAACACCCCTCCTTTGATGTTTAACCAAAGAGCAAGGATAATGGATTGTGGTCGAGCTCCATGAAGAAGTTGGAGGAAGCCATGAGACACGCTTTAGAAAGAAAAGTGCTTCAAGATAGTTATTATTGATTTTGAATCTACGATAAGATTATCAAAACTACGCCAGAAATTGTAACCTTTGTCAATGACACTTAGATCTTCATATATCCTTACCAAAACAACTCTATAACCTCACCTTAGCCATTGGGGAATTGATATTCTCAGTCCTTTCCCTCAAGCAGAACAATAAATTAAGTTTCTTATCGTAGTGGTGAAATATTTTACCAAATGGATTGAAGCTCAATCAATTGCAATCATATCAAGTATTAAGGCTAGACAATTTGTTTGGAATTCAATTGTGCGCCAATTTGGAGTGCCAAAGGTCCTAATCTCGGATAATGGAACACAATTCATGAGCCACCGAGTCTAGTAACTATGTAGTCAACTAGGAATGTAAAAATATTCATATATATTGAACATCCATAATCCAATGAAAAAGTTGAAGTCACAAATAAGATTTTACTTCGAGGAATCAAGAGAGATTAGCTGATGTCAAGACTCGTGGGTTGAAGAGCTTCCCCATGTCCTATGGTGATAATCAAAGAATCCCCTTTTTATCTAGTGTATGGGATTGATGAGATGCTTATTATAGAAATTCATCAACCGTCAAGTAGAGGTCATCTATTTTTTTAAGACTCTTCTGAAAGAAAAATTTAAGCGAATCTCAACATAATTGCAAAAATTTGAGAACTCAAGCCATTAGAGTTAGAAGCAATCAAAAGGCAAATGGATCTTAAGTATACAACCATGGTTCATCCATGCCAACTAGGAATAGGATTTAGTGTTAAATCAGACACAACCAAACCAAATTATTAACAAACTCTCCTCTATGTGAGTAGGTCCATATCGAATCAAAGAAGTGATTAGAAAAAAAACATATAGTAGAAATCTTTTATGGTAGCATAATACCAAGAACTTAGAATGTAGAGAGTTTTTTCCTATACTATTTTCCTTTTAAGGTTTTTTTGTTCCCACGAAATTTTTTGCCTTAAGAGGTTTTTAATAAGAAAATTTCATCCTTTTGTATTCAATAATAAAGGTTTTCATTTTTTTGTCAACTATTAAGCAAAGTATGAAAATATTCTCATCTATAAGACATGGTATGAAATCTTCTCATGCTATAAAACATGATACAAAATCTTCTCATGTTATAAGACACGGTACAAAATCTTCTCATACTATAAGACATGGTACAAAATCTTATCTTGCTATAAGACTATGGTACAATATTTTCTTTCCATTTTATAAGACATGATATGAAATCTTCTCATGTCATAAGACATGGTACAGAAGCTTCCTGTACACAAGTTAAGTATGAAAATCTTCCCACGCCATAAGACATGATATGAAATATAAATATAAAAATCTTCTCATGCTTTTAGACATGGTATGAGCAAACAGTGATGAAAAAATCGATCAAAATTTCAATTAGATTAAACAAAATGAGTAATTGCATTAAAAAAATTGATCACTTAGACCAATCACATAAATTGAGTTAGGAAGATAGTATTCTATAATGAATTATTCTTATTCAAATAAGTGTAAGACATGTTAACAGGGTGAATATTCTATAGATTATTGAAATCTCTTTCGTTACTTAGATTTCCAAAGTCATTGCACCAATCACACTCATACCAAATGATTTTTTAACTTAGAAAACAAATGCATAAGAAAGAAATTGATAGCATGTAGAACTAGTTACTCTTCTTCAATAATTTTGTCATTCACCACTATCTTCAATGGATCAAGCGTAGAGAGATTGGCCCTAGGAAGAACCACTTGAACTTTCTCTATAGTAACCAAGAATCCAACCTCAAAGGACGATGTTACTTCTTTCTTCAATGACTCTTCCACGTCATGAAATGATGCCTTCTCTTTCTCCAATTTTTCCATGTCAAGACAACATCTTTGTACCTTTTATTCCCAACTTCTAGAACTTTGGTTTCATCAAATAAATTGATTTCAAGCTCCTTATATTTATGAATCTCTTCTTCAACTTTAATCTTCAACTCCTTTATTTCTTGAGATAAGTGGGAGACATCATGAGCCCTCTTTACCTCTTTAATCTCGACCTTCAACTGAGACACTTCCTTTTTAGCTTCATCCTTGTCTTGTTGAAGTTTCTTCACAATAGCACGAGATTCTTTAGCTCACCTTTCGGCCATCACCATCAAGGCGACAATCTTGTTCATACATTTCTAGGCACCACGACAAGTGTCTAGCAAACTAAACTCCTCCAAAGCTTTTCTCATCTACCTCAATTAAATTATGAGCCATGTTTTCAATCGAATGAGGGAAGGAAGAATCTCAAAATGATCTTCCCTCCCCATCACACCAAGTCCCCGCCCACTGAAACAAGAATATTTCGGCGCCACTTTCTTCCCAACAACTTCCTTTCTCAATCATTTTGGCAACTTTAACTTCTAGTCAGACATTGTCTATTCGAATTCCTTATCAACAAAAAGAACACCTTGAGTGTTAGGTTTGCTTGTTCCAACACTAGTAGTAGTAGATATATTTTCCTTCGACCTCGCCTTCTTTAATCGTTGGATAATCTCCTCTTACATTTGATTCTCTGCACACAAAAATTAATTATGAAGAAGCATGTTGACTTTAGAATGGAGGTTAAATAGAGTCAAAACACCTTTTTTTTATGGGTGGATACTAAGTAGGTATTCTAAAGTATGAGAAATAATGCAGAAAATAAATAAAGAAAGCTCGAGTTATACTAGTTCATCATAAACTCTTACGTATGTTTTAATATTTTTTTAAGAAACTCTTAAAGGGTTTTACTATTCTTAGCAAATTATCTTCACTATTAATATTGGTTACAATGAGTACACCATCCCACTCTTGATTACAACGAGTACATCATACCACTCTTAGATACAAAGAGTATATTATGCCACTCTTGGCTATACCATCCTAATCTTCTTTAAGACTAAGAACTACGAGTATTCTTAAATGTCATTCCTGACTACAAAGAAAAGAGTGTTTAAGAAAATATTATAAGAAAACTCTCACAAAGAGGATATACAATAAGATGCTCCTAATTGAGATTCTAACTTTACTAAGGGAAGGATATAACAATGACTTTCTTTCTAAACTTTTTAACAACTTATGTATTGTAATTATTTTAACTGTTGTATCTTCTACTTTTGTCATCCTCTACTTTTATAGGCTTTAAAAAATATGATCATTGAAGAAAAATCTCCAACTTTAATATTCTTTAGATATTTTGATGATAATCTTTTAATATCTTGATAGGTTATATTATTATGATATGCTTGGATTTTTCCTCTCAATAATTCTTCTTTGAAAAAACTTGATTTGATGATGCTTATTAAAAGGAAATGTAGTGCAAATACAAAATATATATTCTTTGTAACAAATGAAATATTTCCTTTCATTTACGAGATAATATATTTGATTATTTTGAATTAGAGAGATTTAATTTTGATTTAATTTACATATAATTTGAAATTATATTATGAGATAATATATTAGTTATATTGAATTATTTGTTGGAAGACAGATTTAATTATAATTTTATACCATGTTTCAAAATCTGTTTAATTTTGTAACTTCTAATCTGTTCAAAATCTGCAGATAATATTTCATATAATTTTATTACAAATTTCTTCAAATAATAACATATTGAGTACTTGATTTTTTATAAGAGAAATTTATTATAAACCTCATAAAAATATTTAAGAATAAGTTTATATAAAATATGTGAACAAATTTAATACTTGATTTTCTTATTAAGCTAACTAATCGTTATATGATCTTGTGTTCATATATATATATATATATATATAAAATATTATATTACCGACATTTTATTTAACGTTATTATCAATTATAAAATGATTATTTTATAAACACTTTTTTATTAATCTTTCAAAACTTATTTTTATTTATTATCATCAAAATACATTGTGTGAGGGATATCCAATAGATCGTTTGGGTTTTAATAAGTTAAGGATAGAAAAATAAAAATATCATTAAAATTAAAGTATCATGTGTACCAATATACAATTTCAAATCTAATACTCAGTGTTTAAACCATAATAATTTGGTGGTTTTAAAAATAGTTTCTAACACTTCAAGTTTTGTGCAATTAGCTGCCTCATGGACAGTTAGTCATTTATTTATTTACTTGGGTTGAAGGATGTGTCATAGGAGTTCAATATAAAGGAAAACACTCAAGAAGTGAAGTGTTATTCAAGGGAGTCCTAATTTTGACAAATCGACCTTTAAAGTTTTTATAAGACGAGTGGAATAGAGTTACTACTCCTTTTACTAATGCCTAGGAAGTCCTATTGTTGGGTTTGAATTCAAAAAAATAGAAAAACATATTTGTAGTTGGAACAAACTCGAAATGAGTACAAAGAATATCAAAGGTTTAAATGAAGACCTAACATAACTATTAAGATGAAGTTGAATAGGGACAACATTCATTATGGTTAATGCCTCTTTTTCAATGGAGTTAAGATATAATAAGAGTCCTAACCTCATGAAAAGAGTATCATAAAAATAGCAAAATGCTCTTCCCACTTCGTCTGAGGTTTGGCCTTTATAAAAGAATTCTAATTCATCACAAACAACTATGAGTACGTTATTTCATCTCCAAAACAACTTAGTGTGTGAATATTATGAAACTTCTTTATGTGTTTGATAGCGGTATAAAAGATAATTTCGAAAAGGATCTCATCCTTAGCCCAAGGATAAAACTACTTATAGTTATGTTTCATGTTCCAAAAGTATTTAAACCTAGAAAATCGTAATACCTCAAAGACAGAAAGAAAAAAGAACCAACAAAGTAAAGAAATGGAATACTAGAGATAGTTTGATAAAAAACCAATAAAATAACATAAAGAGCAACAAATGAGTAATTACTGAAGAATACAAAAGCAATGCATAGATAAAGGATTCACGATAAACAAAGATTTTTTGGTAAAAATATGAGCTTGATGCGTACCTATGAAGATAGAAAAGTATGATAGTAGAGGAAGACGAGACTTGTGGAAGAAGATGCAAAGAGTGAACCTTTAGGTATGGAAATGAAATTATTGTGCCTAAAATGAAGTGGCGTGATTTGATAAGGAGTTTTTCAATAAGTAATATTTTTTACTCGTGTGTGAACACTTGTGACGTTTGAGATATGAAACATTTAAATTTGATTTTCTGTTTCACATTGAAAAATCACTTACACATCAAAAGATCAGATGATAACCGATCAATAGTACTGAAACAATCTAATCACCCTCCAACTCTAAGAAGGAAACTTACTCGATTTTAAAAAGGGGAATCGGGCTTCAATCGATCCTGTACATCGATTGAACTATCTAATACATTGTCTTTGTCTTTAAGACTCGACATTGGGGATATATACCCTCCAAGGAAAGATCAACCTCTAATTAATTCTCCAAGTAAGAAAAAAAAATTCTCTAACCAATTTTGGACATCAGTCGAATCATCTAATATACTCTTTATCTTTAAGACTTGACACGGAGAAACTATGTATTCTCTAAGAAAAACAAAATTTGTTACTAACCGATTTCTAATACCAATCATCTATATATTGATCCTGAAAAATATCAATAAATTTATTATTAATATATTAGATTTATATATTTGAATATCAATATTTAATAAAGGAGTTAAAAATTGTTGGATAAATATTCGATTATCAATGAATTATTTTATTATTTATAAAATTCAATTTTTTAAATTCCAAGAATAACTAATTCTAAATATTTTAATTTGAAATATTTTAATTTTACTTAATTTTTTTACTTGAATAATATTCAATTTAAAAAAAAAAAATTGGATATTGTAATCTTTACAAAAAAATTGTGCATGTGAAACCAAAATTGTTTAATTTACTGGTTCACGGGTTAAAATTGGTCTAAATAAATCCGATTTCATAGACAATGATAACAAATTTGTCTTACCATTAACTTGTTAGGAAAATAAATAAAAAATATTAATTCAAAACAATTGATTAATTTGCATGGAAACAATAGAAAATAAAAAATAAAATTACTCAAAATTAGAGAAGAAACATTTTTTTGCAAACCGATAGAAAAACAAATATAAATTCTAGTAGGAAGAAAATAAAAAATAAATGAGGAGAGATATAAAAGACAGCAGAAAATAAATAAATGAACATGTGATGTCGATGAAGAGAATGGAAAAACAAAATTGATAAAAATGGTTAGTATTATAAATGCTTTTTTCTTCTCCGAAGGTATCTATTTCCAACTTCCAAGAAGAGAGAAGAGATGAAATATCAAATGTAACCCTAAAAAAACTTAACTCACTTGCCAAAGTAGTGGACAACATTCTTGAGGGACCACATACAAGTATGTCATGGACATGCCTTGATGGATCCATGCAACAAACTCTTAGTTCATTAAGAAAACAAGGCAAATCATTAAGAAAACAATACTTGGAAAAATGATTAAGTGTCTTACAAGACTTATTAAGAAATCACATGAAAACGAAACAAAAAAATTCATATAAAAACACTTTCTTTTTTTACATATTTTAATAGTTTCATTTAATTTCTTAACAATAATATTAGCACATTTTTTAATAAAATATAAATTATGTATATTTATTAGTATTTCTTTAAATAAATAATTTTATGTGAAAGGATATTACAATAATAAATTTATTTACCTATTAAATATTTTTTATAGATTTCTTTTAAAAAAAAATTAATTACTCATAAAATATTTTTTACAAAATTATTTTTATAAAAAAATTATAAATAAATTTTTCATTAATTTATTTATAAAATTTTTTTTCATAAATTTTTTATAGAAAATAATTTTTTATTAGTCTTTTTATCTATAAATTTATAAATTTATAGTGGTAAAAAATTTATAATAAATTTATAAGAAAAAGTTATATTTTCCAAATAAGTCTAACAGAAAATATAATATAACTTAACTGTAATAACCCTTATTTCAATGAGGATAGTTTTAAAAAAAATCATAAATAATAATTTTAACGAGAAAATGTAATGAAATTCATTAACACCACAATATTGGTAATAATATTTTTAATATATTTTTTTTATCATGGACTAAAATTTATTAAAAATCATAAAATCAAGAAGAAGATTTGATATAATTTTTAAAAAATAAAAAAATTATTGTAATTTCAGTCTCTGTATTCTACAAATCGTAATTTTGATTCATAATTTTTCTCTCTCTCGTAATTTAAGTCTTTCAGTTTTAAATTATCCATAATTATTGAATTTGAAGGTTAATTATAAGGAGTGATAACAATAAGATTTGTCGATATTGTTTTAAGAATAATAGAAGAGTAATAACTCTGGAGGACTTTTGCTGGTAAGATTTGAAAACTACATTGAACAAAAGTAGCAGCTATTTGGAAGCGTTGTGATGACACAGTTGAGGAAATGGCTCATAATTTGGTTCACAAAAGATTTTAGGAACAAGTAATGGACGACTTTAATTCTGAGAGGAAAGAAGTTGCATAAGCAAGAGAGAGAAAGAGACGGTGCTGAAAGAGAGTTGGTTAGCTGTTAAATTCATTAATTTCAGCCACCAAAAGTTAGGAGCCTCATTTCTAAAACCAGACCCTCTATTTAACTTCATCTTACCTATCTTCACCTCCTCAAATTTCACACTCCATCTTCATCCTCATCTTATATCAAACACTTCATAACACCAACCACCAAAATGATCACAACCAGCACCACAACCGGAATGGTGGTTCTTCTCACTTTAGTCCTTACACTAGCATGCTGTGCCACTTCTGTGCCATCTCCGGCACCGGAAACCGCTGCAGCTCCGGCACCGGAAAGCAGTGGCTGCCTCATGGCACTAGCAAACATGTCAGATTGCCTGACTTTTGTGGAGGCTGGAAGTAATCTGACAAAGCCAGATAAAGGGTGCTGCCCTGAGTTGGCAGGGTTGGTTGATAGCAACCCCATTTGCTTGTGTGAGTTGCTAGGTAAACCTGACTCTATTGGCATCCCGATTGATCTGAAAAAAGCCCTCAAGCTACCTTCAATCTGTGGAGTCTCTACTCCCCCTGTTAGCACCTGTTCAGGTAAACTTCAATGTCTTTGTCTTCTCAAGGGTTCTTGGTTAGGGTTCTTGGTTTGGTTTATGTCTGAAATCTTTATTGTTAAAGCATGTTTTGAACTTTGGATCATGGGAAATGGTGAATCTTAAATGCCATGCTGATTCCTTAAGGTAAACAAGACTTTTTGCTTGGCATAGTCAACACTTTGCACCAAATATCAGCACTCAAATCTACCCTATAATTAAAGATTGGTGATGCTGAAAGAAATATATTAGTTTGAACCTTTTATATTAGCACCAAAATCTAGCCTTATTATTTGAAATCACTTTTAGTAATGTGATATTATTCTCTTATTGATAGTATTATTTAAAATCTATGAATGATTAGAGTCATAGAATGAAAGTTAATAACTTGATTATATGTGTAGATCCAACAATTTAGGTGTGATTTTCTATAAAATATTGCTGATAGTCATAGAGAGTTTGTGCATTTATGATGGCACCGACCCACCGATGTGAGCATGTGAGGTTACCAGGTCAACTTGACTAGGGGATGGTGCTATTTTTAAATAGGTCATGAAACTAAGTTATTTTTGGACTAACTTTATTTTAAAATTGTGAATTTTGTTTCCTTTCAAATATTATATTACTACTTATTCTTCAAAAGGGTAAGTGAATAAAAATTGAACTACTTTTATTCTATAATTTATAAAGTTTCTAGTTTGTTCTTCTTCAAGTAGATTCCTTTTTCATCATGTATTTAAAATTATAGTAACTTGAATAATGTCCATATTATAAAAATATAGTATATAATTTTTTTGGAATTAGTAACATTTTTTAAAATATCATTTCAATACAATTTGAGATGTATTACTTCCTTTCCTATTTATGAAAAAAAGAAAAACTAATTTTAGAAGAAAATGAGTTAATTACATTTATTTTATGTATGATATGTAACCAAAGGTCATATATTCATTTATTAAAGTTTGATTTTTTTTACAAGAAAATTCATTAAATGAATAAAGCAGTTTAAATTAGTTTATAATTGAAAAAGAAAAGTTTAAATTTTTATATAAATAAAAAGAAAATAAGTATTTTATCTAAGAAAAAAAATTGGACTAACTACATTGTACTCTAATAACTAATGTCTCTAGAGCATTAATTTGAAAATTATTAGTATATATTTTTATTAAAAGAATGATTAATACACACACCTTAATTTTTAATGGATTTTTGACATTTTTCAATACTTTCTCATTAATTCCTTAATTTATATACTTAGTTTAATAGAATTATACAAGTATTGAAATACCTATATATATTATTTTCAAATCTTATTTAATGCTACCCAATTTTTCAAATCTTTTTCAATTTTTCTTTAATTTGAGTTAATTATTGTCCAGCTCAGAAGTAGCTTGTTTTTGTATGCTTCCCAACTATTGACAATAAATACCCAACCATAACAACATCATTGTAATTTAGTACTGTGGGACCCATAATGTCACTTTTACACACATATATATATATATATATATATATAATGTAACACAATCTAATTCAACTTTACTTAGCTATGTTGTAAGATGATAATTTTATTTATATATTTTATTTTTATCAAGTTACTTGAGAGTTGTATATCTTAAACATTAAGTTAGTAAGTGAAAATTGCAAGTACATTTTATCTTAATTATTCAAACTTCAAAGAAATTAATTGAATCCATTATTAATGTACTATTGAACAAAGATTTTTGTTTTTTTGTATTTGGATATTAAAGAAAATTTTAATTTGGATTTTGTTTTCTTATTTTCTCATTTGACAGCTGTGGGGGTCCCTGTGTCCTTGCCTCCATCAAGTAGTGAAGGTTCCTCTTCACCAAGTAAGTTTTCCATCACTTTAGAAAAGTTTTTATTTTATATTAAAAATTTTATTTCTGGCAAGAAAAGTTTTCAAACTCATAACTATTTTTCTTTAGCAATAACATTTATTTTGCTTAAATTATGGAATTCACCCAATGTGCAATTTTAATCGATAAATTTTTAGTTATACATTTGGTCCTAAATTTTTTAAAATACAGAAATCTTTTCCACCAATATTTTAGAAATATAATGTGTTAAAACTTATTATTAAATATCACCATTAATGATTTATGTAAATAAGTAATTAATCAATACAACAATTTTATTTATTTATAAATTATTTTTTATAATTTTTTAAAAAAAATAATTATTTATTAAATATTTTTCACAAATTTATTTTTATAAAAACTTTTTATAAATTTATTTTGTGAAATTTTTTTTCATGAATTTATTTATAAAATTTTTTTTTTCTATATTTAATTTGTAAAAATATTTTCATGAATTTTGTGTGAAAAATAATTTTTTATTAATCTTTTACCTATAAATTTATAGTAATAAAAAATTTGTAATAGATTTGGGAGAAATATATATTTCTTATTATCCACAAATTTATTTTAAGATTTTTTTTATAATAATATTATATTTACTTGTAGATTTTTTTTAACAATTGAATGATATATTAATATTAAATTAAATTTATTTTATTTTAAAAAACTAAAGAATCACAAATTTATAATTAAATTTTCATAAAGATGAAAATTACACATTGACGAAATATTTGAAAACAGAATGAATTTAAGTGTATTCATTTTCGAAATTGTTGAAAACGAAAAGTGGATTTAAGTGTATTAATTTCTAAATTTAAAATGGTTTTCAAAAACAGTCTTATCTTAAGAAAATTGAAAATGATGTTGTTCTTTAATTGGTAAAATATTGTTTTCTTGCATGTACATGTTGAAACACGAATGAAAGAGGAACATTAAGTTCTTCCAAACATTTTTATGTGTAAAATTGGTTCTAACATTTTTTTCTCTCTCTAAAATATAATGAAGATATATCACCAGAACCTTCCAGTTCAAAAATTGCTCCTTCTAGTCCTGGTAAGTTATTTGGAATTTTATGAATCTTATTATTTTCAGTATAAATATATATATATTTATTTATTTATATGAAAGAAAAATGATAGATGACCACCTACTTTTTTTCAAGACATATTTTTTATGCATTTTCTTATAATTTTGATATAAATAAAATGATGCAGGTGGTGCCCCTTCTTCTTCAGATACTTCTGTTAGCCCTTCTGAAAACAAAAATGGAGTTTCAGCCATTAAAGCCTCTGCTTTGACTAACTTCATTCTTGGCCTGTTCACTCTCTTTGTCTCCTCATTCTTCTGATTTTACACACATTTATTCTCCATGTCATTATTTTAGTGGTTGGTTCATTTATTTCCTCATTATTTGTGTATGTTGTGAACCACTTTGGTTAAACCTTTTCTTTGTAATTTAATGTTTTCCAATTATTACTGTCATTGTTAGGAGTAACCATACACTTTAATTAGGACCTTCTTCCTTGCATTATTACTCCTAGCTCTTCAAAATTTTTTAGTAGACGATGTGATATTGTTTGTGTCAGTAGAGGGTAACAGGGTAAAGGCATCTCAATTAAGTCTAAAACCTATCAATTATATATAACGTATAAAAACAGAATATAAAGAAAATGTAAATAAATAAATAAATATATATATATATGGCTTCTTTTAAAAATTTATACAATTAACATAAATTTATATATCTTAATATAATATTCACTTTTCTTCTGTCTTCAATTTTCCTTTATTTTATGAAAATGAAAACATTTTAGTAATAATAAATTTAATTTTAGTATTTTAAATTTAACTTTAGTATTTTATTATAGTATCTTTTATTTAGTAACCAGTTATAGTAGTGAATCTTAAATATTAACCTACTAAATACTACATGTTACTTTTAACAAATTTAGTGGAGATATTATGTTCTTTAGCTAACATCGTGGGATAACGGATGAACATTATAGAATGATAAGTTTGAGTCCCATGTTTTGGATTGTTGGAGATCGAATGTTTACTTAGATTAGTCGAGGTCATATTAAATACTTAATTCGTTTAAGTGTTGGCTGAACTTATCTAATTCAATCAAATTATATTCTAACCATAAACTATAAAAATTATAAAAATTATCGTCTAAATTGATATGTACTTTATAAATTTAACTCTAACAAGGTATATTTTTAGAAAAAAAAAATATTAAAATAATTATGAAAAAAATTAATATGTAAAGTCTAAGTTTAAGTAAATATTAGTATCTATATTGTTATATATACACCTAATTTTGTTTATTCTTCTTTTATTATTATCTTTCTTATTTTATTTTTTATTTTTATTTTATTTGTATCAATTTCGTTTCTTTTTTATCATATATATTAACGACTTTAACTACTCTCTACGTACTTATTCTTTACACCTTACACTAAATTGAAAATTGGTCAACTTTGTTGATTAATATTTAAATAAATTTTTCTCTTTCAATCTATAAAAAGAACTTTTTTTTTCTATAAATACAAAAAAAAAAGAATTATGAAATTTAACAAAATAAAAACATATAAAAATAAATATTTTTTTTCTTTAATTTAAGTATAATAAACTGTTAAACCAAATCTTAGTATCAAAATAAAAGTCGTAGATAATTTTATTTTATTTAAAAAGAAAAATAAGAACCAACTTAGTACGATATATAAAACATTAAATATTAATTTTCCAACCAACTAATATCACAAAAGAATGAAAGAAAATAAGATATTATGCTAAACTTAATAAATTTAGTTGTAATTTTTTATGTATAAATATTAAATGTGTATATTTATAAAGAGATATACTTTGATATATAATGATAAATTATTATATGAATGAGATATTATAGTGTGATAATTTGTGTTTTGAGGTGCTCGTGAATTATAATAATGAGTTCTTGATGTACTTATGAGTTATCTGTGTGTTTTGATAAGTTTAAGTAGTAACTTAGTAAGGGTAAATGAAAGTTATACTTGATCATTTGAGAAGTCTAAGTAATGGCTTAGTAGTGTGCATATCCAAGTTATGCTTGGTCATTTGGGATATATAATGAGTAATACATTTGTGTGTTATGTATTTATGTTTACATATTTCATTCATTCATACTTTCTCGGGGATATATGTGATCTATGAAGGAGGGTCTCTATAATCTTACCTTGACCTTGGGGATTTTAAAGTAAAGAACCTCTCATTTAAGAGTAGGATGAGGGGTAACCATAACTGACTCTGGTTAGACTTGTTGAAGTTAAGAATGAATTGTGAATGTCTTTATGATGTGGTCCATGTATTCCTAAACTACTCATATGCATATTTCATGTGATGATATCACATGAATTTAAATATAAGAGTATAAGAGCATTAATGTACTTGAGTCAATTGATTGAGTTTGTAATTGTATATCTATTAGCCTACGTATTTAGTTCTACTTTTTTTTATACGTATCTACGTATTTAATTCTACGTATTTAGTTCCTTAATATTATCTCAAATCATTACGTTCTTCATTTTCTTGTAATAATCCTCCACATTTATAGAACTTTGAGTTAAATTTTGTGAATTTTTTTTATAAGTGTCTATAATAGTGACTTGGTACAAATCTTCTTCTCATAAAAATTTTCATCTCTTTCCATAAAGAGATATGTCTTTTTTCATTTTTGGACCTACTAATCACATATTGATCCCATCAAATACTAACATAATTAGTAAATTCAATAATTACTACGTTTACTTTTTTCTCATTTGAATAATCATGATAGTCAAACACATTTTCAATTTTTCTTTACCACCCCAACTACAATTCAAGATCATTCTTTCTTTGAAAAGGAGTATATTTGTAATACCCTTAAATTTAAGTATAAATTTTATTTGTGTGTTAGATTAAAAATTAATAAAAATTATTATTGTTATTATTATTATTTTAAAAGAAAATAAATAAATAAATAATAATTAAAAAAAAAGTAAAAGTAATAAAATATTAAAATAAAAACTTCACCGCCTCAATATTATTATATATATAGTAACTGCACCGCCTTCTTCTATTTCATTTTTTTTCTTCCGCATGCGCACAATGACCTTCTTCTTCTTCCATCATTTTCAATCTCAAAATTCTACTCCATTTTCACGTTTCTTCTTAATTTCAGGTAACACTATCCAAATTTTAGCTTCCAATTCCATTTGCACCGATTGAAATCGTAGATTAACGGTATTTTTCTTGATTTAGGAAAGATTGAATGTTAGAGTTTTCCAAACTTCCCTGTTCTTGATCTTTTCGCATTTTTGAGGTAAGGGGAGATTATTTCTCATTCTAATATTCAATGTATGATGTTTTGTGGATTGATTATTGTCTGGATGTGTTTTATTTTGAAAATGATTGAAAAATCACTGAAACCCGAGAAGCTTCGCGTCCCTGTAAAAATCCGCTCAGCGGATCTGGGTTGAATTCCGCTCAGCGCACCGACCCGAATTTGCTCAGAAATCTGCTCAACGGATTTCCAAAAAAAAATAAAAATTCTTAATTACTCTTATAACTTCATTTCTTCTATTTTTACCCTCAGAGTCAGTTTTATTTTTATTAATTTTCTATGATAATAATTATTGAATTAGTATGACTTTGTTATATGCTGCAAAGCTAATAAAATTTCATTAACTCAACGTAATTAAATATAATAATATGATTGATCAGGAATGAGAGAACGATGTTTGATGCTATGAAGTAAGAAAATGATTTAGATGACTGTCAAAATAATATTTTATAATGAGAGTTTGGAACTACCTAAAGGGTAGAGAAATTGCGAGAATTTGTGGATTTATACCATCTAAAGTCATTAATTTCCGTGTGGATAAGCTACAGAGATACACTAGGGTATAGTTCAGGAAGGTTTGATAACCTGGGGGAATGAGAGTGTGGCGGAGTGGTCCATGCCGTGATGTACACAGTGTGCAATGGGAGCTGCCGCAGGCCTCACACTCCATTACCCGACTGAATCGCTGACTATGCTTTTTGCCAAAGGGGCTCGTGCGCACACGTTGTGTCCGTGGGGCGTATTGCCAACCGGCAGCTATCCACACCGGCGTAAGGCCAATGTCACTTGGGTGATGGGGTTGACAACGTTATTTTGGGATCCCAGGATACCTAGAGTACCGAAACTAATGTGATCACAGTTTGAATGGTGATGTGAGTGAGACATATGACTGACGTATGTGAGAATTTAAATAATAATGTTGTAAAAAGATTAAAAGAACTTATTTGACGAGGTTGAAAAAAGAATTTTATTAAGATGTAATACTCAATTATATTAATCATTTTCTCTGATTAAATATTCATTTTTGTGATTATTAAACATAAATATCATGAATTTTGTTGGAAGATTACGGTGAGGAAAAAACTCACCCTTACAACCAATTTTTCTGGAAATTATGTAAGAAGATTCGTGAGACACTCATCTCTTAGATGAGAATTTGATTGGTAGGACAAATCCTGCTTCTTCTTGTTGATGGGGAACCTGCTCTAAGTATATGAATTTATATTATTATATATGTATGAATAAAAATTTCTATACTCTAACCTGAGGATATATTTGTTAAATAATAAGAATAATTTTGATTGTTTTGTGATTTTGAATGATAGGTTCCTTAACCATAGTATTATTTTGTAATGTCTAAATATTACTATAAATAGTTTATTCCTCAGAAATAATTAAGTTATTGTGGAAATTATATAGATTTACCTTATTTCCTTGAAATGACTAAGTAAAATATTTAGTTTCTATAATTATAATATAATTTGATGTTATATAATTATTTTATGAATGATACTCAACTTATTTCTAACATTTATTATTTAATTCTAAATTTATTATTTATAGATTTTAGTTTAGCATTTATCAATCATATTTAAGTCGAGTTAGCTAATTATTAAATATTTCATTTTATCAAATAAATCTTTTATAACTATTTTATTTTAAATTGACCTTTGACTATGGAAAAAAAAAATTCAAATATTATTTGCTTGTTTTATTATTTAAAGAAAAGAATAATGATTTATGATGTTACAATATTAATCTTAATATTTCTCAACATCTCTTCTTCCTTTTTCACTATTTCTCCCCTTTGAGTTATCTTCTCCATCATCATTACAATTTCTCCTAAGATGGATCTAAACTACGATTGTAAACAATCCAATCTTGTATTTAGAACCTTGAATTGATCGCTTTTGTGAACAACTTGATTTCATAATCTCTTATTCTTTTTCCTCCACTCATGATGTTTTTCCAATAAGAGAATATAAGATGAATTTCACAATTTTCTTTTTTATATGCATTATCTTTTCTTTTTCTATTTTCTTTATAATAAATAGAAAAAAAATAAATAAAAAAAAAATAAAAATGAGCATACTTTTATATTTATATATATATAAAGGATGGTAAATATAAAAAAATAAGATGGAAATACTTTATTAAATAATTTTTTTATTATTGAAGGTAAAGAAAGACATTATAAATATCACTTGAATTCAAGAGTCAAAGTTTGATACCAAATTATATGAATGTGACTTATGAATCATTTTGAAAATCGAAAAAAAAAAAAAAAAAAGATCTTGATCCAAACCATGACTTACGAGTTCAATCAAAATTATCACAAAAGTGTGATTTCTAACTACCATTTATCAATAAAATCGACACTATAAAATTTTTAATTAAAAAATAAAGAAAAAAAGTTCATAAGAAGAAATTTAATTTGATTTATTTTTAAATTGTATGTTAGAAACTTATATGAAATTCTTAATTAGATAATCCTTAAGACTAAAAAAATAAATTATCACTAATAAATTCATTAAAAATTTACTTCATATTAACCAACATAATAACTAATTAAGACTTATTAACCAACATAATAACTAATTAAGACTTATTAACCAACATAATAACTCATTAAGGCTTATTAACCAACATAATAATTCATTAAGTTTTATTAACTAATATAATGACTCAGTTTCATTAATTTATATAATTACATATTAAATTCCATCATCTTAAATATAAGTATCTTAAAATTAACTTGTTAAATTTTCATCTATAACTTTTAATTACTTCTTTAAAATTAATAAGTAAAAATTGTTTACTTAAACATAAATTCATAAGATAATATTGTAAAACACTTCCACCCTCTACTCTAAAATAAAGATAACTTTACATTTATATTGTATAAGGATATTCATCCACTTTCTTGCATATTTATAAATTAATAATGAATAAATTTTTGTCTTGAAAATTAGTTAAAGATTATAAGAAGACAGTGACAAATCTCTTGAATAATATCATGTTTTATAATAAAATTTTACTTTAATGAGAAAATAAACTTATACGTAAATAATTAAGATAGTAATATAAAATAGTTTTACAAATTATCATATTTAATAAATTTATTCACTTGTATAATAATTATTTTAAAAATTGTATTAAAATTAATTTTTTACATTAACAATAATTTTAGTTTATTAGCAATGTAAAAGCTTTTATACCATAAATGCACAGTGATTTAACTCTTATATAATTCATAAGTCTTATTACAAGACCAATACAAAGGAATACAAATACGACTTATAGGAGCAATACACCAACTACAAAAGTAACATTGAAAACTACATGAACTTAAATCATCTTCATGATATGACTTTTAAGTTCAATAACACCATAAAATTTCATCTTTCAAGATTAATTAGATAGAACGGATAATAATTGGAGCTCCATGTTGAGGTGTAAGACTAAGAATATTTATTGGAGCATGAGCATAAGAGGGCGAAAGTTGAAAAGTGAAATGTTGAAGAATCATAGAAATAGCTAACTTTGCTTCTATGAGAGCAAAGTTTTGACCAAGGCAGATTCTTGGACCCCAACCAAATGGATAGAAAGCAACTTGTTCATGGGAAGCTTTGGAAACACCTTCAGAGAACCTATCTGGATTGAACTTTTCTGGGTTGTCCCAATACTGCTTATCACTATGAAGAAGCAAAAATGGTAATTCAAGCCTCATTCCAGCTGGGATAGTTATGTTTCCAATCTTTGTTTCACACAATGTGTATCTTTGAATGTATGCCACAGGTGTGTACAATCTTAGGACTTCATAAAGTATCGTTGTCAGCTGCAAAATAGAGTCTAATAAGGTTAAAAAGGTAAGATGATATAAAAATTTTGACGAATGCTTAATGTTAGGTATCGTGTAGAAAGGTAACATTAAGATATTTTCATCCATAAATAGTAAATAATAATTATACAAGAAAATACGACTCCATTTCCAATTTAAAATTTTAAAGATTAAGGATTTTTGTATTTTTCTCACTTATATTTTATTTAATATTATCGTTTCTATTCAATGTAAAATTTCAACTCATCTCTTTTAAACACCAAAACAATTTGTTAGAAATCGCATATCAACTAAAGATAAAACCAAATTAATGTATATAAAGTGGGTACAAACCTCACCTCATTAAGCCTGTTTTATGAAGATGAGTTAGACTTAAAGTCCACTTCTGTTATGGTATCAGAACCTATCCTAATAAATTTGTTTGGTCTTATTGGGCCACCCACTATTGAGTATTGTTAGACCACCTATTTGTAGGCCCAAGTTCGAGTTGGGACATCTCAATGTGAAGAAGGAATGTGTTAGAAATCTCATATCAATTGAATAAAAAACTAAATTAATGTATATAAAGTAGGTGCAAACTTCGTCTCATTGAATCAATTTTATGAAGATGAGTTATGCTTAAAATCCACTTTTATTAGAACTCATTCATTTATCTTCTTCTGTGTCCTATAGTTATATTTATTATATTTTTATTTATACTAGTTTTTATTCCAACAAATATTATATGGGGCAATTTAAAAGCAAAAGAAAAATGTTGTAATTATTCTAAGCTATATGATTATCTATACTCACAATTTTAAAGCGACTAATTGTTTCAAGATCAGGTGTTCTTTTGCCACAAATTTCCAACACTTCTTTTCTTGCTTTTTCCTGCCAATCTGGGTGCATAGATAGAACAACCATAGTCCATGAGAGGAGAGTGGTTGTAGTCTCTTGGCCAGCAAAGTAGAACAACTTGCATTCCTCAATCACATCACCAATTGTTAGAGAAGTACTGTTCTCTTTGCACTTCAGTAACAGAAGGCTTAACAGATCATGATTTTCCAATGCACCTGTTTTCATTATGTGCTCTCTCTTTTGAACCATTTCTCCCAATATACCATTAATTTGGTTGTGCATTTCATATCTCATCTTGTTCTTTTCTGTCGGTATGAACCTGGCACACAACACACAACACAAGTAGATAGAGGTTATTTCTAAAGGCTTTCTTATATAATTATTTTCAATTTATTTCATTTTTGCATAGGTTTTAACTTATGTATAATTGAATTTAATTTATGTATAAATTAAATTTAACTTAGAAAAAATTATTTTATTTTTTTCATCTTATTTTTCTTCTGGTAAAAGTCCTTATAAAAAATTTCTCCAAAATAGATAATAACTTTAAAGAATCATGTTTATTTCTCTTTTGGTTATTTAAATATAATTTAGTGATATAAATTTATAATTCTTATATTTTATAACAAAAATATTATAAAAAAATTTATATTTTTTATGAAATAAGTTTGTAATTAATATTTAAAATAAATGAAAAATATAATTTTTTTTATATGAAAAAATTTTTACAAATAAATTAATTTTTTTTCTATATAAATAAATTTAAAAAAGAAAAATTTCACATAAATTTATAAATTTCTTTTATAAATATAAATATGTGAGAAATATTTAGTAAGTAATTATATTTTTTATAAAAAAAATCTATAAAAAATATTTTATAAGTAAATAATTTTATTTTTATAATAAAAATATTTGGTTTAATATTTTTTTATATATATAAATAAATTTATGTGCCCTATTACGTTTTACAACATCTAGTTAGATCTGATCGTTTTACAATGTCATTATTTTTATCAACATGATATAGTGATAAAGGAAATTCTAATTAAATATTTGTATAATAACAATTTACATTATTTATTGCTTCCTTTATTCACTCAGTACTTGATATATTTACATTATTGACTATAAAATAATAATTAGACATGATCTCTTTCTTATTATCTACTTATTAAAGGGATCTTAGGAAGTTAGTTTAATTAGACTGTCTATACAGATTTCAATATCTGAATTAACTCGACTCATTAAAAAAAAAAAAGTAAAAAAAGAATTATTAATTATTGGATAAAACCAAATTCTTGTATTTGTTAATTTGTTAATTTTTTGTACTAATCAGTTCGAAACTATATTTTAAATAAATTTTAAATAATTGATAACATAAAAATCTATAAGGTGAGAGTATATTAAAAATTAAACTGAAAAAAATGTTATGACAGAATGCACCTCAAACCAGGGATATAGGTAATCCAGAAGGCTTCTCTCATCAATTCTGCTTGTTGTTTCTGCAGTTCAAATATCATTTTTCCTTCTTGGAAGCTACTTCCAAAGGCTGTTCTTGCAATAACATCACTAGTCAAAGCATTCAGTTCTGGAAAAACATCAACTTCACATGATCCTTCCCCTTTTGCTACTTCCTTCCACCCCTCTATCAGGCTGCTACAACTCGCTATCATTATTGGCACCATTTCCTATTTAATGCAGAATTGTTATATTAATAAGAGAATGTTTGAATAAAACCTTTTTTTAAAACAAGGCATTATGGTTTGACTAATTTTGTTGTTATATTAATGAAAGATCTTGTCAGATAATAAAGAGTGTACCTTAAGCTTCTCAAGAAGAAATGCAGGTGCTACTAGCTTTCTGCGTTTACTCCATTTTTCACCTTCCAAAGTTGTGATACCCATATGAAAAAGATGTGCTAAGGGGTTACGTGGTGGCTTGATGAAGTGGTCATTCTTATTCGCCAAAATTAACCTCACAAGCTCTGCATCCCCTACTAGCAGACATGGAGTTCTACCAGACCAAAACAGTGAAATTTTCCCTATGCAAAATCATAAAAAAAAAACAGTAAATCTCAAACCCTGAAAAAGGTGGTTATGAGTCTAACTCACGCTTCAAATTGATAGAAAAAAATCATAATATATTATCAAGTGACCTAATCTAGGCCCAACAACCTGCTAACCAATGTTCAGTATATTAACAAGCGGTCAAATCTAAACCCAATAATCCTGATAGTACGTAAAAAGTAATTATGGACTTAACCCACCTTCAAAACCAGTTCAGAAGTTAAGGTTTACTGTATATTATAATTCGATCTCATTTTTAATTTACGTGAGATTTCTATTACTCACCATATTGCTGCACGAGTTGGTGAAAAAATGGGATGACACGAGGAACTATATGGTGGTTGAGGGACATAGGTTTGGATGCTGCCTCTTTGGTAGACTTCATCATCTCTGATACGTCACCATTCAGAAACTTGTAGGAAGTGCCTCTGATCCCTTGCTGGCGAAGTAGTTTCTCTATTCTTGAGGGTCTCCACCAAAAATTATGCAGACATTTTATGGTAATGTAGAGAACTAGAGAAGCAAGAGATATTATCAAGGTTTTGAAGATGTAATCTTCCATCTTCAGAGTGAAAAAGAGAAGAACAGAAACTATGGACTATGAAGTGCAAAACTATGGAGCATGATGGAGCTAAGATTGTTAGGTTTATTTATACTAGCGTAGTGACATTTCGGGATTGGTTTATTCTTACTGTTTATATTTTTGATAATGATTCTTATCTAGAATCTTGCCACGATATTTAAATATATAAAAAATAAAACAATGGAACACGCGAACATTTAAAAAATGCTCGAGGTTTAGAGATATGAATAAAAAATATATTTTTTAAGAAAAAGACAATTCGAAAGTCAATGAAAATAGTTCTCAATGAAAAATATCTTTTGAAAATGACACGTGGACAAATTATTTTATCTATAAACAATTCGTTAATCTTCATTGCTTTTTTTTTTTCTCCTTTTCTTTTTTAAATAATAAATATTAATGTACTATTTATTGAAGAGATTATAGAGGGAAAAAATAAAATAAAATGTGAAAGAGAATAATTTTAATTGTTTAAAAATAGAGAACAAAGGAAAAAGGTTTATCAATACTTAGATATCTAAAGTGAATAGATGATATAAATAGAATGAATAAGAGGAATGATATATAATAATTTCGATTATATGTCTGAATAATATATATAAAATTGTATATTTTGAAAAAGAAAATTTTTACTTCTCACGATTTATATATATATATATATATATATATATATTATTATTATACTTTTTATCAATTAATTTTATTATATTTTAAATTAATTAAATTTTTTTCATTAATTTTTTTCATTAATTTTTTTCTAAAATTTTGAATATTTTTCATATTCTCCTTTATGACTTTCCTTAGTAATTCTCCTCTACAATTTTTCTTCGTTATTTTTTTCCACTATTCTCCTCCGCGAATCTTCTCCACAAATCTCTTTCACAACTTGAACAAAATGATTTTAACATTGTCCTCAATTTTTCACACGTCTGGACTTGAAGAAAAAGAAATTCAAGTTGTGAGTTTTTGTTCTTCATGTTCGCGTGTATTGAAGATCCAAAGCATCTTCTATTCTTTTCGTTATTTTTTCATCTTTTACAATTCATCTCTTTATCTTGTTCAATGTATTACAAGTATTCATTTTTTCGAGTAAGGTTTTTGTGTTAGATAGAGCATTTGAAGAATCATTTAAGGTTTTTCATCTTGAGAATGAAGAATGAACAATTTAGGGATTTTGTTTTATGTTTTTGAAATTGATTTAGGGTTTTGAGTTTATGTGGTGTTATAATTTTGGTGTTTAACTTGTGGTGTTTTCAGACGAATAAATCTTTTCTTGTCGTTTCCTCACTTGTTTCCATTATTCGGATCTAGTTCATTTATTTCTACATTTGTTTTATTAGGCTTTGGATACCGTGGAAAATGAGGTTGATGCACTTGCCAAGTTTCTACTTCTCCTTACTTCAAAGGCTTCATTTTTGTATTCGATCTGGAATTTAGCTTGTTCGTTGTTATGCAACTCTAAACATGTTTGAAAATGCATGCTTTGAGGTATTATGTATTATTCCTTATTATGAAGCTCAATAAAATTAATAGGCTCAAAATTGACCCTTGGTCCCATTGGTGTTTCATGTGATCTTTAAGAGTTAGATAATAGTAGTGCGACACAACTATCTATCATCTATCATATGATGGTTGGATATATTCAACTTAAACAAATTTATTTGTTTTATTTGATCTTTTTAAGACATGTTCCATTCGTCATGTTAGGTGGTATTCTAATTCATCACTTTTAGCTTTCATAATTTGGTTATGGTTGGAATAATTATCAAATAAAATTAACTTCACTACTTTTTAGAAAAAAAATTAAGAATACACACTTAAAGCCATAACATTCTATATGAATAGCTTAACTTTTTTTAGGTGTTGAAAAGAAAAAAAAGTTAATTCTAATCTCTTTTTTTTTTTTTTATATTATGATAGTAATTTTAACCTTTAAGTATATAAAATAATTTATGATTATATTTTCTTAGTTATTATAAATTAATTAAATATTGTTCTCGTTATATATATTTTTATATTTTTACAGGTTGTATTTAAAGATAATCTTAATGAAGAAATTATGACTAACCTGATTGTAAAACAATGAAGAAAAAATCATTTAGAACTTTATTTTAATTTTAGGAAAAAATTATATGTTATGAATTACAAAATGGATTTTATGCTATGTTTATGGATTTGTTTTTTTTAGGAGATTTTTTGGTTGGAAAGTGATAAATTTATTAGTTAAATAACTATTATATATATTGATAAATATAATTAGTTTTATTATATATATTGTTTTTTTTTCTCTCTTTAAAAATTAAGCTTTATAAAATTTAGAATAAATGTGATTTTTATTTTTTATTTTTTATTTTTTATAATATCTAACCTCTTAAATTTTAAATAACATATGTATTTAAACTTTTAAATTATTATTTTAGATATTAATATTGTTTAAAAGGTTAAAAATATTTAGAACATATGGTTAAATGGAATGATAAAATTTAAAGAGTTGCGGTCTAAAAATAAAGTAACGAAAAAAAAAAAAACATTCCCTAAGAAATATGAATAAAACTGTTGTATAATTGTTGTCTATATTAATATGTTAAGACAACAGTTTTAAATAAAAGTATCGTCTTAGGAAAAAATCGTTGTCTTTAAACAAAGTCCACAAGTGCATACTCTACGACTAGAAATTTATTGTTAAACTATTGCTTAAAGTTTAAGCCACAATTATTTAATTTTAAACAACAATTTTTAATTGTTTTTTAATCTAAAAGTGGTGTGGTGACTTGATCGGATTACCATCCTAATCACCCTACACATAGAGTAGGACTACTAGTAAGCCTACCCATTTTGGTCTATCTCTTCATAACCTCAAGACATACTTCTAATAATCTTTTCCTTGACTCTTCACCACTTAATTCTATAATCTACATAACTCAACTAACTAGTAGAGTTTAGGATCTCATTGAATTCACCATCAACATACCCACCACATTAACACATAATTATACCTCCTTAGTACCAATAACACAATTTCAATTGATTTTTAACACCAACATCAAGTTCAACTCGAACTTAAACCTATCACACATATAAGTTGATTCTCGATATCAACCACATGCTCAACTAGACTTGAGCACATCACATATCTTAATGGGCATCAACCAAATATTTAAATAAAACATTTTTTTTATGTATACATACAAATTTATACATCTCTACACTATTCTTATTTGAGCGACCAATCATTATTTGAGCAAGAATAAGGTTGTGACCCACTTTTCTTCTACAAATGTCTCGCTTAAACGTGTAGCCTTTAAAAAAAGAATGAGAATATCTTGAAATTATTTGAGCTAAATATACGGGTGGAGGCCATCTCAGAATTGACACAATTTTATGACAATCCTTTGAAATATGTTACATTTTGTAATTTCCAATTAGAGCCAATATTAAAGGATCATGAGTGAATTTTAGGGATTTTATTAAAAGATGACAGACCTTGCCTTATTAGGGACATTATGCTTGTATGAAGAAAATGTCAAGTTTGTTAAGGATTCAAGAAAGAGAGTTGGAATAGAGGAAATTAAATAGAAATGTCATAGATGGATTCTTGTGAAGTTATTTAGTGGAAAGGATGAATACCTTGTTTGAAAAAAATAATTGAACCAATTTTACACAAATTTTGGAACTCACTATTTAAGGATTTTTTTTTTTCTACATCTTCATGATTACATAAACTTTTCTGTTATTGATGTTTTCTTAGCTCTTCAAGATAGAGGAGAGAATATTGCCGTAACATATGCATAAATTTGTTATGGAAAAGGAAAAAAAGAAATTAACATGTTGTTTGCATTACTTTACATGTGGCTCACTATTCACATATATTCCCATAAATGCAACTCACCATCTCTTATTACAAATATGAAATGAAATTGGGTAAAAGTTAAAACAAGGAATAAGCTCAACTTCAAATAGATTCTATTGAGTAATGAATTTGTTGGTACCCAAATTGTGACAAAGTGAAAGTAGTCATTTACTAGTGTGAATGTTTTCCTAATGTGTCACTTATAGTAACCAAAGGGTGCATCAATTATATGAAGTTTGGTTAAGTAAAATCTACGTTTAAAGGTTTCTAAGAGAGTCTAACACTTTGTAGTATGCCATCATTTGATAGGTGATGTGTCTAATGGTTTTACTCAATGTGTTCTTCATCTAAAGAAATGAATCATAAGCAGATGCAAATGTTATTCATGTGTTGCTACTTTAATCAAGGAATGACATTGCCCATGTGTCCTATTTGTGCATTATGCATGCATTATAGAGTTAATTGGATTTGTTTTGCTTATAAATAGAAATCTTGAGTTGAGTTATTGAGTGAGAAAAATCGTTGAGAGTTTATTAAGAGAGAAACATTTGAGTTATAATCTATTTAAGTTCTTTGTAACTCAAAAGAAGAAGAGAATCTTGTTCATAATGAATTCTGTTGTAGAGGTAGATTGAAGTTCAATTAAACCACATTATCTTGTATTTGATTTCTGCTATCTCTTTCTTTATTATCTTTTCTACCTAATTTGGTATTATTTCCTTTATACTTGTGTGGTGGATTGTTCTTTTCAGTGAACTTGTATGAATTATCCATAACAAATTGGTGTAGTTATCAAGGATATCAATTATCATGACTTCTACAAAGTATGAAAAAGTTCTATAATTTTAGATTATGGTGGTTAAAGATGCACGCTCTTTTGCTTCAACAAGGTCTCCTAGAAGCTTTAGAAGGTGAATCTAAGTTTGATGTTGCCATGGCAGAGAAAGACGAGAAAACACTATTAGAGAAATTTCACAATACAATTGTTCTTAGCCTCAGTGATAAGGTGTTGAGACAAGCCTGGAAGGAAAAGAACACAACGAGATTATGGATGAAGCTTGAGAGTTTGTCTATGACCAAATCTTTGGTCAACTGCCTATATCTAAAACAAATGTTGTATTCGTTCAAAATGAGTAAAGAAAAGGAAATTAGAGAACAACTAGATGATTTTAATAGCTAATTATGGATCTAGAGAATATTAATGTTTAGAATGATGATGAGGATCAACTATTGCTTTTGTTGTGCTAATTGTCTAAAACATACATCATTTTAAAGAAATCTTACTATATGGAAGAGAGTCTCTATCTATTGAGGAGGTTCAAGCTGCTCTCAGCTTGAAAGAGTTGAATGAGAAGTTTAACATTAAGGTGTATAGTGGAGATGGCCTTATAGTAAGGGAAGAACAATTATGAGTGATAACAAAAGTAGAAGAAAGTCAAACTCAATGAGACAAAATAGAGAAAGTGCATCTAATGTGAGATGCTATCATTGTAAGAAGGGAGGACACACTAGAAGGTTCTCCTAGAAAAACAAATGGAAGTTAACAACCTTTATAAGTCACTTAGACCTAGTAAAATGGAAAATCATCTATGTTTGGTGTCACGATCATTTCTAAATTTGTTGAAAGATATTTATTTAGTTAGTTAGTTTGATATACATTCATACGTGACATTAGACAAGATTATTTTTCTTTAAACATGAGTTCAAAAGTTTTATTTTTTACACACACACATATTAGACAAATATTATTTTTCTTTAAACACGAGTTCAAAAGTTTTAATTTTTTCACACACACATACATACATGTGTACATGTGTACATTTATACAATCCGTACATGTATACAATTTTAAAAGACACTCATAAACGTTTTTACTAGAACAATAAGATTATAAAGTTTGTGTGGACGGTGAGAGATAAGTAAAAGGTCACTACAACGGGTCCTTCCAAATTTATTAGGTGTTGGGTTTTCAAAAACCTCTCGGCAAGTATACCGAATAAAGGGTATCGAACTCAGAGATTTGGCAAAATTATGCCCGTAGGGTTTCATGTATTACCAGCTTTTAATTGATTGGATGATGATAGTATTAATAAAGAAAGAATGTAATAAAGTTAATTATAATAATAAAGTGTATAGGAATTAGATTCTATTATAAACTCTTCAAAACTTAGAAACATCTTTATTAAAGCCTATTTTAAATATCAAAATAATGATAGCTTCTGTCAATTCCTTGATCAGAAACCCTAAAAATTCCCAAAACCCCTTAAATTCCTTTAAAGATAAATGGAAATTTCAGCAGTGAAGATGATTTTGTCAAACCCAATTACCCTAATTTCGTTCCCAAAATTAGGTCAATTGTGGGTTAGGATTGAGTTCAGAAAAAAGTACAATATTTCCACAAAAATACCTTCTCAAAAGATGAAAAATAAAAAGTGCACAATCAAAACCTTTAAAATAAAGCCTTAAATAGATGCAGAAGATGAAGAATTACAAATATAATCCAATCCCTATACAAAAGGAGTACCTTAGCCACTCATGGTGGGTCGCTTTATAAGAAGATTACAAAGAGAAAGAACCCTAGACTCAATTGCCTCCGGACCCCATATTGATTGCCCCTCGTGCTTCTCCAACTCGTTCAATCCATAGATCTTTATCCGATTCTCGACCTCTTCGTGATTCAAACCCACTTTCACATTCACCTTGAAGTGTTCCTCGCACTCACGCACGTCCTTGGCCCAAGCCTTGAAGATATCACAGTCCGAAGCTTCGGAACTCGTGCTCTTGCGTTTCCCATAATCTTGGCCTCCCTTCCCCCATTCAAATCCGTTCAGAATAAACCTGGAGAAAACAATTTTTGTGCAAAAAAATTATTTCTCCTGTCAATTCATAAACGAATTAAGAAAACCTGGATATTGAACTTTCGATGCAACGTTCCAATCGTTCAAATCGGAACCCTAATATCGAGAGTAGCAACTGCTTCACGAGGGAAACAGAATCAAAACTACAGCGTTTAATGGAAGGGAAACAAAGTAGATCCCTGGTGAAAAACAAAATGGAGAGTATTTGTTACAGTGTGGAGAAAAGTCGGGGTTTAATGGGGCTCTAGAATGAGGGGAAGGGGCGTTCGTTTCTCGTGAGAACTGAAAGCATGAAAAAAAGAAAAGTAGAAAATATTAAATGTAAATATGCACATATTTACATCGATCCTAAATGAACCAATGTAAATATATATATATATATATATATTTATATTGATTCTAAATGAACCAATGTAAATATGTATATATTTATATCAATCCTAAATGAATCGATGTAAATATGTGATCAGTTTTTCTTTTATTTACAAAAATGCCACTGTTTTTATATTTACATCAGTTTACCTAATAACCGATGTAAATTTAACGATGTAAAATATTTTTTTTTCTAGTAGTGATTCATTCAAATTAAATATTAAAAATTAAATGTAATTCAAGAAAAATAATATCAAAATTTTAAATAATATCATATTTTATAAAAAAAAATTAGTTTAATGAAAACATAAACTTACAAATATATAAAAAAAAAAAAATAGTTGTACAAGGACATTAAATCACAAATTATTATATTTAATAAATTTATTTTATCATAACTATTTTCTAAAATTTGTATTAACAGTAATTTGTTTTTATTTAATTTATTATCAATTTAAAAGCCTTTGCATCGGGATTTAAATCTAATTTAATTCATGAACAAAAGTCTTGTTACAAGACCAATTCAAAGGAATAAAAACATATACAAGTTTTAGGAGCAATAGACCAAGTATAAAAATAACATTAAAAACTACATATATTGACCTTAAATCATCTTCAACACACCATAAAATGATCAACTAGATGGAGTGGATAATAATTGATCAATTAGATCGAGTGGATAATAATTGGAGCTCCGTGTTGAGGCTTAAGAGTAACAATATTTCTTGGAGCATGAGCATAAGAGGGTGAAAGTTGAAAAGAGAAATGTTGAAGAATCATAACAAAAGCTATCTTGGCTTCTATGAGGGCAAAGTTTTGACCAAGGCAGATTCTCGGACCCCAACCAAATGGATAGAAAGCAACTTGATCATAGGAAGCTTGGGAAACACCTTCAGAGAACCTCTCTGGATTGAACTTTTCTGGGTTGTCCCAATACCTTCTATCATAATGAAGAAGCAAAAATGGTAATTCAATCCTCATTCCAGCAGGGATAGTCATGCTTCCAATCTTTGTTTCACACAATGTGTATCTTTGAATGTATGACACAGGTGGGTACAATCTTAGGACTTCATGAAGTACGATTGTCAGCTGCAAAATAGAGTCTAATAATTAGTATGATTATATATTTTCTTATACTGTAAAAAACAAAAGAAATGTTGTACTTATTCTAAGCTGTATGATTATCTATACTCACAATTTTAAGGCGATTAATGGTTTCAAGATCAGGTGTTCTTTTGCCACAAATTTCCAGCACTTCTTTTCTTGCTTTTTCCTGCCAATCTGGGTGCATAGATAGAACAATCATAGTCCATGTGAGGAGATTGGTTGTAGTCTCTTGGCCAGCAAAGTAGAACAACTTGCATTCCTCAATCACATCATCAATTGTTAGAGAAGTTTTACTGTTCTCTTTGCACTTCAGTAGCAGAAGGCTTAACAGATCATGATTTTCCAATGCACCTGTTTTCATTATGTGCTCTCTCTTTTGAACCATTTCTCCCAATATACCATTAATTTGGTTGTACATTTCATATCTCATCTTGTTCTTTCTTGTGGGTATGAACCTGCAACCGCAACACCCAATATAAGACTATTTCTAAAAGTTTTTTTATATATATTATAAGAATAAGTTTATTTATTTATAAAATATTTTTTATAGATTTTTTTTAAATTAATTACCCATTAAATATTTTCTACAAACTTATTTTTATAAAATATTTTCATAAATTTGTTTGTGAAAAAATTTTCATAAATTTGTTTATGAAAAAATTTTCCATAAATTTGTTTGTGGGAAATTTTCTATGAATTTTTTGTGAAAAATAATTTTCTACTAGCCTTTTACCTACAAATTTATGGTGGTGGGAAGTTTGTGGGAAAAATTATATTTTCCATTGATTTTAAATATTATCTACAAATTTGTTTCATGGGAAATAATTTTTTTTTACTGATAATTTTTAAAATTATGTATAATTTAAGTTTAACTTATGTATAAATTAAGTTTAATTTATATATAAGTTAAACTTAATTTAAGAAAAAAATTATTTTATTTTTTTCATCTTATTTTATTCTTGTAAAAGTCTTTATAAAACTTCTCCAAAATATATAATAACTTTAAAATTCATGTTTATTTATCTAGCTCTCCACTATAGGAACGAATCTTACTGTTTAGTTTTGCAATTAGGTGAGTTCTTGTAATCTCAATTCTTAGACTTCTTAAATTGGGATTTTTAATTTGGCAAAAATAGGTGATTAAGCTAGATTTTAGCAATATGTGATAATTAGTAGAGTAATTAAAATGTTTTGATACAATTAGATAGTTGGTGTGACATTTGATATCTGGAAAACTTGTGGATATTCAAGTTTGCTGAAATTTGAGGTAAGAGAAGCTAATTAGACTTTTAGTATTTCTAAATTAGGGATAAATTGAATTGTAAGTTGATTTTGTGTGAATTAATGGTGTATTTGTGTTGTTGTTGGTTAAATTGATAATCTATAATTGTTAATATGTAATAGGATTGAACAAATATGTATTTGGATTGATTTTGGATGATTTAGAGTGATGGATTAAGCTTAATCTTGGATTTTTTTACATTGGATGTCGGTCGTTTCACTTTAGCAAAGGATTTTTCGCTCGAGCGAGTAATCATGGGAATACTCTCAGGTTCAATTTTGCTTGAGCAAGAAGAGTCTCACTTGAGCAATAATTAGTCATATTTTTATTTCGAATTTTGAAAAGTAATCTTCATGAAAGTTGTAACTCTAGATGTTAGCTAACTCATGACTTTTATTTCACATAAAAACGATGTGTATAACTCAATATATGATTTTTTTGATAATTAAATGTCAAGTTGTCAAGAAATATATTCGCTTTTAACTTATGAACCCCTTTTGATATATTTTTATTTCGAATTTGGAAAAGTGTTATGCATAAAAATTTTAGCCTTGAATGTTATCTAGTTAATGACTTTTATTTCATGTGAAATTAATATGTACAACTTAAGATATGTTTTTTTTTTAATGAATAAAGGTTATGTTGTCTCTAGATTTGAAGTTGCTCTTAAGAACAATTTTGCTTGAGCGAAAATGCTCCAATTTTAAGGATGTTCTCTGAAACATTTTTGCTTGAGCGATAATTGTTCCACTTGAGTGAAAATACCCTAACTTAAATGTGATTTTCTAGATCTAAAAATATAAATATGATATTTTGGAATGTAGTAGAAGTATGTAATAATTCTTTGTATGATGGTATAGAATTTCATAATGTATTAATTTGTAAGGATGTTGTTATTAATGTTGGATAGCAACTGATACCTCGTTTCCACTACTACAAATATGTAAATTTACATCGGTTCCGTAAATAAGACCGATATAAATTTGAACAACAAATTTACATCGGTTCTAAAAGAACCGATGTAAATATGGTACGTAATTTACATCGGTTCTTAAAACAACCGATGTAAATTTTAAGTTCAAATTTACATCGGTTCGTTCAGGAACCGATGTAAATTTCTTCATTTATTTACATCGGTTAGTCCATAACCGATGTAAATTTCGTTTGAAATTTGGTTAATTTTACATCGGTTCCTAGACAACCGA